>SJYQ01007179.1:295785-322537 GCA_006410935.1 Redunca redunca
AGGATGAGATGGCTGGATGGCATCACGGACACAATGGACGTGAGTCTGAGCGAACTCCGGGAGATGGTGTTGGACAGGGAGGCCTGGCGTGCTGCGATTCATGGGGTCGCAAAGAGTCGGACTCGACTGAGCGACTGAACTGAACTGATCTAGGTTGGTCATAACTTTTCTTCCAAGGAGTAAGCGTCTTTTAATTTTATGGCTGCAGTCACCATCTGCAGTGATTTTGGAGCCCCCCAAAATAAAGTCTGGCACTGTTTCCACTGTTTCCCCATCTATTTCCCATGATCTTCGTTTTCTGAATGTTGAGCTTTAGGCCAACTTTTTCACTCTCCACTTTCACTTTCATCAAGAAGCTTTTTAGTTCCTCTTCACTTTCTGTCATAAGGGTGGTGTCATCTGCATATCTGAGGTTATTGATATTTCTCCCGGCAATCTTGATTCCAGCTTGACATTAAAGGGGCCACAAAAATAAAGGAGGAGGAGAAAAAAATTAGAGGAAAATCCTGTTCCCTCATGAATTAACTACCGAGGGCACGGCCAGGATGTGCCTTTTTCCTGAGTTCCAGAGACTTTAGACAATCCTCTGACGGCCAGAACGGAGGGCTTAAGCCTAGTGTGAGGAGAGCTTCTAGAAGGGAGTAGCCACAGAAGCCAAGTACCTCTTTCTCTTTTTTTGTTTTCTCCATCTCCCTCTCCCCTCAACCAGTACATTCCATTCTTTGAGATTCATCATGAATCTCAGATTCATCGTGAATATCTGTAGAATATCTAAATGTGATTTCCAGAGCAAAGCGTATAGTATTTCCAAACACTGTACAAAACTAAGAGCTAATTGTAATTTTATCTTAATAAAAAATAGATAGCTATGGTCTGAAAAGGTGCCTGGTAGATTTCTGTCTAGTGTTTGAAACTGTACATTGTCAAGCCGTTGGAACAAACCACATTATCTCTATTTTCCATTAAGTCAGGCTCCAGTGAATTACCCTCATTTCTATGTCTTGTTTTTGGCCTCTAGCAGTATGACCTGAATCCTACAAAAAATCAGATTGATGCTGTGAATACTTATATATATATGACAAGAGAGGCATTTTAGATGAGAGGTTTTCTATTAAAAGATTGTTTCAAAAGTAAATGCACTGTTGTCAGGATAGTAAAGGTCCCCTCTAGTTGACCATTCGCTATAGATAAATGGTACTTCATGCAATGGGAGAGCAAAACTTGTCCAATAATTGCTAGGACTTCTTATTCTAGTATAATCTTTGGTAACATCTTTTGATAAATAAAGTGATCTTACACAGCATGTACATTATGTAAAATTAGATAGAACTTATAGAAATATAGAGATCATTTTCTGGGATTCATCATTTTGCGAGCTCTTTGCAGTCAAAGGTTTGTTTGCTTCCTCTTTTACTGGTTGAGGTATTAAGTCAAAAATTTATTACATACTAGGTTCTATAATTCTGTGTATTGAAAATATAATAGTTGCATATTATAAATAACATAAACATTCTAAAGAAAAATATTTTGTCCAGCTTCTAATTAGTCTGCTAATAGTCATCAGAGTGCATCTCTTTACTTTGTGTAGGAAGATATTGGTGAAAAAATTTTCAGAAGCAACTCATACTTCCTATAAAAAAAGGAAATTTTGCTTCATGTCCTTATTTTGCTTCATATCGTTATCTCTCCAAGATTCCAAAAGGTAACTTGCAGATAAGCATCACATATCTCTGTTGAGATACCTATCTATGGGTGAGGTACTGTTCTTGGTATTATGTATATAAACATATATTCAACTTCCTTGTCCTTCCGAAGTCCATGATCTGAATTCCTGAGGACACAGACTTGTGAATAACTAACTGTAATGCAGTATGATTATTATAATCTGAACCATGCACTAACACAAAAGAAGTGATTTAATTCCAGTTGGAAAACTGGAAAAGATAATGCAAGACTGACTATGTCATAAAACTGACCAGGAATTTGCTAAATGGGAAAGTAGGAAAGTGAGAGTATTCTAGGTATCTATGTTCTTGTGATAAAAACCACCTTCTTTTTTTCTATTTTTTCCCCATGTGCAGGCTAGAAACTTCATTCATTTCTTCAACAAGTTTTTAATGAGTTCCTACTGCGAATAAAACACTCAGAAACAAGATGCTTCTATGCATTGCATTGTAGTCTGGGATTGCCAAGAACCTGGAGATAATTTTTCTTTACTCATCATATATGCACCTCATTTTGAGAACCATTAGTATGGGCATAGGGCAAAGATCATTTTTTTAAAGCAAACTTTATTCATTCATTCAGTCAGTCCATCAGCCCACAGTATTTGTTGAGTGCCTGCCTTGTGCTCGACAATGTTTAGTAGAGAACACTTACCTAGAAGGAAGGATTCAAGAAGTACGTCTGTCCAGACAATTTTTTAAACAACAGAAGAGTTGGGATTGAGTTTGGTGAATGGCCACAGTCAGGAAGAAAGGAGAGCGAGAGAGAAGTAGACGAGGCCTGTGAACCAAGCAGGCTGATCAAAAGGGCTTGGCGAGAAGCAACTCAAGGAGAGGCCAACGAGGCCTCAGCCACCACCACTGCTGGTGCCAACAAGGCCCGGTGCAGTGGGGTGAGGGGTCACTGACTCGTTCAGAGGTCAGTGCTGGTCTGGAGGCCACTTCTAGGAGTGGCGAAAGGGGCAGGGAGCATGTGGAGGACAGGTGGGGATGCGGGAGAACACAAATGAGGGGCAGAGGTGGGGTGAGGACAAAGTGTTCTTCAGGGACTTCCCTGGTGCTTCAGTGGTTAGGACTCCACACATCCACTACAGGGGGCCCGAGTTCAAATCCTGGTTGGGGAACTAAGATCTTACATGTGTCTCGTGACATGGCAAGAAAAGAAAATGTTCTTCAAAGTAACAGAAAGTAAAGTCGCTCAGTCATGTCTGACTCTTTGCGACCCCATGGACTGTAGCCCACCAGGCTCCTCCATCCATGTAATTTTCTAGGCAAGAGTACTGGAGTGGGTTGCCATTTCCTTCTCCAGGGGATCTTCCCAATCCAGGGATTGAACCCAGGTGTCCCACATTGCTGGTAAATGCATTACCTCCTGAGGCACTACCTGTGTACGTTTAAAGGCATAATGGATGGATGCAATTTATCTTTTATTTTTGGTGTCCCATTTCTTGGAATCTTTATTATTTTGTGAAAATTACCTGCCTTGTTTAACTTTTAAAATATGTTTGCAGTTAACACAATATATGAAAACCCCCATTTGTATTTGCTTGCAGAATGTATCATGTGTTTATTAACTTTTCTCCTCGTTATTTCACTGTTATTATTGGGATACAAATGGACATTTTAAAAGACAAATAGACCATATTTTTAATGATGATATATCAGTTCAGTTCAGTTCAGTCACTCAATCATGTCCGACTCTTTACGACCCCATGAACTGCAGCATGCCAGGCTTCCCTCTCCATCACCAGCTCCACAATTTTGACTGTTATCATATTGAATATTTTTCATTAAGAAAGGCTCATTTTATTCCAAATAGTTTTACTTAAATGCTTAGCATATAAAGTCACTATTACGCTTTTGCTGTATAAATAGTAAGCAGTGTGAATAGTGGAATTTAAAAGACAAAGCTTGAAAATGAAAACTCTGTTATTTTTGAACATGTATTTCACAGCATGAGAACATAATGTATTCAGCTATTCATTTTATAAAGAGAAAAATGCATTTAAAATTAGAATTGTACCATTCAGAGACAGTAATTCATGCAGTCATAAGAGAAATATAAATGTACCATTATCAGTGGGTAGAGAAAAAATCATGTTTCAATAAAACATTTGGTGATTAAATATCTCTGAAAAAAACTTTCTAGAAAAGAAAGAAAGACAATTGAAAGTCAGGTATACAGCATTAGGCTTTTTACATGATCAGGGAGAATTAGAAAATTACAGAGCATGAATCAGCTATAGACTTCTTTGAAATTCATCTTCTGTGAGAAATCTGAGGTCACCTAACTTCTGTTGACCATCAACTTTAAGCATCACTTTTTTGCTTCCTTCTGAGCCAAAAGATACCTTAATCCAAGATTTCATAAACTCTAGTATATGTGTGAGAAGGCAATGGCAACCCACTCCAGTACTCTTGCCTGGAAACTCCCATGGACGGAGGAGCCAGGTGGGCTGCAGTCCATGGGGTCGCTGAGGGTTGGACACGACTGAGCAACTTCACTTTCACTTTTCCCTTTCATGCATTGAAGAAGGAAATGGCAACCCACTCCAGTGTTCTTGCCTGGAGAATCCCAGGGACGGTGGAGCCTGGTGGGCTGCCGTCTATGGGGTCGCACAGAGTCGGACACGACTGAAGCGGCTCAGCAGCAGTGGCAGCAGTATATGTGTGTGTGCTAAATCACTTCAGTCGTGTCCAACTCTTTGCGACCCTGTGGACTGAAGCCCCCCAGACTCCTCTGTCCATGAGATTGTCCAGGCAAGAATACTGGAATGAGTTGCCATGCTCTCCTTCAGGAGATCTTCTTGACTCGGGGATCAAACCTTGGTCTCCTGCATTGCAGGCAGATTCTTTACCATCTGAGCCATCAGGGAAGCCCAAGTATTATGATAACCTTTGTAAAATAATAAAAATTCCCTGTAAATTAAGTATGGGCCTATTTTTCCAGTAGTGGCGTAGATTTGCCCTGATCAGTCTGTACTCTTGAGCTTACGGTCCTTTGGGTTCAATGCCACACAGTGAGAGAGGGTTTGCAGGATCTGCCAGCTTGTGAAACAGAATGGTTGTGGCCAGCTAATCCACAGGAGAGTCAATCTGCCACCCTGGCTGAACTAACAGTGTCCCCACAGCAGGTCCCTGAGCTAACGAGGTTACCTTGGAGAGGAATGTTCATAGAAACTTGGCACATGCCTCAGTCCAGCAGTGTGCTCACTCAGGGTAAGGAGGGGTTTATGTGTGAGAGGCCCCAGGTTATCTGGGGTACCTCCTGTTCCCTGCTTACATCGTGTTTTAGCCCCTCTCTTATCTTTTATGTAAATAGCACCCTCTTTTCCTCCTTTATCCCACACCATCTCTCTCTTGTCAACACCCCCTCTCTGTGGACTTCCTGTGGTGGTCCGGTGGTTAAGAATCCACCTGCCAATGCAGGGGAGACAGGTTTGATCCCTGGTCTTGGAAGATTCCCCGTGGTGCAGAGCAACTAAGCCCATGGGCCACAACTGCCGAAGCCCGAGCACCCTAGAGCCCCGCTCTGCAGCAAGAGAAGCCACCACAGCTGGAAGCCCAGCACCGGAAGGAGAGAGTAGCCCCCGCTCGCCATAACTAGGAAAAGCCCATGGAGCAGCAAGCAAGCTCTGGAGCAGCCAAAAATAAAGAATGAACGGAAGAAAATTTTAAAAAATACTCCCTTTCTAAACAACATTGGTGTGTATATAAAAACCCAAACAGGAGGTTGTTTGAATGTTAAGTTTATCTCCAAAGGATCAATTTTCTCTTGACCTTTATCAAAATTGATTGCCAATCACATCCTTAATAAAGGACTTTGACTTTTAGACGTTTTTCACCAGATTTCACCGCAGTGAGTACCAAATGTCTGCCAGAGAGTGAGAGAAGCATTTTTTGCATTAACTCATTCTTTAAATTTTATAGCGGAAACCCCCAATGGTGGTAGATGATCTCTTTGAAGACATGAAAGATGGTGTGAAGCTACTTGCTCTGCTGGAAGTCCTGTCTGGGCAGAAACTGGTAAGGATGTTTTCTGTGACCAGATTTGTCAAATTGTTCCCATTTGGAATTTGGGGAGTGTAGAGGGTGTTGCCCATGTAAAAGTTTTTCTCTTTTGTAGTTGGTAATACATAGGAAACACTAGTCTATCGGTCACTTCTGGGAGCAAGGAATAAATTTTCCTTCTTGTTCCTGGACACCTGTAGTAGCTTTAAAACATTATGTATAGTAGTTGCAACTTACAAGTAAAGGTAAAGAGCTTCATCAGTAATCAGTCCCGGTTAACTGCTGCATCTATCTGTACGGTGTCCAGGAAGATAAGTTGGAAATTAGTATCTAACACATTTTAAGTGCTTACTTTCCATTTGGAAAGGATTGTTGGTCCAGTTGTTTCCACAGTATTGAAAATTAAGCTTGAAAGCAACATGGCATTTTTCATCCATTGGTGGACATTCTCCATCATCAGTCATTTGTAATGGGAACAGCATGTTCAGAATCATTTGATTTTATATTCAGCAGAACTAGCAGAGTGAAAAACAAATTGCCACTGACCTATAAAATGTCTTTTTCTTCATTACTAAAATAATAAAATATTTAGTTCTTTCTGGCTTTTTTTTTTTTCATTTTGGAATAGTAGAGAAGTAAGTAGTTTGCAAACATAAATTATTTACGTGACATTTCCCACAATTTTTAAAAGGAGCTTAGGAAATAATCTTCAGAATATTGTATAACACTAGACACTGTCCAAAATTAGATGTACTCATTTTTTCTGAATCTGTTGCATCTTGACAAAGAGCTGCTTGATCATCATTACTTGGATAATTGAGGTTTTTAAAGTGTTTTTGCCTAGTTATAAATTTCCAGTTAATTTCATGTAGGAGTCTTCAACATAGCTTTTATAAATGTAAGATAGTTGTTTGTTGTAAAATACAAACTGATGATTTTTGTTCAAGTCATTATCTACTTGCATTCATATTACAGCAGAGGCTTCTGGTGAGCCATCTCAGCTCACCTCTGATCTAACCACGGCAGAGGTGGACACGACCCACACCCTCCATCAGCATCTCAACTCAAGCTCTGGCAACACCTGTCTGAATTTCTGCCCCCAGGGCTTGTATCAAAGCCACAGATTGCACAAGGCAACCCTGAAGTGTGGGAAAGTTAATGGTTTCAAAGGGAATGGGAGTCTGTGAATAAAAACTCTAGCCTGGCATTTGTAGGAGGGACAATTTCAAGGCTTATTTCACACATCAGGGAGTGCTCCATTGGATCCTCAACAGAGCTGAGCCCCAGTTGCCCACTGAGGAGACCCTCAACAGCACACCGAACTATTACAGATTATTGTTAACTAATTTTTCCTCCTTCCTTCTCTCTCTCTCCGTGCATCCTCACTCTTGCTACCTGGGATCATCTCCCTAGTCAATGTATGCACCCATGTTCTTATCTCAGCTCTGCTTTGGGAGAAATCAAACAAGACACATGTGACAATCCAATTTGGAATTAACAGATGTATGCATGAGCTAAATAAACTGGATTAGCATTAGGATGTGAGAGTCATCAAACTGAAACATTTACCTCCCTGATGGTCAGCTGTAACTAGCCATCTTCATGTATCCTCCTGAATTAAGCTATTTACTTATATGAAGGAAACTTCATTATAATTCAAACAAGATTTAAGAAGTGTCTCATTCAAAGTGTTATTGTAATTGTGCCACTCTACTTGGCCAACAGTATACAGAAACCTTGATGGGCCTTACTGCCAAGCTAAATGAATCTAGAGAAGGTATACATTTTGACATAATAATTCTACTTCTGTTTAAGTGCCATGGTAAGAATTTTAGAATCTTGAAGCTAGAAGCAATTTCAGAAAGAATCTCAGCATTCTTATTTAACATAGAGGAAACTGGGACATAGAAATACAGTTTCTGGTTTAAATTTCAACATTCAAAAAAAGATCACGGCATCCAGTCCTATCACTTCATGGCAGATAGATGGGGAAAATGTGGAAACTGTCCCATTTCATTTTCTTGGACTCTAAAATCACTGCAGACAGTGACTGCAGCCGTGAAATTATAAAGTCGCTTGTTCCTTGGAACAATAGCTGTGACAAACCTGGACAGTGTATTAAAAAGCAGGCACATCACTTTGACCACAAAGGTCCATCTAGTCAAAAGCTATAGTATTTCTAATAGTCATGTGTGGGTATGAGAGTTGGACAGTAAAGAAGGCTGAGTGCTGAACAACTGATGCTTTCAAACTGTGCTGCTAGAGAAGACTCTTGAGAGTCCCTTGGACAGCAAGGAGATCAAACCAGTCAAACCTAAAGGAAATCAACCCTGAATATTCATTGGAAGAACTGTTGCAGAAGCTGAAGCTCCAATGCTTTGGCCACCTGATGCGAAGAGCCAAATCACTGGAAAAGACCCTGTTGCTGGGAAAGATTGAGAGCAAGAGGAGAAGGGGGTGACAGAAGATGAGATGGTTGGATGGCACCACTGACTCAAAGGACATGAGTCTGAGCAAACTCTAGGAGATGATAATGAAGGACAGGGAAGCCTGGCATGCTGCAGGTCATGGGGTCGCAAAGAGTCGGACATGACTCAGTGATTGAAAAACAAAATTAATTAATTTATTTATTTGACTGTGCCATGCAGCATGAAGGATCTTAGATCCCAGACTAGGGATCAAATCCACGTCCCCTGCAGTGGAAGCATGGTGTCTTAACCACTGGACTTCCAGGGAAGTCCCTTTCATTATTTTTATTAAACCCTTCAGAATTCTAAATTGCATAAAAGGAAATTATTCTGAAATTATAAATAAATCTTGGTGATCATTATTTAAATTTTGTACAGGTAGGCATTTTGATCCAGGACTACATTAAGATGAAAAGCATCATTTAAGGGGCTGAATATCTGAGGCATTCTTATAGAGCTTTCAAAGGCAGAATGTGAACAAAAGCATTTCCCTCCAGAGTGTTAGCAGAATTCAGGAACTCTATAATTATCTCATACGTAGAGCTCTATTAAGAACACTATACTTAACATCATGATTCAGATAGCCTAGGACTCTGGCTTTGACCATTGTCTTCTGGGAAATGCAGCCAAATACCTTAATATTCTCTTATCATAAGCATCTCAATGTAAGAGAAAAATCTCAATATCTTAGTTTCTTTTAATAACCTACTGTGACTCTCCTATCTGTGATNGTGGCACATAGAAGTCACTTATTATTTTATTATATTTATTAAAATATGTATTAATTTATTACATTTTGCTAAGTTAAATGCAAGTAACTTAGTATCCTTGTACCAGATCATGCTGTTTTGTGCAGAACATTTTCTTTCTCGCTTTCCTTCTTTTTAGCCTTGGTTCATATAAACCATGTGGGCTTCCCAGGTGGCGCTAGTGGTAAAGAACCCACCTGCCAATGCAGGAGACATAAGAGACGTGGGTTCGATTCCTGGGTTGGGAAGATCCTCTAGAGTAGGAAATGGCAACCCAGTCCAGTGTTCTTTCGTGCAGAATCCCATGGACAGAGGAGCCTGGCGAGCTACAGTCTGTAGGGTTGCAAAGATTCAGGCCTGACCGAGGCGACTTGGCATGCATGCATAAGCACCAGGCATTTGGTTGTTCAAACCGAAATATCACTGACACTGTCAGTAACTTTCATGTTGATATGACTGAAAAAAATGTGAGTGACCAACAGTACTTTTCTCAAGACTTTATTTTTCAGAGCAGTTTTAGGTTTATGAAAAAATTGAGAGGAAAGGAGAGAGATTTCCCATGTTTCTCCTGCCCCCTTACATGCACCAAGAGGACTTTTCATAAAAATACTTCCTAACTTATAGGGGGAACAGTCTCAATAGACAGCATAGGAATTTTGTGAATTTCTAACCTTAGGCATATGGAAACCATAAGCGTTAAGTGCATTCATAAGCTGAGAATGAATGTTTATTTATTGAGTCAATTACACACCTTCCAAGTGCTGTGGGGATAATGCTCCTGTAGGTATTGGCTAACCTTTATAGAAATTGAGTAATGCTGGCTGTTCTCAAACATTCTTCAAGTATATTTTGAATCCATTTAAATAGCTCTTTATAACTATCATTTTAATGTGTGCATTTTTATTTATTCTTGTCTTTCTCCCTTTCATAGCCATGTGAACAAGGACGCCGGATGAAGAGAATTCATGCCGTGGCAAACATTGGCACAGCACTGAAGTTCCTTGAAGGAAGGAAGGTAAGAGACAGAGACAAAAGAAGAAGGCGTGGGCATACTAATATTTTCAGTGTTGGTTTTGGGGGTAGAAATACTGCTTGCAATCGATACGATATAAAAGTGCGGTATTATTGTAAAATCATTTTAGACTTGCAGAAGCGGCAAAAAAGGCACAGAGATGTCATGTCTGTGTTTTGGTCAACTTTCTCTAATGTGAAAAACTTATTTATATACATGGTATATATATGTAGGGCTCCCCAGGTGGCGCATGGGTAAAGAATTGGCCTGCCAATGCAAGAGAGTCAAGAGACTCGGGTTCCATCCCTGGGTTAGGAAGATCCCCTGGAGGAGGAAATGGCAACCCACTTCAGTATTCTTGCCTGGAAAAGTTCCATGGACAAGAAGAGCCTAGCAGGGATGTGAAGAGTCCATGGGGTCTCAAAGAGTCAGACGCACACGCAGTACATAGGAAACACTAGTGTATTGGTCCCTTATGCGTGTATGTAACGTGTATAACAAACATATAGCATATGTAGCATATACATAACAGGAGAGCTATCCAATAAGAAAATTAAAATTGATATGCTACTGTCAAGTAAGGCATAGAAACCAAGCTCACGTCCTCATTTCTTCCTCCAGTGTCTTATTTCTATTCCAGGGCACAATCCAGGACCACACCTTGGGTTCAGTTGTTGGTCCTTTGCCTTTTCCACTCTACACCTTGTCTTTCTGTGTCTCTCACAGTCTTGATGGTAACTGCTAGGCAGTTATTTTTCAGAATGTCTCTCAGTTTGGTTTGTATGATATTTTCTCATGATTAGATTGAGGTTATTCACTATTGACAAGAATTCCAATATCATATTAGAAATGAGAGGATTCTATCATGGCTTATTGCTGGTGATGCTACCCTCAAATACTTAATAAAGTCACCGACTGAGTTTTTTTAACGGTAAAACCACTACTTTTCCCTTCATAATTGAGAAATAACTTAGGGAAGAGAATTGAGATTATGCTAATATTCTGCTTCTCAAACTTTTGCTCACTGATTTTAGTATCAGCTGCCTTCAGTAATACTTCTGTGCTGTTCACCTGATGATTTTGTTTTTCCCTCATTTCTTTTATACTTATTAATTGGAATTGTTAGGTAAGAAAAAGACAGTCTTTCTTCTTCCCCATTTATTTATTCAATTGCTTATTTACTTCATTGTGGACTCATGTATATTTATTTTATTCTATAGTTTTAACCCAATATGAGTACTGTTATTGTTATTGTTATTATTTTGTTGCTCAAATTTTTCTACCTTTGGCCATTAAGAGTTCCTTCATGCTGACTCCTGTACTCTTTTGACACGGACCCACTTTTTATAAGCATTTCCTTATTTTCTAGAATGAAAGCTTTTCAAAGTTTATCTTATATTTCCCCTACCCTAGTCCTGGAATCAACCACTTCTCTAATAAGGCTTTGTTTCTTTCATTAGTGAATAGCATTTAGAAATCAAGATTTAGATGCTGTGAGCGCTCATTGCTACTGAGGTTTCATTGCCCCAGGCCCACATACAGATCTAGAGATGTATATGTTTACTGATCTGGGTATACCCAGATATCTATATTTCTCTGTGTGTGTGTGTTTAGTTTGTCCTGTTATAGATGTGTGTAAACCATTACTTCAAACTGACACTTGTGATTTCAGTCCAACACCTCAAGATCCTTTTCATGCAGATTCTTTTCTCTTTTCTCTGACAACGAGAAACCTGGCCCTCATCTACAATACATTCTTTTCTTTTTCACCCCTAATATATATACACAAAGTAATTTCAGAACTACTTTTGTTAACCCAAATTGTATGAATAACAGGTCTACTAACTGGAGAACAGTATTTATGGACATTCTTTCTGTCTTCGGCATTACAATATCCAGTCAAAAGACTGTTGCCCAAATTCCCTTAGATTACTTCTGTTCTCCACATCCCTTTCAGTGTAATTATGTTATTAATTTGTAATAGAATTATGTAATAGAGTTATGCTTCCCTGGTGGCTCGGCTGGTAAAGAATCCGCCTGCAGTGTGGGAGACCGGGGTTCAATTCCTGGATTGGGAAGATCCCCTGGAGAAGGGAACAGCAATCCACTCCAGAATTCTGGCCTGGAGAATTCCATATAGTCCACAGGGACACAAAGAGTCGGACATGACTGAGCAACTTTCACTTCACTAATAGAGTTATATTCTACTTTGGGTAACCACCACACACACACCATAGATGACTTATTTTAGAGAATGAGACATCACTATGATTCAAGGCAAAAGTTATACTTAGAGAACAGGCATTTCCTCCTCATCCCTACTTTTCCATACCCACGCCCTTTCCTTTCACTTCTTTTCTCATCTCTTGTTCACCAGTCTCTCTACTTTCTGATTTATCTTTTCTATATTTCTTTTGCGAGAATGAGCACGTATATTTTCATATACCACCTTCTTCCTTACATGAGGGTAGCATTCTAGAGATAAACCAATTGTACTTTACCATTTTCGTTTTCCATTCTGCCCTGGAAATCACTGAAATCAATTCATAGAGATCTTCCTCATTCATTTTCACAGCTACATACTATTCCATTGTCTGGATATGGCAGAGTTCATTCAACCACTCTTTTATGAATGAGCATTTAGCTTGTTTCTAGCATTTTTCAAACAGAATCAATGATGCTGTTCATAACTGTGCGTAAGTACTTTCATATTGTTGGATGTGCATCTTCTGGGTAGATTTTTAGAAGCATGACCGCTGGATCAAAACATAAGTGTATATTTTGTTTTGTTAGGTGTTGGCATATTTCCCTCCAAAAGGGTTGCACTACTCCTTTTAGATTTAGCCTTTTCTAACTTGCGGAAATTCAAGAAGTCTGTGTTCGGCAGTACCGAAATCAGCTTTATGAATGATATCCAGATACTTCTGGAAAAAAGGATAATTCAATCATTTTACTTCTTTATGCACTAAGTTAATTCATTTACTCCACAAGTGCATCATTGAATACTTTTTGTAAAATAGGAACTCTGGAAAAATAAAAAATTAAAGAAAACTATATTCTGGCTCTTAAATAATTTACATTTTGAGGAGTTGATAGTGCAGTGAGTCAGGATAAAGCTCAGTCAGGTGGGCTAACTTCACACCAGACAGAGAGTCCAGGCACTGCGCTGTGTGAAAAAACAATCTTAGTTTCTTGTAGAAGACTGGACATTGTTTCCAGGTCACTCTAACATCATCCTAAGGGAGTGTTTCTCTTCCTTCTCTTGCTCAACGAGTTTTTCATGGAAAGCTGAATGAAGCTTTATTTAACAGAATAGTTAGAGTTTTCCAAGTCTTTCTGACTTCTATTTTACTGATATAACAATAGTGTCCTTCTTTGTTCTGGTTTGTATTCATTGACAGGGCGAACATGTCCACTCTTCTCATTCTGATGTATATTCATTGACTAGAACGTGGAACAAAATTCTTTTTACTAATTAATGGCTTGGAGAAAAATGCAGTAGACCCTGGTTCGATTCCTGGGTCAGGGAAGATCCATTGGAGAAGGGATAGGCTACCCACTCCAGTATTCTTGGGCTTCCCTTGTGGCTCAGCTGGTAAAGAATCCGCCTACAATGCTGGAGACCTGGGTTTGATCCCTAGGTTGGGAAGATTCCCTTGGAGAAAGGAAAGGCTACCCACTCCAATATTCTGGACTGGAGAATTCCATGGACGATAGTCCATGGGGTCGCAGAGTCCAACATGACTGAGCGACTTTCACTTTTGCTGTGAAAGGCATCATTTATAAAGAAAACCAAAAAGTCTTATTTTCACAGAAAACTTCTTTGTACCATCTCCATTTTCACAGAACAAACCTAAGTAAATTTTAGAAAGCAGAGAATTCAGATTTTGAATATTACATTTGTTAAGGGAAAAAAGTAATACATTTGAGTCTTAGGACAAAAATCCCAAGTATTTTTTGTCTCCACAAATCTCAAAACCTGTTTTAATTTTAAAAAATTTACCTGAAATGCATGGTTCAGGCTTCTTTTTCTCGCATTTATTTACCCCATTGGCTCACAAAATAATTGACTATGGGATAGAAGGAGTTTTTGAAAACTCTTTGGTTCCCTCCCTCTCACTGTTTATTTTTGTTCTTTATAATTTAAGAACTTATATCTCAAACGTATTTTCAAGAATTTTTCTTTAATGTTTATATTTGCTTTGTTCCCCATTTAGATTTTTTCCTTACATGATAGATTTGTTTAGTACTTAGATTCTAGCTTGATTTACAGAATAACACTCTTCAAGTTTTACTGAAGAAAACCCTGTTTTCTGTTTATTTTCCACTAGTTTACATAAAAAGGGATATGTTAGTATTTAATAAGACCTGTATGACTGATGAATAGATTCATCACTACTTTCCATGAGTTTTTCTCCATTGAGGGGTCATTTGTGTGATTCATCCTTTCTGGTCTCTGGAATTCTTTAGTCTCTTTGGATGTCTCTCTGTTGCCTGTCCTACAATCTTAGATTATTAAGTTTATTGTACATTTCATAGGATTTTTCGAAGTAGAGGAGGTAAAACAAACATAAAAGCTGTGCTCCTCAAACCCATTATGGAAGTTTTTAAGAGAAAAAATAATTTTGAAAAACATTTTTTCTTCACAAGTTGAGCAAAAGATCTTTAGATTTTATAGTAAGCTGAATATGTAAACTTCATAGTATAATTGGAACTGGGTTGAGGTAGGAAATACAACTTATATATTCAATTGCATTTTTAAAAGAACGATATGTAATGGTATGTAAGGAAAGAGAAAAAATTTGTCTTCTGTTAAATGCATTAATCTTGTAGTTATTAGCATTTATTATAAATTTGTGGCCTGCAGATACTAAAATGGATATGGAGAAAATTCTGGAGAGGGTATAAAACAGAACAATTAAAATTAATATAAGAGCTTGCAATAGGTTCTGCCATAAAAGATTAAAGAAATATGATTTATACTTTAATTTTTTTATTATTAATATGATAAAAAAGTATTATATATCTTATGTGCTAGGTTTTAAAGAAATAAACACCTAAGCTTGTAATCTATGGGAATTCTCCTTTTTTTTGTTTTCTTTTTGAACTTGATGAATGAACTTCACTAGTAAAGCAAAATCCCATGGGTATGTCTCAAATTATTTACAGTGACTTTTGTGCTAGCCTTTACCTTACTCTTCTTATACCTAACTAATAACTTTTATTAGTCAAGAGTAAAGTATTTGTGGGATATTTTTCCTTCTGATAATTTAAAAAGGTAAACCATTTACAAACTCCTGAATTTTATCGTTAATAACACATCTTATTAAATCTTTATTGAACTGGAATCTAAGGAGTACTTTATTTTTTTTCTAATTTGTTCATTGGTTGTGAAGAGGACAAGGAGCAGTTATCAATTCTATTCTGTAGACTGACTAAGCTGGGCCTACCATATGAGTCCATTTTCCTGAGACTTAGGAAGTCACATTTCTCATAGTTGGGAAGTCGTTAAAATGAATAAGTGAGAACAGCTGTAGGCAGATTAATCCTAAATGCTTTTCGGTTGTCAGTGCCCCAAAGTAGGGAACTGAGCCCCACAGTCACTTTCTGCTTTACTCTTTCTTGGCTTTCCTTTGTCTTTAAAATGTATTCTGCAAATTATGCTCTACCTTCACCACCTACATTTTTTACCCCCTTTGAACAAATAACGTGGCTTTCGAAAGACTGTTTATGTATATGTATCATCTTCTTCCTTTGTTTTTCATGTCAGTCCATGTACAGAGGATCACCGGTTAGTACAAATTTTAGAATTTTTAACTCCTGACTTTTATAGGTAAAAGAGAACATAAGTTTCATGCTATTTGGTAACAAACTTCAAAGTAAGTGCATCTTCTTAAAATACCCCTCACAGTTTCTTTTATGTTCCAGTCAACCTCTGAATGTAATGAATAACCTTTTTTGTTTCCTGTCTGGTATTTTGTTAGTAATTCCTTGCATGATAGCATTTTTTTTTTTCAAATTCAAACTAGTTTTGAAATTCTTTCTGTAGTTGTGTTGATTGTGTGCACCTAATGAATGCCCCTGGAATTTCCACTGAAACCATGTGCTTGTTTGGTTTTTATGGCTCACCTTACTTACTCTTGTGTACCACTGCACAGGCATGACCAGATGTTATTGATGTCTAATGAAGTGCTCCTTATTGCATAATGAAATGGTCTGTAATCTTCTAGTACATTACTAGTACAGTTTTTCTTTTTGAACAGATTAAATTAGTCAACATTAACTCCACTGATATAGCTGATGGTCGACCCTCCATTGTTCTCGGATTGATGTGGACCATTATCCTGTATTTCCAGGTACTGCACTTCAGCTTCCTTTTCAGCTGCTAGAATATCATGGATGGAGATAGTGGTGGACATTTCCATAATGAAGATACCCTCATTTTCCATACTTCTGTGGTTAATCCTCAAGTTAGCAGAAATGTGACCTTCACATGTATAGTATTTTTTTTCTTTTTGTGAGCAGGAAAAGGGCCTTTATCCTCTTTTAAAGTGTTATATATGGAAGTCCCCAAAGAACTCTGGCCTAGATACCCAATCTGAAAAGTGGTCAGGACATGATGGAGATGAAATATTATGTAGAAAGACTTCAGGAAATTTTACTTTGTCCTCTGGAAGGAAGAGGTTCTATACTCCTTTTAAATATTGAAGGGAGAAATTAACTTGCTATCTATCCAGGATAATTCTTTTAGCCAATAGGTTAGTTTTAAAAGAAAAATACTTTATTTTTTAGAGTAGTTTTAAGTTCACAGAAAAATTGAGCAAAGGGGACAGAGATTTCCCTTGTACCCCCTGCACCCACAACATGCATAGATAGCCTCTCCCCTTAACAAGCATCACTCTTCAGAGTGGTATAATACTTTGGTTACAATTAATGAACCTCTGTAGACACATCACTGTCATTTCAAGGTTCATAGTTTACATGAGGGTTCATTCTTTTTTTAAAACTTGGTGTATAGTTGCTTTACAATGCTGTGTTAGTTTTGCGGCACAGTGAAGCAAATCAGCCATATGTAGACATATGTCCCCTCCCTTTTGGGCTTTCCTCTCAGTCCCATATCCCGCCCATTCAGGTCACAGAACATGGAACTGAGCTCCCTGCACTACACAGCAGCTTCCCGCTAGCTAGTTATTTTGCACTTAACATTGCATATATGTCAGTCTAAAACAACAGGGTTCACTCTTGATGTGTACATTCTATGAGTTTGGAAAACCATTAGCTTTTGTTTTTATTCATTCATGCATGTATTTGACAAGTGTTCTTTACTGGGTCCAAGGTCCCATTTTAGATGTGGTAGGAAGTGAACACGGAGAAGGCAATGGCACCCCACTCCAGTACTCTTGCCTGGAAAATCCCATGGACAGAGGAGCCTGGTAGGCTGTAGTCCATGGCGTCGCTAAGAGTCAGACACGACTGAGCGACTTCACTTTCACTTTTCCCTTTCATGCATTGGAGAAGGAAATGGCAACCCACTCCAGTGTTCTTGCCTGGAGAATCCCAGGGACGGGGGAGCCTGGTGGGCTGCCGTCTATGGGGTCGCACAGAGTCGGACACGACTAAAGCAACTTAGCAGCAGCAGCAGGAAGGGGACAGAGGAGTAAGACAACGATCATGTCGTTTAAGAGCCTACATGGTCAGGGGGTGTTAAGGATGTTAAGATCAATCAAGCTGGAAAAGTAAAACATCTGATGTGAGAATCGGGATAATGTTGATGTTTTTGCTGACTTGCACACGCAGATCGAGGAGCTGACCAGCAACCTGCCTCAGCTGCAGGCTCTGTCCAGCAGCACATCCTCCATGGACAGCATGGTCAGCTCTGAGACCGCCAGCCCCCCGAGCAAACGGAAGGTGGCCACTAAGATCCAAGGAAACGCTAAGAAGGCGCTACTGAAGTGGGTCCAGTACACAGTCACCAAGTAAGTTCCTAGCAGGAGTTTGTTTAAATAAACCCTTGAAAAATTGAAGTTAGTTTATGACTCATTGCAGTGGTTGCAAAATTTGTAGAGACATATGAATGACTGGCTTTGCTTCGGGTCTCCTTTCACTCTTGTCTTGAGTTAAAATGTGGACAGAAAGCGCCCCTGATACTCTAGAAAAATGCTCTAATAAAACTAATTCCTTCTTCACTTGTGCGATGGGACACGATTAAGTTGTTTAATCCCTACACTCTGATTAGCATGAGGACTAATTCTATTTAGGTCATTGTTTGGAGTTTCTGCTGCTATTAAATAATCTTTCCACAAATAAATTAGAGGTTTAAACGTGATTATCTCTTCATGAGACTACTACGTGCTATTCAGTAATATTATGAACTAAGGTCTGCATTCTGAAATAATTATAATTTGTTTCTATGTCTTAAAACTTGCCAGCAATTTTATTTTTCAATGTTTTCTTTGATCTCATCTTTTGTCTGGAATGTATATTATTTTGTCAACTCCAGCTTATGGACTAGGAATTTGCTTCTAGTTTTGTTTGCCTCAGAGCATAATAAATTTACATGTGTGTACATATATGTGATAATGTTGTTATTGTTTAGTCACTAAGTTGTGTCCAACTCTTTGGTGACCCCATGGACTGTAGTCCGCCAGCCTCCTCTGTCCATGGGATTTCACAGTCAAGAATACTGGCATGAGTAGCTATTTCCTTCTCCAGAGATCAAACCTGCATCTTCTGCATTGCAGGAAGATTCTTTTCCACTGAGCTACCAGGAAGGCCATATGCATTAGTACTGGATATAAAATTCCTACTCTCACAAAGTACCTTCTCTTAGCAGTTTCAGTAGAGTTTTCAATTGATCATACCAACATTTTGCAGTCAGACGTGGTCAGTAATAAGATCTATTCACATAGAAGTTGTGTTTTGTAAGATTTTCCTAATGAAATGTAAAGTTGACTCACTTTCTGTTTTGCTTTGCATGCCTAAATCTAATCTGAATTTAATGCTCTACTTCTGGAAAATAGTTGTAAACAAGTACTTATCATTATGAAACACTGAGGCACTAAACATAGGGAGTTCTATTTTTAAAGCGTTTGAAGAGCAAAAATAAACATAGAGAAGATATAATTAGTGTTACTAATTTATATAGTTTTGTTTAACTTCTCAAGTGTGTTGGTTGTTTTCTAATTGGGGGTATATTTTGATGATTCAAGTTGCAATCAAAAATATTTCTGAAAGCAAAGCTTTGTGGCTCTTGGGACTCTAGTAGAGATGAAATGGAAAGCCCTTCCTACATTGCTGGCATGCTCTTTACATTCCACCCACAGTGGGCATCACTGATCTATCTTAAGGTTAATGGAGCAGGGAGAAGAAACGTGCTGGGTAGGAGGGGATGTTGATCACATCTATGCTGTGACATATATCACGATGCTATCATGATAAAACTTCACAGTAATGTCAGTATGGTAGTCTGTTGTCTGTTGATTCACGTGGCATTTAATTATGCAAGCTGACTGTGTGCTGGTAAAACAAGATTTTAAGTGAACTTTAAAGTTTGCAGAGAAAAAAATTTAAGGGCATTTACCAACTTTTTATATTAATCAATGTGAGATATATGGTATTTTATAGTTTGTGGAAATTTTGAGAATATAGTAAATTTTGAGAATATAGTAAATAATAAGAATTGAGTGGTATTATTTCTGCTTTATTTAGAAACAACTGTAATGAGGCTAATTTTCTAAAAAAAACATTACCAGAGTATGTATCTATTGAATGCTACCGAATTCACTGATCACCTTTAAAGGCTCTAGACTTAATCAAAAAATGTGTTCAAAGATATATTTGCAACACTTTTGAAACTGTCTTTATAGTTGATAAGTTACATGTAGAAAAAATATTATTCACTGTGAGCTTGCCTTGCTTCTGTTTTCAACAACAAAATATTATCACCAACTTTAATCTCTTCTTACTTTGAATTAAACCCACTATGAAAGAGCAAAGATTTGTCACTAGTGCTTTGCCCTCAAGGCAATTCTAAAAAGAAGAATTTAAAACACAATTTGATCAAACAGTTTGATTGGTAGGGTAAATTAATCTTGCTGGTACTTTTGTGGAGTATAGGCTTTTTTGTGACTAATTTAGAGAGATGACCACATCCCTCTGCATTTTGTTCATTCTACCACATTTAATGTGGTTCAGCCACATTATATTTGTCCAATATGATCTGTGCATATAAACACAGGCTGCTTGGCATTGTCATTAGAAGTGTGTTAGAGGCTTCTTAAAAAAATACACAGAGGTGAATTATTATCAATTGAGGTGTTTTTAAAATGTTTCTTTTTTTACTTTGTTAGGTATTTTTTTCTCTCAGTTGAAAAATGTCCTTTACATTGAGGCTTTCAAATGCCTGAAAGGTCTAATCCAGAAAACTCTTAAGTATGGAACCAGAATTTCTACTTCTTAACTTGTTTCCGGTGTAGCAGTCCATGGGGTTACAAAGAGTTGGACCCTTTAGAGACTGAACACACACACATCTTGTTACCTGCTAAAAATTTTGATTATTTTTTCTCAAAACCAGTTAACTGACATAGAGCTATATCAGAAATCAGAAAACTCTTAAATATGGAACCAGAATTTCCCACTAAAAATTTTGTTTTGCGTATTTTTCCTGAAGACCAGTTAACTGCTGTAGCTGACCGTCCATTACCCATTGTGGAGGAGGCTGGACTGAGTCTTTGAGGAAGTGTGCATTACCTGTTTAGAAAGTGACATTATCATTTTTTTTTTTTAAGGCAGAGTGGAATAGAAGTAAAAGACTTCGGCCGGAGTTGGAGAAGTGGAGTGGCCTTTCATTCTGTCATCCACGCTATTCGGCCGGAACTAGTGGACTTGGAGAAGGTGAAAGGAAGGCCTAACCGAGAAAACCTGGAGGAGGCTTTCACCATTGCTGAAACGGAACTGGGGATCCCACGGCTCCTGGACCCTGAAGGCACGTAGAGTGATTCTGGCGCTTGTGGCCCTCAACTCAGGAGGGCTACATCCTAAACCCAGAAATTACAGACACGTCCGAGAGCTCAGAAAACTTTGGGAAGTGAGAAGGAGCAGTATCTTTCTGCACAAAAATTTTCTTTTGGAGAAATACATGCCACTGTGTTGTTGTGTCCAACTCTTTATGACCCCATGGGCTACAGCCCACCAGGCTCCTCTGTCCTTGGGATTTCCCGGGCATTCTTACTGGAGGAGGTTGCCATTCCCTTCTCCAGGCGACCTTCCTGACCCAGGGACCCAACTGAGGCCGCCTGCACTGGCAGGCGGATTCTTTACCACTGAGCCACCAGGGCGGCTGCTGGTGAGATTTCAGAATGGATATTTCTAGCTCTCAAAACACTGTCTGCCTGCTTGGCTCCCACGTGATGATGGCCAGCATGGAGATCCCTTGCCATTTTAGTGACCCTGTTTTCCCTCCTTGCCTGCTCCCCTATCCAATTTCACTAGGGTAGCCAAGGGCTTTCCACATTGTTTCTGTACACACACACACACACACACACACACACACACATATGCACAAGCCACTAGTATCCAGGACACACCTCAGTTCAAGGGGAAAGACCACAAATATCCTAGCCCTCAGCTTCAGAGAGTACATCAGAACTGAACTTTTTCCTATAGTAGAATAGGAGAAAGATATAAATGGTTCTTTCAGATTCACTAGACCAGAGGATCTTAATATTTTCTTTGATGATCAGAAATTGAGTTTGCCCAAATGCAAGCCTAACCCAGATATAAAGTAATTATTTTCCTAATGAAAACTCCCCCCTCCCAAATTTTTAGCCAATTTGAATGTATAAATTTGTAGGAATACAAATTAAATAGACCAAATATCAATAACAATCAATAACGATTGTTTTATGATTTAGTCCCATGTATACTAAAAGCAGGTACTGTAGTAAATCATGTATTAAATGTTGCTTTCTTTCCACTTTTACACTTTATGAAAGTTTTACTCTTCACATGCATTCTCCACATCAGTGATCTTGTTATTTCTAAAATCCCCTTTGAATCATCTCATGAATTCCAGAATACATTATCTTTGTTTATTTTTAAGTCTTTAGAGTTGTACCACTTCTTAAATCCTACACTGATAATCCCTATAAATTATATTTCAAATCACAAAAACAATGCAAAATATTAGGGAAGTTTTATATTTTGATTTTCACAGTTTCTGTTTGTTCAGTTTCTTTTGTTGTTGTTGCTCTAGAAGTGTATATATCGTAATCTCCAAATGTATCCAGTCTTACCCTGATTTTGTAATTATTAAATTTATATAAATATCCTTGCTTGATTTTTACTGATTTTTTGGATAAACATCTATGTACTTAAAAATGACAGTGACTGAGATCTTTTCAGCTCTCAAATTAAGTACTTAAAGAGTACTTAATTGTCCAACGTACAGTGGCTTAGACAGAAGGCTTCACAATGGAGAAGCTGTGTAAGGACTTGGACATAAGGCATCTCCCTCTTTTCTGAAATAAATCAATACGTGACGATGTGTAGTATACAAACTATGTAGTCATTTATCACTCAGTGCTGTGCCTGTAAATTGTTTTACTACCCATTTAGTCTGATTCTGTAATGTACATAATATAGGTATTTTAGTAACTAGACAAAATGTATGAATAATTATATGTATCTATCTCATATTTCTGATGAGTGTTGAAATTATTTAAATGAAACACATACTACTTTCCTCACAGCTCTTGGCTAAAATGTGTCAGCTTTCTGAGTCATAAAATTTCCACTGTATATTATCCAGACTAAACTGGTTTTCCCTCTCTCCATCTCTAAAGAGTATTCTGTTTTTCTTCTGCATTTAAGACACTGTCTTTTGGTATATTAGCTAGATTTCAAAGTTTGTATTATTAAAATCTTTTAAAATGCTTATTAATTTCTCATATTTGGGTTTGATGTTTTTCAGATGTTGATGTGGATAAACCAGATGAGAAGTCTATTATGACCTACGTAGCCCAGTTTCTGAAGCAGTATCCTGACGTCCATAGTACAGGCTCTGATGGGCAAGAGATTGATGTAAGTATTTGTTTTTCTTTGAGCATTGATAACACACTAGATCGATATCACCCATACTTGGGAGGAAATCAGAGGGAAAAATTTCTCTGATGTGTTGGCTGAATCAGAGAAAGCGTTGTTAATAATAACTGCTGGATGTATAATATATATAATATGAATTGAAATCTAGGAAAGATAAGAGTGTTAAGAAACTTTATTTTAGCAATTTGACCACTGAATTATTTTTGTATCATCATATTATTTATGCATTTACATCCTGAGTTTCCTTCTTCTGTTCAATCTGATAAAACCCAATTTTGATTTTTAGATTTATTATGTAAATTGCTTGGAGAAGGGAATGGCAACCCACTCCAGTGTTCTTGCCTGGAGAGTTCCATGGGCAGAGGAGCCTGGTGGGCTACAGTCCATGGGATTGCAAAGAGTCGGACATGACTTAGTGACTAAACCACCACCACCATGTAAGTTGCTATTCATTGTAAACATATAGAAGTCAAGCAGACTTATGAAAGTTCTAATTATTCTCTGTGCTTAGATTTTTCAGCCACTCAGTAGTTTAAATAACGTATTTTTCATACTACTCAAATGACATGTGTTTGTTGTCATGAATAAAAAAAAAAATTGGGGGGAAAAGGAAAAGAAAATTATTTGTACTTAATGGCACCCCACTCCAGTACTCTTGCCTGGAGAATCCCATGGGCGGAGGAGCCTGGTGGGCTGCAGTCCATGGGGTCACTAAGAGTCGGATACAACTGAGCAACTTCACTTTCACTTTTCATTTTCATGCATTTGGAGAAGGAAATGGCAACCCACTCCAGTTCTTGCCTGGAGAATCCCAGGGACGGGGGAGCCTGGTGGGCTGCCATCTATGGGGTCGCACAGAGTCAGACACGACTGAAGCAACTTAGCAGCAGCAGCAGTAACCTTCTATAGAGAATCTATTCTTAAAAAACGTCAGTACTTTGGTATGAGTTCCCTGTATATGTAGACATATAATATATTTTAACAAAAATAGAATGATGGGGCTTTTCTGGTAGCTCAGTGATAAAGAATCTGCCAGCCAATGCAAGGGACACAGGTTCAACCCCTGATCTGAGAAGATCCCACATGTGACTTCCATATGTTTACAATGAGTAGCAGCTTACATGGTGGTGGTAAGCCCATGCGCCCACAACTATCGAGTCTGCGCTGTAGAGTCTGGAAACCGAAACTACTGAGCCCCCATGCCACAACTACTGAAGCTGGGGTTCCCTAGAGCCTGTGCTTCGCAGCAAGAGAAGTCGGTGAGAACCCCACACATCGCAACTAGAAGTAGTCCCTACTCTCCACAAGTAAAGAAAAGCCCGCACACAGCTAAGACCCAGTACAGTAAAAAATAAGTAAATAAATACAATTTTAGAACACAGAATCATAGTATACATATAATTTTATTTTTTCAGTGATACAAAACCTTTCTCATGCCATTCTCTCTAGAACTTCATAAAGGTGGAAGGTAATTTATCCAATATTGATTGTTGAAAATTTCTGATTTTTTGCTATTATAAAAATACTTCCATGAACAGTTTTGTAATAAGAACTGTTCTACAACTCTTTCTTAAAGAGGAATTCCTAAAGAGCATGCAGAGTTTTGTCAAATCCTCTCAGGAGGATGTCTCATTTTACACTCTAGCCAGCATACCAGAATGCCTATGTTCTGTCCTTAACAACAGTGGGTGTTACATTCGCCTATTTTTTAAAAGTACTCTATTAGGTTTTGGGGTTTTTTGTTTTTAGAGAGAGAGGTGATTTACTACTGAATTTAAAATTACTTATTATTTTAATGATATCAGGGAAAGTAATAAACGAATTTTAAAGACACGTTAAAAACAATCTATCTTTACCATTCAGGTCTCAACTAGGATTTGCTGTTCAAGTCTTAGCTAGGGTTTTCAGAGAGGTTTAAGATTATAATGAAGAGAAACAAGAAAAACAAAGAAACAAAAAAATGCACTGTGTTTCTTAGAAACAGATCTAAGGAAGGAAAAGATCAGAGGAACATAACCCAACATTTTCAAGTAGGAAAAGGTTTTGCAGTAATAGAAATCTTTGTAAAAGAATTAAATGCAACAATAGTAACTGGTATTTCCTAGGTAACTTGGGTGAAGTTAATCTGGTATTTGATAGAACTATGTTAGTTATTTTAAAAACTGTGGTTTCAAGAAACTGTTTTCTTTGTTCCTTGCCAAGCTTGGAAGGAACAAATATTGATCACCAGAGTAACTTATTCTACAATAAGAAAAATAATGTTCCTAAGAAGCACCACTGAACACGAAAGACTCTGCTTGCAAACTCCAGTGTGGACTGAGTCGTGTGCATGGTATTCATTTGGTGTTTTCTGGGTTTTGAGAATGTGATTGGGTATGGATGGTGCTCTGTGAATAAGAAACTGTACGGAGGTCTATTAGAACTCCCTCATAGGGCACAGAGAAAATCAGTTTTCCATCTGATTGTCATATCTAAAGTTCTTATATTGGCCAGTTGGATTTATTTCTGACCTGATGTCTAAGCTTGTACTGTTTTAATTTCTCTGACATTAATCATCTCTCCAGATCAGTAAACACAGTGGCTGGTAATGTCTGAGAAATAAAGGGAGATACTTATGTTAATGCTCATGAGCAAGGATTTAATGTAAAAATCCTCAGAGATTTGAAATATACTCCTGCTTTAAACTTGTTAATATACTTGACTAAAGAGCTTTATTGTTAAGCAATTAATCTCATTCTCTAGAAGATAAATTCTGATTTTTCTTTTAAAAACTTCCATCTCTTTCCTAAAAGAAGGATGCTTCAGGAAAGTTTCAAAAAATAATTTTGAAGAAAGCATGTTATAAGTGTTACCCTTTTTAAAATGATGGATAATGTAGAGTATGAACATCTAAATATGAATATTTCAAATAGAAAAATTATTTTTTATTTTTTATGATGTATGGCTTATTTTTGTTTAATGCAACTTAGTGGCCCTCTCATTCTGTCTGATGAACCTTGTAGATTTTATAGACTATATACATTAGGGTTGATGTTATCCCCTTGAAGTCCTCATTACTTTTGTACTCAAGTTTTAGTAAATAGTTTTTTTAATTCATTTAAAAAAATACTGGTATCAACATATCTATCAGGCTTTCATTTTTCCTTCTTTTTGATTCTTATATCCCCTTTATGAATTTATTTAAATTAGTTATTTTATAGATACTATTTTAAATATGATTTTCTGATTGGAAATAGATAGTGCCATGTTTTTCCTACTTCAGTCAGTAAAACTGATAATTCCTTAAAAGTACTCCTTGAATAATTAGTGCTAAATTATTAATAAATGCAATAGACCCACTGGTTTATCACACTCATTTCTCAAACTTTCAATTATTTATTCACTCATTCCTTCCCCAATCTCAACAAATGTCACTGACTGTTTTCAGAATCACAGCTCAGCCTTAGTTGTGTAGAATACGCAGATGTATATCAGGAGAGTATAGAGAAAAATGTGAATCCATATACCTTTTCTTTACATTGTTCTCCCTTCAAAATATTTATTAAGACATATGTATAATATATATAGTCACATAAGGCTATTAAAAATTAAAGCAAAACCACCAAATGCCAAAATTCTACATTGCCTTATTTGATTCAAACAGTTTGATACTTTCAAAAGTTGTTAAAATAGCTCAAAATAACTATA
>SJYQ01007179.1:322580-369446 GCA_006410935.1 Redunca redunca
ATTTATGTTATTTTTCTATATGTTATCTTTTCACTTTGTTAGGAAATACTTCCAAGTTTCCCATCTTTTACAAATTCTATCCAAATTCTTAAGGTAAGATTTAAGTCATCTTGAATTAGTGACTTCTTTCAAACATTCTGCATTCTATAGCTTGTTAGCCATCCCTTTGCATGTATTTGTGTTTTTATACACATTTATTTTAATACCTAAATTCTGTTATTTTCTTTTCCTTTCTAATAGAAAAATAACATATGTGTTCTTAAATATTAGTTACAGTCTAAGCTACGCCCATGGACTTTCCAACTAATCTCTTATTATAAGGTGGCATTAAGTAATTTCTTTTTAATTTCTTTTTAATAATAACAGCACTAACAAAAGGAAAAATTAAAATAACTATTATTTATGTGTGACATGGGAAATAAACATTAAGTCAAAGCTTTTTTTTTTCATTTTAAAGTATTAATATGAAATAATTAATTTAAAAAGGTAAGTGTTCAATTAGCTTGTAACCCTGACTTTCATCACAACTCTTCTGCTCAGTATTGAGTAACATGGTTTAGTAAAATTCATGGAACACGGTAAGTGCTCAAAAAATATTTGTGGAATTCATGATTAAGAATTCTTTCCCATATCCAAGTTCCTTCCATTTTGCTACTTAGGCCTAAAGTTAAAGATTTATCAACACAATAGACTTTGTGCCAACATTGGAATAAAAAACTAGAAGTAAAAATTTTTATTTCATGCTTCATGAAGCATGATTTTAAGTATATATAAGCACACTACAAAACATATAATGCATGTATTTGAGTGAGTGAGTGAGAGAGAAAGGAAGAAGTAGGGAGAATGCGAACAGTTTGGTTATTTGGCACTTAGATGGTCTCTAGGCAAATAGACCTCCATGTCTGTGAATACATGTGGAAGTTACCAGTTGAAGAAAAACCACTAAACTAAATGAGTTTTGAAATCTAAATCTAAATATTTCATTTTCCTTTAAAAGGAGAATGCTAAGTGTCTACAGAGCTGCATCCTTTTTAACCTTATTGCAATTTGCACTTCCACACCAGAAGAAAAAGTCATTTGTTGAACATACTGTAGTAAAGTTATTTTAAGAACATAATTCTTTTCTCTCAGATGATTTTGTGAAATAACTTCAGTTGGTGAAGAAAAGCTTATGATGAGCCTGTCTTTGGACAGTCAAAACCCCATGCTCACTTATGTGAGCTCCGCCGATTGTCATATTGAGCCCAAGTTCCTTGAAGGTAGAACAAAAGCTTTGTGTTCCTCTGAGCTCAGAAAACATGTCATTAGTGCTGTTGTGGGCATGAAAGTCAACCAATAATAGAACGTGCGCCTTGACACCATTCCCTTATTCATTCAGAAGAACCATCATGGGAAGTGCTGAGACTTCGGAGTCCTCCTATTCCATTTTGTCCTCTAACTATGTTACCAATCAGTCATTTATTCCACAGTTATCTATTGAGTGACACCAGATGCAAGACTGCTATGTTAGTCTGGGGAAAAAAAAGATACATATGTGGTTTGGAATGCTGAATGGAGGAGGTGGGAGAGACAATGAAATATAATGTATTTGGGGTGAATATTTGAGCTCAGATTGTTGCAAGATCATAGAAAAATGTTCTCAACATGTGGAGCCTAAGCCAGCAGCATCAGGTTGACCTGGAAACTTGTGCTAAATATACATTCTCAAGATACACTAAGCCAGAAAACCTGATGGCGTGCCCAGTCATCTCTTTTTCACAAGCTCTCCAGGTGATTCTAGTGTTCACTAAAGTTTGAGCACCACTGGCAAAAGAGAAACTCATAACTCAGGTCTATGGATCAGAAAAAAGCTTCTTAGGGAAGGGTGCACCTGAGCTGAGCTCCGAGGAAGTCATCACCCAGGGGAAATTGTTCCAGGCAGAAGAGGGTTGTCTTTGTAACACCAGGAAGTGAAAGAGGACACAGATCATGATAGCACTTGTGGCAACCTCTGCTCTGGATGTGTTGACAAAGAATCTCTAATTCTCCTCAAAACCATGTAAAGGGCGTGCCATGACTACCCAGATGATGGTACAACAGAAGAGAGGATTTTTAAAAATTGTATCTGAATTCACAGAGCTAATACATGTTAGGACCAGAGTTTGAAACCAGTTTCGCCTGCCTCTATAGCCAGCTCTCTTTCTCCTTTGCCATTTCACCTATCTGCAGACAGCCATTTCAATCTGTCATAGGGCTGTGATCATCAGATGAGATGTTGTAATGGAAAGTTAAGTGCCAAAAAGTCATGTTAAATGTCTGTGATTACTCTGGCATTCTTACCTGATAAGAAGTCTTAATGACAGTTTAGGATATTTTCACTACATCAGTGCTAGAATAGCTCTTACTATTTGTGGAAACAAGTATGTAACTCTCCAGTTCTTTTTCATTTTTGAGATGTGAGTGGTAGCTTGTATGCATTCATTCAGTAGATGATCTGGTAAATATCTTCTAGGTTTCATGTTGCCAGAGTTTAGGAATGCCATATTGAGCAAAATAAGTGTGCTTTCTGGCCTCATGGGGCTTATGTTATATTTTCGCATAATGTTTTTAAACATAATATACACAAGTAATCCAATGTTGCTCTGACTGTAGCTCCTTTAATTCAGTCAAAATTAATCTTATCTTGATCAGTCCTCTAGGTTATCCGTGGTCTTGGGTTAAGACGCAACCACAGGCCTATTTGCATTCCCATTCCAGCCACTGCTTTTTCTGAGTATTTTTGTGCTTAGCACATTTCCTCAGGAGCATATTTTCTTAATTAAATTAATGTTTCTTGAGAAAAACAATGGAAGTAGATAATTTCAGTATTCAGTATGATAATTAAGATTTTTTATAGAATTAATTTTTGCTTCTTATTCTCCGGAAGAGGTGAGGGCAGGGAAGGAGAAAGTTTTTCAGACATTTGGAGCTTATTAAATATTCAGTGTATTCTAGGATCAGTCAGGCATTAATCAGCAATTAAGTAAATGCACAGTTACTAATAAAATTGTAATGTCTGCTGGTTTCTAGAGAGAAGACAGGCTAATTTTGAAGGAGATGAAAGTTTGGATAGAACAATTTGAAAGAGATTTGACAAGGGCACAGATGACAGACTCAAGTTTGCAAGATAAATATCAGGTAATGTATGGAAGAGATATTTCACTTTTCTTAAAAGCCTTTCATGAGTAAGAGCCACATATGTCATTTAATCTATGTTTAATATTTCAAGTGATATTAATGAGAAATGTCTTTTTAAAATAATATACATTATCTTAAGTTTATATATAATTTAATCATATTTCTATGTAAATAGGTAGTTTTTAAATTTTAATGCATTTATTTATTGTAATATGTTTGCCATTGTAACAATAATTAGCACCTCTATCTTGTGACATTATTATCATTTATTNGTAGTTTTTAGATTTTAATGCATTTATTTATTGTAATATGTTTGCCATTGTAACAATAATTAGCACCTCTATCTTGTGACATTATTATCATTTATTTTTAGTGGGTGAGATGTTTAAGTTCCAGTCTCTTAGCAATTTTGTTGATCATAATACAATACTATTGTCCATATTCACTGTACTGTGCATTTGGAATCTAGGACTTATATACCCTAAACCTTTCCAGTTTGTATACTTAAATATCCATCCTGTCCCCTCCACCCCCCCATCCCCTGGTAACCATCATTTTGCTCTCTGTTTTTAGGAGTTTGACTTTTTAGATTTCATATATAAATGATATTATACAATCTTTGTTTTTCTCTACCTTATCTTGCTTAGTACAACATCTTTTTTTTTTTTTTTTAACTTTATTTTACTTTACAATACTGTATTGGTTTTGCCATACATCAACATGAATCAAGTTTCACCCATGTTGTCACTTATGGCAGGCTGTCCGTTTTTCTCATGGCTGAACAATATGCCATTGTATACATACACCGCATCTTCTTTGCCAGTTCTTCTGTTCATGGGCACTTAGATTGTTTCTATCGATTGACTGTGGTGACAGTGCTGCAATAAAGAGGAGAGTGCATGTATATCTCTTTGATACTTTGTTTTCGTTTGCTTTAGACATACACCCAGAGCTGGAGTTGGTAGTTTTAAATTGTATGTGCCACGTTATATAGAGTTCTGAGGCTTCATCACTTTCCCAGAACTCAGTCTTGTAGATGATCCAAAACACAAATCTAGCCATTGCTTTTATATAACACATGACCCTACAGATGTTACCTCACAGGAAATTCCACCAAAATGTGACTTCAGTGGCAAATTGAAAATTTCTATAGGATAAGCTGAATTAAATAAAAATTGCAACATGAAGAGTTGGAGTAGGTCCCTTAGTAAGATCAGTTTCTCCTGCTACCTGCCTCACTCAACACTGCTGCATTCAGGTGGAGTCCAGTGTTGCTGCTGTTGCGATCGCTCTTTCTCCCAGTTTCATCACACTGTCATTAATTAGATTTCAGCTTCCAATTTCCACTTCTAAAATCCTTTAACAAGTTTTTTATTTTTCATTGAATTGTGACTTACTCTGTGTAGCACTGACATTTTCTCCTGCTTAAAATATCATTGCATTTCGGTGGCAAAACTATGGTATATTCTAATCTACAATGTATTTTGACAATTTTTGCTATAAAAAAAAGGGTGAATGATAAAAGAGATGTGAAACGGCAGATGATAAAAGATTTAGCTGTTGGAATTAGGTGTGTGATTTTATATAATCATATCTATAAAGTGTGCCTGAATTTAGATGGATGCTTTCATCAGTATTATATTTGATGGACTTGGAAATGCAATAAATACACTCTTATATGTGTGTTCTTTTTGCTGAAGCTCATTATAATTTTTTCCCCAAAAAGATAATTTTCTGGGAACATTAAAATGATTAAATCAGCAAATTGAAGCTATAAATGCAAGAACAGAATGAATGTCCTTATTTAGCCCATTAGTGAGTTTCAGTTTTAGTATAAATTATCAAAAAATAAATTCCAAGTTATAAAGTTACCATTGTACAAAAGTTAATTTATAAGAGGAAATCTAAGTATCAGAAAAGTACAAAACAGAAGCATTCCTTTCAGATCAGTCTCTTAAATAGGGTTAGACCACATAAGGAATGTTTTCTTTCATTTGTATGTTTATTATGTAATCAGAATCTAATGTTTGTACTTATCAATTAATAGTGTATTTTCCAGTTTTTCTGTATGTAGAATTCTGTAGAATAAAATTTAAGACTGATTATATGTTTTGGTACTTTAAAATTACATTAAGTTATAGTGAATGGTAGGTAAAATTTGTGGTAAAATATTTATTCACCATCTCCCCCAAGTGTTCTTCATGTGAATTTACATGTTTGTGTACTTAGTGACTTAGAAGTTCTTTCAAATATGCTATCAGTTAGATTCTATCGGGGCTATTCTCATGTTCCTTAATATTTTTAATATTAAAGACATTAAATGCACATTCAGTGACATTTTCAATTCATATGTAGACTTTGAAACATATTTTAGAGTTGGTTAATATAATGTACGGAGAAAGCGATGGCACCCCACTCCAGTACTCTTGCCTGGAAAATCCCGTGGACGGAGGAGCCTGGTAGGCTGCAGTCCATGGGGTCGTGAAGAGTCAAAGAGTCAGTTAAGTNGCATCCCACTCCAGTACTCTTGCCTGGAAAATCCCGTGGACGGAGGAGCCTGGTAGGCTGCAGTCCATGGGGTCGTGAAGAGTCAAAGAGTCAGTTAAGTCTACGTGTTACAATTTATGTTAACCATACTGTGACAAAAGAAAGATATAATATTTAGTATTTTAACATCATAAAATTAAAGCAAAAGGTTATTACATAAAGTAAACCTTTTTATACAAACTTACTTAAATACAAATGAGGATACCGCTAATTCTGTATTTTTTTGATGTATGCAATTTCTATTTGTAAACTGGTACTTTAAAGTAAAACAACAATTTTGATTATGAACATAGATTTATACTCTTGTTTATTGTTTCTTCATGAACAGGGACTGGCTTGTAGATTATTTACCTAGGAATGAGAAATCCTAGCCTTGAGTGCTGTCTCTACTACCTGTGTTTGCCAAGTCACCTCTGCGCTTACTGGGGTAGTACTAACGGGCTTGTCTACGTTGTAGTGTGATGGGAAGCCAGAGATGATAATGTGCAGAAGGCGCTTAGCAGGGGGCCAGGGTCATCATCAGGGCTGGATGAATGCTGGCTGCATCACGATTGTCATTATTATTATCAATAACATTTATTGAACGCTATCCAAATATAAAGGATTGTTATTTAGGAAACATGGTTTCCTTTGCTTTTGCTTTTTTTGACTGGCTGCCATGTTCTTGCTATTTTTCCTCTTTTAGTCGTTTAAGCACTTCAGAGTTCAATATGAAATGAAGAGGAAACAGATTGAACACTTATTACAGCCATTACATAGAGACGGTAAATTGTCACTTGACCAAGCATTGGTAAAACAGGCCTGGGATAGAGTGTCCTCCAGGGTAAGTCCTCTGATAATTCACTTCATTAGGACTTAAGTTAATCAAGAATATTTTCTGTCATCTCTTTCTTCACAATGATGTTATATCCGGTCCTCATGCCTCTGTCTGTGGTTGGAAGTTTTACCAGCGGAATGGTTGTTGCCCTCTTGTCAAGCCTTCCTATAAGTTAGTGGAAGTGCCTGTTTAACAACTCTTTCCCTGCTTTGCCTGCCTTATTGTAATATCACCATTGACAAGACAACCCACTGAAATCCTGAAAGACCACCTAGGTTACTTCTCCTTTTATACAATTTACTCCTGGGTTGTTTAGAAGTAACTCCCCATGAATGAGGCCTCAACTTCTCCAAGTTCCATAACCAGATTTCATCAACAGTTAATTATCTTCCTGTATTCACATTTATTTTTGTATTCTTTAATTTAAGCTTATCTTCTTATCTGGCCTCAAACTTGAAGGAACATTGCTCTGTGGCTTTCATTTTAGTATTTTGCAAACATTAAGTCTGAGATTTCAAAACCTCTGAAACATCTATCCCTCATGGGAATATTTGCCTTGTACTTATTCCATTTTCGTTTTTATAATCCAACTTTTCCCATTAAGCTCTATTAAAGAATAAGTTAGGCCCAACCCATCCCCCCATCATTCCAATAAGCTGTGAAGCAGTACCTGAGAATCAGATAAATGGGAGAAATGATGAAATCATTAGAGAATTACATTATTGTAGAAAGAATCCTAAATTCTCATTTTCCTCCTGAGATGTCTAGATGACCCTGATTTTTCTGGACCTGTTCTCATTATATGGGAGATTTTGAAGGAAAGTATCTGTGTTCTGAACTTTTCAAAACATTAGATTAGGACACAGATATTTTCTTACTCGATATTTATTAAATTAACCCAAAATTAATAACATAGCATTTTGTAGGCTTTAAAATCATTTGGGGGAATTTTAGGAATTGTCTTTTGTGTTAAGACAGTGTCTTTCTACTTTGTATTTCAGCTCTTCGATTGGCATATACAACTTGATAAGTCTCTTCCTGCCCCTCTGGGCACCATAGGGGCCTGGTTATACAGAGCAGAGGTGGCCCTAAGGGAGGAAATAACCATTCAGCAGGTTCACGAGGAAACAGCCAACACAATACAACGGAAACGTGAGCAACACAAGGTAAATACTCTGGCTGGAAAACCTTCCAGCGTAACGGTTCTAGTGTTACCAAATCAGGTTTGTTTGCGCATTACTCAGCGAGTCAAAGGTTGAGACACTAAGATTTGCAGCAGAGAAAGGGTTTATTCACAAGGCAGCCAATTGAAGAGATGAGAGAACAAATTTCATCTCCTTGAAGGTGAGGGGTTCTGAGTATTTATGGGACAAAACTGTACATGGGAAAGGTCACAGGAGATAAGAAACGGGTGAGGTGATCCTCATTCTGTGCAGATACCTCCTCATGGGCTCCATGTTCAGAAAATGTGGCATCAGTGTGATCAGAGGGTGGAGTTTGGGCCCTCTGACATCAAAAAGTCACCATGCGGACACTCACCCATGGTCATGGAAGGTCAGTGGACCTAACCAGTCTTAACCAGCTGGAGCTCAAACTGGACACAGCTGACTCCAAGTTCCTAAATTCAGCTTGGCCAACATGTTTTTGTTAAGGTTGTGTGAAACTTGGAGGACCTACAAATTTTATTAAAGCAAACCTAGATGTCCATCAGCAGACGAATGGATAAGAAAGCTGTGGTACATATACACAACGGAGTATTACTCAGCCATTAAAAAGAATACATTTGAATCAGTTCTAATAGAGAGTGAAGTAAGCCAGAAAGAAAAACACCGATACAGTATACTAACACATATATATGGAATTTAGAAAGATGGTAACGATAACCCTGTATGCGAGACAGCAAAAGAGACACAGATGTATAGAACAGTCTTTTGGACTCTGTGGGGGAGGGAGAGGGTGGGATGATTTGGGAGAATGGCATTGAAACATGTATAATATCATATGTGAAATGAATTGCCAGTCCAGGTTCAATGCATGATACAGGATGCTTGGGGCAGGTGCACTGGGATGACCCAGAGGGATGGTTTGGGGAGGGAGGTGGGAGGGGGGTTCAGGATGGGGAACATGTGTATACCTGTGGTGGATTCATGTTGATGTATGGCAAAACCAATACAATATTGTAAAGTAATTAGCCTCCAATTAAAATAAAATTATATTTAAAAAAATAAAATAAAGCAAACCTGATCAGTGAAGATAGGTCGTTGTTGTTCAGTTGCTAAGTTGTGTCTGACTCTTTGTGACTCCATGGTTTACAGCACACCAGGCTTCCTTGTCCTTCACCATCTCCTGGAGCTTGCTCAAACTCATGTCCATTGAATCAATGATGCCATCCAATCATCTTATCCTCTGTCACACCCTTCTCTTACCCTCAATCTTTCCCAGCATCAGGGTCTTTCCCAATGAGTTGGCTCTTTGCATCAGGTGGTCAAGGTACTGGAGCTTCAGCAGGTTACAATTTATTAACAGCTAACTGATAATACTCTTGTTTCACTAGTATAGTCTGGAACTTGCGCTGACTCAGGTCTCCCAGGCACCCATTCATTCTGGTTCAGAGATGTCCCATTGTCCTAGAAATTCTTTGATTTACATTTCCTTCTTCTGTACTTGTTATGACAATCCCAGTAGATTCATTCCCCGAGTTTTTTTTCCAATAGCTCTGTGTTATTTTTTCATCTGCATTTACTTTTGTTATTTCTCTTGCTATATTGTTGTCTTTGAAAATATAAGGCCATAGACAGTGAGTATTTACATAACAGTGGGATTGGGCATTGGCTCCAGACCTCTTTTCCTCCTCCATTCTCACAGGAAGGCAAACCAAGTCACCAAGTTCTTATGTCCTGGTGCTTAAGAAGTGAGGATCAGGGTAGGGGGAGGGGTTACTATTGGCCTTAGAAAGTGGTGGGATTAGGTCTTGATGATCTCTTAGCCATTTGCGACTTTATTTTCTCATTGCACGTTTTCTTGTGCTTGCGTAAGTTCTAATACTCTTCCTCTGCGTCTTGTGATAGTACAGTCCTAACTTAAAATGCTATTTTTTTCACTAATATCTCATTAATGCAACCCTGCATTTTGTGTAGTTGAATTTGTGTATCTCATTTACTGAGTCATGGTGGGGGTTAACTGTATATGTGGAAAATAAACCAACAACCAGGTCTCACTTTGTTCTTCTTTCCTGTTTATACAAGAAAAAGTGAAAGTGTTAGCTGCTCAGTCATGCCCAACTCTTTGCAACCCCATGGACTGTAGCCCATCAAGCTCCTCTGTCCATGGGAATTCTCCAGGTAAGAATATTGGAGTGGGTTGCCATTCCCTTCTCCAGAGGATTTCCTGAGCCAGGGATTGAACCCAGATCTCCTGCATTGTGGGCAGATTCTTTACCATCTGAGCCACCAGATGACTTTTTGGTTAAAGCCAGCTCTCAGCCTAGCTCCTGCCCACATTCATGCAGTTGACTGTGGTTGGAGATAAACACACCCCCAGGCACGCTGACTAACCCAAGTGGGCCCTTAATGCTCCCCAGCACTCCAAAGGCATGTTTGGACTCTCTTCCCTCTGCATTTTTGGGACAACTATTTTATACCTTTTCTCCTCAAACCTTCCACACCTCCTCCTTCATCCTTACTCTTAGCTGATGACACCACTTCCTATTTCTCTGAGAAAATAGAAGCAGTCAAAAAAGAATTTCCGCAAACTCCCACGACCACATCAACCCACCTACACGCATCTGTGACCGAATACTCCGTCTCCTCTCCTGTTACTATGGATGAACCATCTGTGCTCCGAGCTAAGGCCAGCCCCTCCGCATGTACAGTGGATCCCATCCTCCCAGCTCAGTTCCAGGAATTCCTGTAGCACTTTGCCTCTTTATTTTTTCTCTCTCTTTCTCTGCTGGATTTTTCCCACCCACACGAAATATAGTGTCATTATTCTTAATAGCCTCTTTCTTAACGTTACCCTCCTTTCAGCTATTGTCCATTTTTTAAAAAATTTTTATTGGGGTATAGTTGCTTTACCATGTTGTGTTAGTTTCTGTACAGCAAAGTGAATCTGCTATACATATTCATGTGTCCTCTCTTTTTGAGATTTCTTTCCCACTTGGGGCATCACAGGCCAATGGGTAGAGTTCCCTGTGTTATACAGTAGGTTCTCATTAGTTATCAATCTTAGACATAGGCTCAATAGTGTATATATGTCAATCATGATCTCCCAATTCACCCCATTCCTTCCCTTCCCCCTTGGTATCTATATTTTTGCTCTTTACATCTGTATCTCTACTTTCTGCTTTGTAGATAAGATCGATACCAATTTTTTTCAGATTCTGCATATATGCATTAATATACGGTATTTGTTTTTCTCTTTTTGGCTTTTTTCACTCTGTATGACAGTCTTTAGGTCCCTCTATATCTCTACAAATGGCCCAGATTTGTTCATTTTCATGGCAGAGGCAGAGTAATATCCCATCGTATATAGGCACTACATCTTTATCGATTCCTCTGTTGATGGACATTCAGGTTGCTTCCATATCCTGGATAATGTATATAGTGGGCTACTGTCCATTGTTTTCTTTCTTTTACAAAAGTGAGGTTCTTTGAAAGTACTATCTGAAATCTCATTCTTTCTAGAACCCATTCCAATCATGTTTTCCCTTGCCCGTCTATCCATAGCAGGTTAATGAGGGTGCTTTTTGTTCCTCACTCAGTGATCAGGTCTCAGTCCTCATTTTACCTTTACCTTTATTTTAGACTCTGAACTACTTTATCCATTTGGTTTCTTAATTTTTTTTCTGTTCTTTCCAGTGTTTTCAGTTAGCCCACATTTGGTCCAAAATGTCCATGAGTGTATTTGGTTCATGGGACAAATAGTTTTGGACAGGGCCAAATATCGAGGACCTTTTGATGTAGACCAGATATCTCCATGGACATTTTGGATAGGACCAGATATGACCAATTATCAAGGCATAAACCAAATATTTTATGGTAATTTTGAACAGGACAATATGGTCCTAAAATGGTCTTTCCTTCTCTTTCAACAAATATTTATTGAGCTCTTTCTATGTGCAAAGTAGTGTTCTAGGCATTTGTGATATACCCATAAGCAAAGCAGACAAAACTTCTACCTTAATATAACTTGCCTTTTCATAGGAAGAGGCAGTTAAGAAATAATAAATATGATAAATAAAGACATTTTATATTAGAATAGGAGGTAGAAGGACAAGGAAGATAAGGTGGTTTTGCAATTTTAAGCAGGGGAGTCCACAGTGAAACCACACTGAAAAGAGAACCTCCAACATGCAAGCATGTCCCTACGTGAAGGCCTTTGCCCTTGCCAACATTTCTGGAATGTTCTTGGCTCTTTGCCTGAAATATTTTCCAGGCATTCTTCCTCATCTCCTTGGGCCTTTACTGAAAGGTCACTTTTTAGTCAATCCTTTCTTGGCCACCTCCTTGAAAGGACAACATCCTTTTCCCCTTCCCTATTCAGTTTTTCTCTTTAGCATTATCTTCATCTCAAATGCTAATTTAATTATTTATCCTATGTATTGCTTGATCTCTTACAGTGTAATCTCAACTCTGTAAGAGCAATAATTATTGTTTGTTTTTCACTCTTGTTAAAAAAAAACACACACCTCTAAAAATGGTTTTAGAAATATTCAGGCTTTCAAAATTGTAGTTGGATCAATAATGCTAATCCTACTTTCTGAGAATTTGTTCCTTTGACCAAGTTTTCAAAATTATTGACATAAAATTATTCAAAATATTTTTGTGCCTGTAGTTAAGCCTCCATTTTCCCCCAGTTTTGTTTCTTTGCACTTTGTCACATTCCTTAAATGAACTTTCAGCATCCTTAATTTTCTCTGTTATATCTTAAAGATCTTTTCCCATCTACTTTCTTACCAGAGGAATGACAGAATCACTCTTTTAACAGCATCATTCTGGTGCTGTGTGAGGATATGGCTAGACTGGTCATAAAGGGGAGAAGTCAGAGGAACAAATTCAATGATCCAGGTAGAGTGGATTGAACAAAGGTCGTAGATATACAGATGGTAAGAAATAGATTCTGAGTATATTTCAAGGGCAGAACAAAGAGAATTTTTAGCATTAGATATTGATTATGAAGGAAGGGGAGTCATAAATGACACTATGATTTTTCAACCAAGCAGTTGGAAAAATGGAGTTTCCATCAGTTGAGATGGAAAGGCAATGAAGCAGATTTGGGAGGAAAGACGGAGTTCTGTCTGGGGGAAGGTAAGTATGAGACTGTTTCAGGCCCCAGCAAATATACAGAATGGGTAGCGGGAGACAAGAGACAGGAGGGGGCCAAACAGTCAGAGTCCTTGGTATATAAAGGGATGGAGACTTAGATTAAATAAATAAAGCTTAGACAGAAAATTAGTCAAGAGCTGAGCCCTGAGGGAACCCAGTATTAAGTAAGCTTCAGTGCTTATAGTTATTGTTGCTGTTGTTCAGTCACCAAGTCATGTCTGACTCTCGATGACACATAAACTGCAGCACAGCAGGCCTCTCTGTCCTTCACTGTCTCCCAGAGTTTGCTCAGACTCGTGTCCATTGAGTCACTGATGCCATCCAACCATCTTATCCTCTGTTGCCCCATCTCCTCTTGCCCTCTATCTTTCCTAGCATCAGGGTCTTTTAAGGTGGCCAAAGTATTGGAGCTTCACTTTCAGCATCAGTCCTTCCAATGAATATTCAGCATTGATATCCTTTAAGACTGACTAGTTTGATCTCCTTGCAGTCCAAGGGACTCTCAAGATTCTTATCCAGCAACACAGAGGGAAAGCATCAGTTCTTTGGTTCTTGGCCTTCCTGATGGTTCAGATTTCACATCCACACATGAGTACTGAAAAAAAACATAGATTTGACTATATGGACCTTTGTCAGTAAAGTGATATCTCTGCTTTTTAATACACTGTTTAGGTTTGTCACAGCTTTTCTTCCAACGAACAAACGTCTTTTAATTTCATGGCTGCAGTCACCATCTGCAGTGATTTTGGAGCCCAAGAAAATAAAACCTGTCCAGTGTCCACTTTCCCCCATCTATTTGCTATGAAGTGATGGGATACTTAACAGTATCTAGATTAGCAATATAAAGAAGCATACTGGGATGCTTTTCTGTGGGAATGATCTCTGTTCGTTTCCAAGGCAAACATTCAGTATCACAGTAATCCCAGTCTATGCCCTGACCAATAATGCTGAAGATGCTGAAGTTGAATGGTTCTGTGAAGACCTACAAGACCTTCTAGAACAAACACCGAAAAAAAATGTCCCTTTCATTATAGAGGACTGGAATGCAAAAGTAGGAAGTCAAGAAACACCTGGAGTAATGGGCAAATTTGCCCTTGGAGTACAGTATGAAGCAGGGCAAAGGCTAACAGAGTTTTGCCAAAAGAGTGCACTGGTCATAGTAAATAACCTCTTCCAACAACATAAGAGAAGACTCTACACATGGACATCACCAGATGGTCAACACCAAAATCAGATTGATTATATTCTTTGCAGCCAAAGATGGAGAAACTCTATACAGTCAGCAAAAACAAGACCGGGAGCTGACTATGGCTCAGATCATGAAGCCCTTATTGCCAAATTCAGACTTAAATGGAAGAAAGTAGGGAAAACCACTAGACCATTCAGTGGTTTAATCAAATCAAGTCCATTACGACTATACAGTGGAAGTGACAAATAGATTCAAGGGATTAGATCTGATAGACAAGATTGCCTGAAGATCTATGGATGAAGGTTCATAACATTGTACAGGAGGCAGTGATCAAGATCATCCCCATGAAACAGAAATGCAAAAAGGCAAAATGGTTGTCTGAGGAGACCTTACAAACGGCTATGAAGGAAGAAAGGATTGGGGTTGGTTTAGTCACTAAGTCGTGTCTGACTCTTGTGACCCCATGGACTGTAGCCCACCAGGCTCCTCTGTCCATGGGATTTTCCAGGCAAGATTACTGGAGTGGATTGCCATTTCCTCTTCCAGGGGATCTTTCCGACCCAGGAATCGAACTCGGGTCTCTTGCATTGCAGGCAGATTCTTTACCAACTAAGCTATGAGGGAAGCCCATGAAAGAAGAAAAGCGAAAGGCAAAGGAGAAAAGGAAAGATACACCCATCTGAATGCAGAGTTCCAAAGACTATCAAGGAGAGATAAGAAAGCCTTCCTCAGGGATCAATGCAAAGAAATAGAGGAAAACAACAGAATGGGAAAGACTAGAGATCTCTTCAAGAAAATTAGAGATACCAAGGGAACATTTCATGCAAAGATGGGCTCGATAAAGGACAGAAATGGTATGGACCTAACAGAAGCAGAAGATATTAAGAACAGGTGGCAAGAATACCGAAAAGAAGCATACAAAAAAGATCTTCATGACACAGATAATCACGATGGTGTGATCACTCACCTAGAGCCAGACATCCTGGAATGTGAAGTCAAGTGGGCCTTAGGAAGCATCACTACAAACAAAGCTAGTGGAGATGATGGAATTCCAGTTGAGCTATTTCCAATCCTAAAAGATGATGCTGAAAGTGCTAAACTCAATATGCTAGAAAATTTGGAAAACTCAGCAGTTGGCCACAGGCCTGGAAAAGGTCAGTTTTCATTCCAATCCCAAAGAAAGGCAATGCCAAAGAATATTAAAATACTGCACAATTGCACTCATCTCGCACGGTAGCAAAGACATGCTCAAAATTCTCCAAGCCAAGCTTCAACAGTACGTGAACCATGAACTTCCAGATGTTCAAGCTGGTTTTAGAAAAAGCAGAGGAACCAGAGATCAAATAGCCAACATCCATTGGATCATAGAAAAAGTGAGAGTTCCAGAAAAACATCTATTTCTGCTTACTGACTATGCCAAATCCTTTGTGTGGATCACAACAAACTGGAAAATTCTGAAGGAAGGAAAGTCGCTCAGTCATGTCTGACTCTTTGTGACCCCACGGACTGTAGCCTACCAGGCTTCTCTGTCCATGGGACTTTCCAGGCAAGGATACTGGAGTTGGTTGCCATTTCCTTCTCCAGGGGATCTTCCCGATCCAGGGATCGAACCCAGGTCTCCCATATTGCAGGCTGACAGTTTACCATCTGAGCCATGGGAATATCAGACCACCTGACTTGCCTCCTGAGAAATCTGTATGAAGGTCAAGAAGCAACAGTTAGAACTGGACATGGAAGGATGCAGGATGCTTGGGACTGGTGCAAGGGGAGGACCCAGAGAGATGGTATGGGGTGGGAGGTGGGAAGGGATTCATGTTTGGGAACGCTTGTACACTCATGGTGAATTCATGTCAATGTTTGGCAAAAGCAATACAGTAATGTAAAGTAAACTAAAGTTAAAATAAAAATTTCAAAAAAGTTAAAAAAAAAAAAAGAACTGGACATGGAACAACAGACTGGTTCCAAACAGTAAAAGAAGTACGTCAAGGCTGTATATTGTCACCCTGCTTATTTAACTTATATGCAGAATACATCATGAGAAACGCTGGGCTGGAAGAAGCACAAGCTGGAATGAAGATTGCCGGGAGAAAAATCAATAACCTCAGATATGCAGATGACACCACCCTTATAGCAGAAAGCAAAGAAGAACTAAAGAGCCTCTTGATGAAAGTGAAAGAGGAGAATGAAAAGTTGGCTTAAAACTCAACATTCAGAAAACAAAGATCATGGCATCTGGTCCATCTGCCACTTCATGGCAGATAGCTGGAGGAACAGTGGAACAGTGACAGACTTTATTTTTGGGGCTCCAAAATCACTGCAGATAGTGACTACAGCCATAGAATTAAAATATGCTTGCTCCTTGGAAGAAAAACTATGACCAACCTAGACAGCTTATTAAAAAGCAGAGACATTACTTTGCCAACAAATGTCCATCTGGTCAAAGCTATGGTTTTCCCAGTAGTCATGTATGGATGTGAGAGTTGGACTATAAAAAGAGCTGAGCACCGAAGAATTGATGCTTCTGAACTGTGGTGTTGGAGAAGACTCTTGATGGTCCCTTGGACTGCAAGGAGATTCAACCAGTCCATCTTAAAGGAAATCAGTCCTGAATATTCCTTGGAAGAACTGATGTTGAAGCTGAAACTCCAATACTTTGGCCACCTGATGCAAAGAATTGACTCACTTAAAAAGACCTGATTCTGGGAAAGGTTGAAGCCGGGAGGAGAAGAGGATGACAGAGGGTGAGATGGTTGGATGGCATCACCGACTCAATGGACATGAATTTGAGTAAACTCTGGGAATTGGTAACGGACAGGCCTGGCATGCTGCAGTCCATGGGGTTACAAAGAGTCAGACACGACTGAGCAACTGAACTGAACTGAACTGAGTGGGATGCTCAAATTTTCAATAGATTTATGAGAAGTCCAATTCCATTCAACAGATACTTGTTAGGATATACAATTAATTTTAGAACTAAATTCCAGGATATACAATTAATTTTAGAGCAAAATTGTTAGCTCTGCTTTTTAATATGCTGTCTAAGTTCATCATAGCTTTTCTTCCAAGTAGCAAGCATACTTTAATTTCATGGCTGCAGTCACCATCCACAGTTATTTTGGAGCCCAAGAAAACAATAATTAATTAAGCAGTTAATAAGTTGTAAAGACTTCTGTTCTGGAGTATATTGTCTGATATTGATGCACACATATGAGACTTCTTTTATTAGAATTTGCCTGGCTTTTTTTTTTTTTTTTTTTTTTTACTTTACAATACTGTATTGGTTTTGCCATACATTGACATGAATCCACAAAGGGTGTACATGAATTCCCAATCCTGAACCCCCCTCCCACCACCCTCCCCATATCATCTCTCTGGGTCATCCCAGTGCACTAGCCCCAAGCATCCTGTATCCTGTATCGAACCTAGACTGGCGATTCGTTTCTTACATGATAGTATACATGTTTCAATGTCATTCTCCTAAATCATCCCACCCTCACCACTCCCACAGAGTCCAAAAGTCTGTTCTATACATCTGTGTCTCTTTTGCTGTCTCGCATACAGGGTTATCATAACCATCTTTCTAAATTCCATATATATGTGTTAGTATACTGTATTGGTGTTTTTCTTTCTGGCTTACTTCACTCTGTATAATCGGCTCCAGTTTCATCCACCTCATTAGAACTGATTCAAATGTATTCTTTTTAATGGCTGAGTAATACTCCATTGTGTATATGTACCACAGCTTTCTTATCCATTCATCTGCTGATGGACATCTAGGTTGTTTCCATGTTCTGGCTATTATAAACAGTGCTGCGATGAACATTGGGGTACATGTGTCTCTTTCTATTCTGGTTTCCTCGGTGTGTATGCCCAGCAGTGGGATTGCTGGGTCATAAGGCAATTCTATTTGCAATTTTTTAAGGAATCTCCACACTGTTCTCCATAGTGGCTGTACTAGTTTGCATTCCCACCAACAATGTAAAAGGGTTCCCTTTTCTCCACACCCTCTCCAGCATTTATTGCTTGCAGACTTCTGGATCGCAGCCATTCTGACTGGTGTGAAGTGGTACCTCATTGTGGTTTTGATTTGCATTTCTCTGATAATGAGTGATGTTGAGCATCTTTTCATGTGTTTGTTAGCCATCCGTATGTCTTCTTTGGAGAAATGTCTATTTAGGTCTTTGGCCCATTTTTTGATTGGGTCATTTATTTTTCTGGAATTGAGCTGCATAAGTTGCTTGTATATTTTTGAGATTAGTTGTTTGTCAGTTGCTTCATTTGCTATTATTTTCTCCCATTCAGAAGGCTGTCTTTTCACCTTGCTTATAGTTTCCTTTGTTGTGCAGAAGCTTTTAATTTTGATTAGATCCCATTTGTTTATTTTTGCTTTAATTTCCAGAATTCTGGGGGGTGGATCATAGAGGATCCTGCTGTGATTTATGTCGGAGAGTGTTTTGCCTATGTTCTCCTCTAGGAGTTTTATAGTTTCTGGTCTTACGTTTAGATCTTTAATCCATTTTGAGTTTATTTTTGTGTATAGTGTTAGAAAGTGTTCTAGTTTCATTCTTTTACAAGTGGTTGACCAGTTTTCCCAGCACCACTTGTTAAAGAGATTGTTTTTAATCCATTGTATATTCTTGCCTCCTTTGTTGAAGATAAGGTGTCCATATGTGTGTGGCTATATCTCTGGGCTTTCTATTTTGTTCCATTGATCTATATTTCTGTCTTTGTGCCAGTACCATACTGTCTTGATGACTGTGGCTTTGTAGTAGAGCCTGAAGTCAGGCAAGTTGATTCCTCCAGTTCCATTCTTCTTTCTCAAGATTGCTTTGGCTATTCGAGGTTTTTTGTATTTCCATACAAATTGTGAAATTACTTGTTCTAGCTTTGTGAAAAATACTGCTGGTAGCTTGATAAGGATTGCATTGAATCTGTAGATTGCTTTGGATAGTATACTCATTTTCACTATATTGATTCTTCTGATCCACGAACATGGTATATTTCTCCATCTATTAGTTTCCTCTTTGATTTCTTTCATCAGTGTTTTATAGTTTTCTGTATATAGGCTGGCTTGTTGTTTTCTATTGTATTATTTTCAACCTATCCTTGTTCTTAACGTTTAGGAATATCTCCTTTAAAAAGCAGTGAGTTCTGTTTGTCTAATCCGACAATCTCTGCCTTTTGATAAGGAAATATATATTCCATTCATATTTATTTATAATTACTGATATATCTGAATTTGTTTCTATTTGCCTTACTTTTTCTTTCTTTCTTTTCCCCCTGCATTCTTCCTGTTTATAAGTTGATTGAAGGAATTTTTTTTAATTGGTGGAAAATTGCTTTAAAATTTTTGATTGAGGGGTTTTGTTGTCATTGTTCATTTGCTTGCCTATTTTTCTTATTCCATGTTTTCCCTCAAACTGTCTTCAAGTTATGAACTGTAGTTGTGTAATGTGATTGTCCTTGAAATTATGCCATAGATACCTAATGAAATTGAAAAATCAATGTCTTGACCTCCTCTTAATCCATATAAGGAATTAAGAACACTTTAACCAGGTCCTACTCTTCTAACTTGCAAACTGTTATTGTCAAGTATTAATTACTTACATGTGTCTAACACTGTGAATGTATTGTTTCTGCTGGTTCTCACTCATGGTAGCGTGTCTCCTGTGTTTGGCAATATTTGCATTCTTCCTTTTGTGTTTGCATTTGCTATCAACCAGGGACACATCAGCTCTCTTTGAGGGTTCTGGCTAAATTTTGAGTTCTCACTTTCAATATTTATCACATTATTCAAGTTCCAAGACTTGCATGGTATTGATATTTGTCTGAGACAATCAGCTTTTTCAGTGATTTTGTTCATAGGTCTGTGATTCAGTTTTGGGTCATGTTTTGCTTAAAATGGGAGACTTAAAGGTTTCAGTTACTTCCTGTGAGCCCACTAGTGAACTAAAGTCATACGCTGTGCTCAGCATCTGGTTGCTTTGCAGTGAGACAGCCTTTCAGAGGACCCAGCAGCATCACAGCATCTGTATTCTTTTGTCATGTTTAAAAATGTTTTTGTTTATTTTGATTTCTTGTCAAGATTTTTTTTTCAAGTCATTAGATAACTGAGTGACTTCACTTTCACTTTTCACTTTCCCACATTGGAGAAGGAAATGGCAGCCCACTCCAGTATTCTTGCCTGGAGAATCCCAGGGACTGGGGAGCCTGGGCTGCCATCTATGGGGTCACACAGAGTCGGACACGACTTAAGTGACTTAGCAGATATAGAAAACTACAACAGGGAAAGCTTCTCGGAAGACAGCTGGACATTTGGAAATTCCAATAGAGTCACAGACCCCCACCCATACATTAACATGTAGTCACACAGAACAAATAAGAGGTGGGAGTGGTGGTGGCTCTAAGCTTGCCCTGAAGTCATCTGGGGGAGTTTAGGTCAAGATATAAGCTATAGAACTGTGTCTACAGGTTAAGAAGGAGGCAGACGAGTGATTGAAATACTCAAGGCAATAGCTACTCTAGGATGGTCTGCTGTTCTCTGTGATCAGCTCTGAGATGCCTGTGGTGCCCTCCCACTGGGAACAGGGAACTTGTGAATATCTGTGCCATTACCTACAGACTCAAAGCACATCAGAAGGTGATAATAGCAAGTACATATCAAGATAGAAATAGCTTGGGGCTGGAATTTTTTTCTACAATGTAACAAATAACATCCTCTGAACTAAAAGAAAATTAATCCTTTATGTTAACAAACACATATGACTTGAGCATCTTAATTTATATATGAAAGCCTTCATTTGTACCTGTCTATCAAGTGTCTTATGTTTTAGGCTGTTTTCTTGCTTCTATTTTCCTTGATTAATCTACTAAATCTTAGTGTGAAACACTATTAGTTAATTAATTTTAAAATATATTTATATTTTTTTAAATTTGGCACATCAGGTCTTAGTTGCAGCACGTAGGATCTTTGGTCTCTGGCATGATATGTAGGACCTTTAGTTTTGGCATGTGGGATCTAGTTCTCTAACCAGGGATTGAACCCAGGCCCCCTGCATTGGGTGTGCAGAGTCTTAGCCACTGGACCAGCAGGGAAGTCCCGAAAGAGTGTTGATTTTTCTAATTCATTCTGGTAGCTTAATGTATCTTATTTTTCAATGAGTGACAATCTGTTGGCTATTTACTCTGCTATTGAGAAACCACCTAAGCTCTAGAAAATATGGCATGAATCTGCTTTCACCTCTCTCCTTTGCTTTTATGTTAGAAATTAGCTAAGAATTGTGAAGGACATGTGAATCTTCATATAAATGTGTCTTCTGACAAAGAAAACCTCAGAAAACAAATCTAAATAAATTATTAAAACTTTTTGGATTTCTGTACAATCTAGACAGAATCTTTATAAACATCATATTTACTCTTCCCACTGTGATATCAATGGGACATTCCCTGTGCTTGTTTGAAATCTTCTAACCATAAGAGTGTTTTCATAATATGTTGTAATGTAATTGATTTACTTTAAGATGGCAAGCAAGCATGACTTTAGAGTAGCCTGCACACAGAATAAAATAGAGAATTTAATATTTTTAGTTTTACCTTTAAAGGGTTAAACTAGTTGTACCTAGTTTTAAGCTTTGGAAAACCAATAGATTCAAAATCAGGGAAAGAGGAAAATGCTAACATTTATCATTTATAGCACCAACTACATGTTCCTTTGGACCATGTGCCTTTAAAATGTCTGAATGCATTGCTCTGCAAGTGTCATGTGTGTTTAAAAGATGCCATAATTATTAGCTACGGCTCTAGCACAGGACCTTATGGACAAGCACCCAGGCTCCTGTACAAGGTAAAAGCCTGTGCTCGGCACCAAGCCGCGTATGGCTGTGGCAGCACCATCAAATTGTTGAATACATTGACTCATCTGTGCAGGCTGAAAATTATGCTTCTTAGCTTCCTGTGAACATGTTTCCTCATTTTTTATTTTTTTAAAAAATTGTATCTTAGGATCTGCTTCAAAACACAGATGCCCACAAAAGAGCATTCCATGAAATCTACCGAACCAGGTCTGTGAACGGGATCCCAGTGCCGCCTGATCAATTAGAGGACATGGCCGAGAGGTAAGAGAATGTCTGATTTTGAATGAAGTGTAGTTAAAAGGCTCGGTGGATGCTTTTTTTCCATGTCTTTTCTTTCTGAGTTAATTTTTTTTTTTTTTTTAACGTAGATGCTTGCATTTGATACATAAAAGCTGGGTTCCCATAGCATATGCTGAGAATGCCAACGTTCTAATACATGATTAGTTGAAAAGAGTAAACCAGCATGTACCCACAGCCCGAAAAAAATCACAGAAATGGTTTCTTCAGAGGCTGTATTTTTATTCAGTACTGTGAGGAACATTATGTAATATTGCAAAAACAGCTTCTAAGAGAAACAGATGAGAGCGATCTTGGCAGGAGAAAGAACTAAATCAAAGACTTCAATCAATCGTGATTTGCCTTTAAACCCAGAGCTAGAAACCAAACCAGCTTTCCTGAGAGTGATTGATCAGCCAGAGTTTAGAAGACCTTGTGCCTGCATTTTCTTCAATACTGAGGTGTAACAGGTTAAGTAAGCCCCATTCTGTTACTATTAGTTACATTCTGTAAATTCTCGGTGTTTTGTTTCTAGGTTTCATTTTGTTTCCTCCACATCAGAGCTACACTTAATGAAAATGGAATTTCTGGAATTAAAGTACCGTCTGCTCTCACTGCTGGTTCTTGCAGAGTCAAAGCTGAAGTCTTGGATCATCAAGTATGGGGGGAGAGACTCAGTGGAGCTACTTCTGCAAAACTACATCGTAAGTCTCCCTGCAGCTCTGACAGAGGCCAGAGGTCCCCTGAGTTTAGTATCTAATACCTTCCAGTTTATTGGACATTGTTACTTTTATCTTGAATTTAAACCTTAAGTTACCAGTGTGTAAAATGGGTTTAATGTAAATCTGTGAGCTTTTCACAGCCATCTGAAATATACACCTGTATTCTTTGGAGTATAAAATGTTTTGCAGCATTAATCATATTGAATCAATTTTGATGAGCTTTCTTGCTTAAAAAAAGAGTTTTGTATTGCATACAACTGATTGTGAGCTCACTACTGAAGCTGACTTAAAATACTTGGACATTATTTTAAGCTTTCTAAAGTCCAATCATGAGTAGTTTAGGACAATTCTCAATTGTTCAGTGGGAACTAATTTCTTTTTTTTAGATTAGTTCAAGCATGCCTTGTTTGTGGCCATGCTGTGAGATTCATTACTTCCTGTGTGCGCCTAGGAAAAGTAAAATTTTGTGTGTGAACCTGTAAGAACTTAATTTTTGAAGAGTATTTTCTACTTGGGATATCAGTATAGATACTCCTATATGTACATAGACTAGTAGCTCTGCATTAATGAGGGAAGTAGGTCCTACTGTAGGACCTACAGTTTCCATTTACATGTAATCAGAGAATTATAATTATTAAAAGTACTTTATTTCTCTTAAACATACTCCTCAATTAATTAGCAATACAGATATGCTCACAAAATTAATAGAACATCTCAGTCCTTTGTTTCATTTATATTTATTTAGAAGTTCTAACTGATAAATTAATTCATTTCAAATATAAGCCCATTTCTAAACCTGACTAGTCTCAGTGGTTCTGTTACCAACATGACTGAATATTTATTGAATCACACTTTTACTGAAGTATACCAGAACCATAATATATTTTGCTACATTTTAATGTTATTTTCTACATGCTAAATGAATAACATGCATTTTAAAAAATTTAACAAGCTTTCAATAAAAATATTTCTCTAGATTTACTATAATTTTCTAGGAAACATTTGTCTAAAAATGTGAAATATGTGACAATATGTTGTTCCCTTATTCATTTTGAATGATTTTGGAAAGTAATGAGAAATCTGATTTTCTTTTTAACTTTGAGCATTTACATTAGTCCTACAAATATTAAATACAGATATGCATGTATATTTTCTGGCTTAGTCATGTCAAATGATACACTCTGAGCTCAGTAGGTAATTATTCAGGATCCGTCTTTGTTCTCGCTATTTAAGGACAGCCAATTAGATTGAAATGCCTAATGAGACTGTTTCACCAGGATAATGTTCCAACACAAAGATGTTAATAATTCTCTTTGAACTTCTCACATGAAGCATATGTAGCTAAAGAATTATTATTAATGATAAAAAATCAGTACTTTCTACCTACTTCATAAATAGACATTCACTGAGCTGGAAATTTTAAACTGTTTTGTAATGTGACTCGCAAAATTATTTGTAAGATTGCTAATAACTCTATAAATATAGTGGGCTTTAATGAATATTTCCTGATATTCTTGTTCCCTGATGAAAGATATATATTTATCACCTAAACTTCTATTCCAAAAGAAGTTTAAGATATTTATAGTTCAGTATTTTTAATGGCACCCCACTCCAGTACTCTTGCCTGGAAAATCCCATGGACAGAGGAGCCTGGTGGGCTGCCGTCTATGGGGTCGTACAGAGTCGGACATGACTGAAGCGACTTCACTTTCACGCATTGGAGAAGGAAATGACAACCCTCTCCAGTGTTCTTGCCTGGAGAATCCCAGGGACAGAGGAGCCTGGTGGGCTACCGTCTATGGGGTCGTACAGAGTCGGACACGACTGAAGCGACTTAGCAGCAGCAGTAGCAGTTTTAATAATTAGAGGATGTTGGATGTTTTCCATGTGCCAAGTGTTTTAATGGGTCATCTTCCATCTCAGTGATGACCCTATGGGCTGAGTGTTTTCACATTGTTTCATTGATGAAATGGGACTTTTGAATGTTCAAGTCACATGTTCCAAGTGGCATAGATAATAAGAATTGGAATCTGGATTCGAATCCACATCTTTCTGTATCGAAAGCCTTTGAGTTTATGAATTTTATGAGAATTCCCAGGTGTCACTGGTGGTAAAGAATGTACCTGCCAATGCAAGAGACATAAGAGGTGTGGGTTCAAGCCCTGAGTCAGGAAGATCCCCTGGAGGAGGGCATGGCAACCCACTCTAGAATTCTTGCCTGGAGAATCCCACAGACAGAGGAGCCTGGTTGACTATAGTCCTTAGGGTCACAAAGAGTCAGACATGACTGAAGTGACTTAGCATGCACTGAACTTTACTCTCTAACAAAATTGGCTGGGAAAAAAAAAGTTTTTTTTAACTGAAAAGTCCAGACAATTGAAATGATATTCTGTATCTCAGTGAACTAAAAAATGTCAATCACATAAGCATCAGTTCCATTTAATGCTGGTCCATAATTGACAATATTTTACATTTCCATGCTGCAGCCTGTTAGTTACTCTTATGTTATTATAGGCAGCATGGTATTGGGGCAGGGTGTGGTTGGATTCTTGGGGAGATTATTGGGACACTATAGATTATTCTATGTGGCCACCAGTGACATAGGAATGTGTTGGATCAGGACTCAGCTCCTCACTACCTATGTGACCTTATACATAACTTAATGTCTAAAAGACATAATCTTTTCCAAAATTTTAATAATAAGAATTCTTCTAAGGAACAAAGACTGACAGTGCATTATTTTTCCTTCTATCTCACATGCCACAGAGCTTCTCTCATTCTTCTGGAGTTTTCGGGAATATCATTCTCCTTAGAAGAGCCTGTTTCAAAGTGCATGAAGATTTAAAAAAAAACATAAAATTAGTTTCTTAAATATAATCCTTTACTTGGTTTCTAAAAAAACATTATTGTAATGAGCCATATGCTGCTACATCATCAAATAAGCAAAGTAATATTTGGGATATAAGAGTTCCATAATTATCTTTTCCTTCATCTGAATTCTCAATTCTATTCTATTTATCTGCAAGAAAAAAAAATACTTTTTTTAAGAGTTGGGAAACTAAAGAATGTGTTTCCTCCTTTAAAAAGTGCCTCTTTTAAGAGGCACTTAGATACACAGACCCTAAGTGCTCAAGGAATTCTTAAAAAATATTAATACTTTACGAATGCTTGTTGATTAAATTAGGCCACAGGATCCTGGTAAGAGATTACATACTGTAATGTAAATAAGAAGATGATTGGTTTGGTTCTTGATGTCAGAACTGTTCATGACATAACTGTGTTATTTAACACATGCTCCAATTTTATAGTGGAAGTAATGAGACAGTATTTCATTCTTTCACATAGAAGAAAAGCTCTTGGGAGTGTAGATAAAGTGAATGCAGCATATGTCATATGAACATTTAGTCTAATATTGGTAATGATTTTATTAAAGTCAATAGGCAGTTCTAATGAAACTACTTCTCATATCTCAGTTGATTTTTTAAAACCTTAAATTGTCTGGTTTACCTTTCTTTGAGTGAAATTGATGAGTTTTGTAGTTATTATATTTCTCTTTTCAGAGTAGAAATTTACTCCCTTCCAATTCTTTGAATTTTGCAGCATAAAGAAATAGCTTCCTTTTCTTGAAGTGCCGTCAACTTTAAAAGTCCCTTGACCAACACAGCTTATTTGTTGAACTTGATTTCCAAATGTAAGCTGTATTAAAAAAAAAAAAAACAACTAATCCCATCACTGGTATTTTAAACACACATTTGTGCTTAATTTGGCATTCTTCTGAAAGACTTTGTCTAGATGGCTCATGGCGAAAAAGGGAGTTAGTAATCCTCCTGCTGAAGTGATTCTAATAGACAAAATAATTCATGTTACTAAGTGGAGTTACTCAGGACTCAGAAAGAAAGGGCAGAAGTAAATGAAACAATTTTAAAACTAAAATAACAAATAAGGCTTCTTCCTCAAAAATTTATTATTTAGTTTTCCTCGCAGTTGTTCAGTAGCTAAGTCATGTCCAACTCTGCAACCCCATGGACTGCAGCATGCCAGGCTTCCCTGTCCATCACCAACTCCCGGAGCTTGCTCAAACTCATGTCCATTGAGTCATTGATGCTGTCTAACCATCTCATCCTCTGCTGCCCCCTTCTCCTCCTGCCTTCAATCTTTCCCAGCATTAGGGTTTTTTCCCAATGAACTGACTTCGCATCAGGTGGTCAAAGTGTTAGAGCTTCAACTTCAGCATCAGTCCTTCCAGTGAATATTCAAGGTTGATTTCCTATTCAAGGGTTGACTGGTGTGATCTCCTTGCAGTCGAAGGGATTCTCAAGAGTCTTTGAAAGCATTAATTTGTCACTGTTCAGCCTTCTTTATGGTCAAATTCTCACATCCGTACATGACTACTGGAAAGACTATAGCTTTGACCATATGCCCTTTGTCAACAAAGTGATGTCTTTGTCCTTATAGGAAAACTCAAAAGTACTTTAATGAACTTCTACATTTATTATATTGTTAAAACATTCTTCTCCCCACCCATACCAAAAATTAAACTGGAAATAACTTTTCTCGCTTGTTCATTTATAATGAATTTGTAAATCACTCTAGCAAAAGCGCATGTATGTTTTAATGTCCGATGTAGGCGCTGTTTTCCATTTATTTGACACTTTGAGCAATTGTTTTCCCATTAGCTCCTTGAAATTGTGTTCAAACTAAATGGACACTATTTTTAAAAACTTTGCTGAATATATTTATTTGTTTCTTCAGTTTCTTACAAGGTCTTGAAAACTAGGTGTAATCATCCATGTTTGATGAAATCAGGACCTACTTATTTGTGAAATTATTCAAAGTTTAAATTCCATTAAATTACTCTTTCTCCATTTGAGGAGCAGGCAGAGGTTAAGGGAATAGGACATAAGGCTAAATAATGAGCTAACCAATTCTCAACAAAAATAAGAAAGCCTATTTCACTTATTGGGTAAGGTATTCATCAAGGAATCCCTCATTCCAGATAATTCACAGCTTTATCCAATATATCCATGAAGAATAGTTACTATGTAGTAAATGCAAACATAAAATGATATGAAATGTATTATATATAACTTTTTAAATATAGTCATGAAATGCTATAAATTTCTATTAATAAAATCTAGGGACTCCTATGAAATTGTTGTATGAATAGTTTTGCATCTGCACACAAGCATTTTGCATCTTCACATTAAGCATTCATCAGCATCCTATTCAGAACTTCAGCTAGTTTTTGAAGACTAATTTTATATTTTATAGTAGTGGCACAAAGTATTTTACTGAGTTTAAATCATAGGAACTAATTACACTATTAAAATGAATTAAGAAGCCTTTGGTAATATGTTCTTATCTATAATGCTTTAATTTTCTACTTTTAGAAAAGTAGGATTAATTTTTGAAACAGGAATGATTTCATATTTCCTGGAGTTAGCAATAATAAAAATCACCTGTGTTTCCTCCATTAGTCTCCATTTGCTTATAGTAACTCTAATGCATACATAAATTGCATACAGACATATTAGATATAGGGGCTCCCTGGTAGCTCAGCGGTGAAAGAATCCACCTACAATGCAGGAGACGTGGGTTCAGTCCCTGGGTTGGGAAGATCCCCAGAGAAGGAAATGGCAGTCCACTCCAGGATTCTTGCCTGGAGAATCCCATGGATAGAGGAGCCTAGAGGGCTAGAGTCCACAGGGTTGCAAGAGTTGAACATGACTTAGCAACTAAACCACCACCATATTAGATATAATTGTATCTTATCTTTAATTTTTCTGCTGAGGCTTCCCTGGTGGCTCAGAGGTCAAAAAGCGTCTGCCTGCAATGCAGGAGACCTGGGTTTGATCCCTGGGTCAGGAAGATCCCCTGGAGAAGGATTAATAGAAATATGAGAATATGGATAACATGGATGGAATGTATGATTATTTAGCAATTTTCTACTTGGAAATATTTTTGTATTTACTTTTTAAGAAAGTGTGCCTTGTGCCAGTTATTTATACTCTGAAATACCCCAGAATCATCATCCACCAGAATTATTGTTCAAAGAGCAACAGAATCCCACAGCTAAGACCCAGTGGGACACTTTCAAATGTTGGTCCAAATTTAGTGCTTTCTAAATGTTAGCCCCACATACTCTGGAGAAGCTTCTGTCTCTTCTAAAAACAAACCCTTGGGTGGAGAAGAAGTGTAATATTTTCTCAATCCAGGGGTAAATTAGAAGCAAAAGTGGGGGCTAAAGTTATATTCTCAGAAATAATCAGGTTATTTATGGCAGTTGAATTAAGTCGATGTTTTGAAGAAAAGTGAGGTTGGTATATGTGAGTAACATAGCCACATACCTGCACTGCTGAAGACTGACTTTGGCATGTCTGCATAAGCCTGTATTAGTTATCATCTAACCATTCCCTTTTTTTTCTAGTCTTTTATAGAAAATAGCAAGTTCTTTGAACAATATGAAGTGACATACCAGATCTTGAAACAGACAGCTGAGATGTATGTCAAAGCTGATGGTTCAGGTAAAACACAAGACAGAATTTGTTGTAGTATTGAATACAGTAGAATTTAGAACCCGCATGTTTCGGTATGATTAAATCAGTTTTTCTCTGCAGAATCTTTGTGTGACCATGCCATTGGCCTGAAAAGTCATATTGGATTCAGTTCCCTTAACTTTGTGTTATGCCTATCCTCTGTGTGTGTGTGTGTGTGTGTGTGTGTGTGTGTGATTTTCTAAAAGAAAGGAAAATAAGTTTTCTCTTTCTAAATTGTAATGGTCAAACCTATTTTAAATTCCAATGGTTAAAGGCAAAATTGGACCAACCTGAATATTATAATTAAATAAATGAAACCTTAAGTTCATGGAAAGACACAATTATAAAATACGTCTGTTTCATTTTGCAGATATATTTCTCATATTTGCTGAAAATGAACTATAGCATTTATGATTGTACTATATATGTGTCCATCTGAATGCATATAAAATGCAAACAAACACATGCTATCTATTATTAATATATACCATTTATCAGAAATTTTAAATATTCATTGTCTTTAATCTTTATAAATACCTATGAATAAGATATTACGTACCCCCAACATTAGCTGAATGTGATTCTGTTACATCTGTTAAATTTAAAATCCTAGGAAAAATCAGGAATGCCCTCCAATAGACCCTAGAAAAAAGGTGTTGTGGATTTAAAATATAAAACAGGGGTTATAATTCATCTGTTTCAGTGGAAGAAGCTGAGAATGTGATGAAATTCATGAATGAAACCACTGCCCAGTGGAGGAACCTCTCCGTGGAAGTCAGGAGCGTGCGGAGCATGCTGGAGGAAGTCATCGCCAACTGGGACCGATACGGCAATACCGTGGCTAGTCTTCAGGCTTGGCTTGAGGACGCTGAGAAAATGCTAAACCAGTCAGAACATGCCAAAAAGGTAAGACTGCTACTTACAACAGGAAACAAGCACAGCAAATTTGGAAACAGGTGACTTTCACAGCAAACTTCTCTAGGGAGTGTTATGTGTTTGCATATGTGTCACACAAATCCTGACTTTGCCTTAAACGCTGCACTTTCAGGTTAGTAAATTATTTTACACCAAGAAATGTTCTGCTTTTAAAGCTTAACATTAAGACAGCATTGGATTTTTGCATTCAAGAGAGCCAGAACTGATGGAGGGGCAGCCAAACCCAGTGGGCAGCAGAGGGCGCTATACACACAATAAGGTTTGTGACTTAAAGAGCACAGCCTCTGTGGATTTCCTAATTTAAGAGAGGATGGCGGATTCATGTTGACGTATGGCAAAACCAATACAATATTGTAAAGTAATTACCCTCCAATTAAAATAAATAAATATAAATTAAAAAAATAAAAATAAAAGCTCAAAAAAAAAAAAAAACAGAGAGAGGATGAAAACAACTCTGGGCTTCCCAGGAATCCAGCTGCTAGCGCAGGAGCCTCAGGAGACACGGGTTCGATCACTGGGTCAGGAAGATCCTCTAGAGAAAGAAATGGCAACCCACTCCAATATTCTTTCCTGCAAAATTCCATGGACAGAGGAGCCTGGTGGGCTACAGTCCATGGGGTCGGAAAGAGTTGTATATGACTGAGCAACTGAATGCTGATCATTTAAAACAATTTTGGCTAATGTAGCCCAAAATCTGTATGATGGTATTATACAGATTCAACAGATGGGTCACCACATGTTTGTCTCTCTGGAAGTTTGTTTTTGGATTTTATCAACTGTCAGTCAAGGTCTTCTGGGTAGGAGTGATTCTCTTTCCTCCTGTTACAGGTGTGTGCAAGAATCCCTGTCCTTAATATCACTTACATTAAAATATCACATGAAATGGACTGATTTCTGTATATATACTTCTCAATGGGAGTCTGGTATACTGTCATGGAAAAACAACTTTTATGTAAAACATTAAAATGCCAGATCCCTATTAAGAGGTATAGCACTTATATTAGAATTACTGCTTGCCATTCAAGATTGGTTCTTTGATTATTATGTTATACAAGCAGATGTATAATTTTTATATGTCTCCTATTCTATATTTCATATAGATTAAGTACTTTCGTGTACCTGAGCAACTGTAACCCACACAGATTTTGGCTTTTCTGATGAGACTGGCAGTGCCCTAGCAGATGTCATATGTGTTAATTTCATCCAAGGGGATATAACCACCAGAAACAGAAGTGTTCTCACCGGTTTATGTAGGAAGTCCTCCCACACACGACTTGTGAAATCGATTTTGAATGATGGTGTTCTTGGTTTTTACCACAGTGCATATGTGTGTGTGTGCTCATGCACACAATTTGAAATCCCGTCGAAGCTGCTCCATCATCAAATGTGTAACCTTAAATAAGGAAGGATGTCATTGTATTATGTATTCTTGGCCCAGATAATTTTTTTTTTTTAATTTTCCTTGAAGAGTTTATCTTCATGATTGTTAATTTTCTTCATGGACTGTATTCAGATTTTAAAATTTTATTTGAATATCAAAAGTAATCAGTAAAATGTTTCTTGAGAAAGATCCTTATGGCAGAAAGTGAAGAGGAGTTAAAAAGCCTCTTGATGAAAGTGAAAGAGAAGAGTGAAAAAGTTGGCTTAAAGCTCAACATTCAGAAAACAAAGATCATGGCATCCGGTCCCATCACTTCATGGGAAACAGATGGGGAAACAGTGTCAGACTTTATTTTTTGGGCTCCAGAATCACTGCAGATGGTGATTGCAGCCATGAAATTAAAAGACGCTTACTCCTTGGAAGAAAAGTTATGACCAACCTAGATAGCATATTCAAAAGCAAAGACATTACTTTGCCGACTAAGGTCCGTCTAGTCAAGGCTATTGTTTTTCCTGTGGTCATGTATGGATGTGAGAGTTGGACTGTGAAGAAGGCTGAGTGCCAAAGAATTGATGCTTTTGAACTGTGGTGTTGGAGAAGACTCTTGAGAGTCCCTTGGACTGCAAGGAGATCCAACCAGTCCATTCTGAAGGAGATCAGCCCTGGGATTTCTTTGGAAGGAATGATGCTAAAGCTGAAACTCCAGTGCTCTGGCCACCTCATGCGAAGAGTTGACTCATTGGAAAAGACTCTTGCCAGGTTCCAGCCCCAGTGGATCCAGGGAAATTCGAAGTGTGGACGGCGTAGGCGAGGAAAGACTTATTTATTTATCAATATAAGATTAGATTAGGAAGAAATGGTGTAGTAGGAAAATTAAGTGGAGAAAAGAGGCTGAATAACTTGGTTTATGGGGAAGGCCAATAAAGTTCCAGACAAGGGGCTTGCACCATCTACTTTGGGCCACCAGTGTCCATTTGAATATCAGAGAGTGCCCCGCCTTGGGCTCTCTCTCTTACGTATCTTAAAAGCCAGGACAAGTAAGTAGACATGATGAGCCTCCACGCCCCAGATGGGAATTCAGCCTGAAATTAGAGTAAAGAGGAGACACGGGGTAAACCAGTCCAGTGACTGGCTCTAGCCTCTATTGTTCAGAAGGCCTTTTATACTTTTGATAAAACATGGAGATCAATAGGTAACACAAAGCTATGCAGCATTAGCAGCCCAGACTCTTATCAAAACCAGGCTTTTCTCTCTGCATACCTAATTGTATACACAAGTCTTAGGTGATTTACATCATATTCTGGCCAAAAAGGGCCAATTAACATTTTACAGCCTTTTTTGTGATAAGAGTTTGTTAACCAGAAGACTTATTTGTGTTGATCTTCCCAAAGTCTGGTGCCACTCTCAGAAAGCACTGAATAAAGTTACATTCTTATATAGCAAGGACACAAGAGGAGTGCAGTGATATATAACAAAGAAAAGTAATTAACTCAAAAGTCTAGTGTTGCTAACATCAAAACTACTATATATCTTTTTCCATATCCCATTTACATTGATTAACATCCTCCCAGGTGCCTAAAAGATAAAGAATATGGAGGCCTGGCAGCAATCATTGAGTCAACAGTGAAAACCTATCACCAATATGATTTTTAACTCTTTAGAAAAGGCTCTGTATCTTAAGATGCTTTAAGCTCTGTGCCTCTCATGGTTGGGGGGCTGTAAGCAATTCACAAGCTGTTAAGAGGTCTGGGGAAACCTGTTAGGCAAGCTAGAGAGCTATCAGAGGGGGTTTAACTGAAACATCCCTTTCAAATGCAGAAGACTAAAGCCCTGATTTGACTTTTTCCAGAGAATATTAGAAGAACAGAGTACAAAGGCCAGCAGATTTTTAGTTTTGGGGGTACATGCCTGGGAAATACCAGGGGGAACCCCTGAAGTCTGATCACATCCTTGCGTTTTGTCAGGCTTCCTTCCTCATGACCTTGTCGTGGGCAGGATTCCTCACGCTGGCTCCCGGCAGACTCTGATGCTGGGAGGGATTGGGGGCAGGAGGAGAAGGGGACGACTGAGGATGAGATGGCTGGATGGCATCACAGACTCAATGGACGTGAGTCTGAGTGAACTCCGGGAGATGGTGATGGACAGGGAGGCCTGGCCTGCTGCGATTCATGGGGTCGGAAAGAGTTGGACACGACTGAGTGACTGAACTGAACTGAACTGAAGAGTTTATCTTCATGATTGTTAATTATCTTCATAGACTGTATTAAAATTTTAAAATTTGATTTTAATATCAAAAGTAATCAGTAAAATGTTTCTTGAGAAAGATATATATATTCCCTAAAGCTATATATTCCCTAAAATATTATACCTTCTATATGACTCTGGCACTGGTATTTACTAGCCTGAAGAATAGAGGCACAAGTCCATTACATTCACAGAAATTCATCTTTTTCATCTGTAAAATAGAATAACAGAATATGGTCATCATGTTTTGTTTTGTTTTCAGCAAAATGTGTGGCATACATGTTCTTGTGAAAAGGCACAATTTCTAGTTCACATTTTTTAACTTTTTTATTAACAATTTCCATTTTGAAAGAAAGTTAAAATTCACCTTAAAATTTGCACAGATTTTAGAACCAAGGTATTTCTCATGGTCTGGTTACTTTCATACCCTTTATTAACATTTGGTTTATGATTTACAATGGTATTCCTTGTTTCTTCTTTAGGACTTTTTCCGAAATTTGCCTCATTGGATACAGCAGCACACTGCCATGAATGATGCTGGCAATTTTTTAATTGAAACATGTGATGAAGTGGTTTCCCGTGATCTCAAACAGCAATTACTATTGCTAAATGGGCGATGGAGGGAGTTGTTTATGGAAGTCAAGCAAGTATGTTTTTCAAATATGTTTATGCCTAGAACATGGGTATGTCATAAATGTTGTGATAAACAGACTGTTTAGAGACCCTTTATTGTTATAGCATGGGCTTATAAAGGCAGAGTACAGATGTGTTTAGAACTGTTATGTTTCTATTTGGTCCTTTATTCTTTCCAATTTGTAATGGAGGAACATAACAGAAATGTATAGTTTGATTAAGGATTATGTTGACATATGGAGCTTACTTACATGGAATGATTCATGCTTTAAATCGTAATTCGTTACTTCTATGCTAGCGCCTTTCTTCTTTTCACAGTCATTTGACTAACTTCAAGTAAATCTAAAATAAGAATCAGGAATCAGAGTCTTTCCTACCACCTAACAATTCCAGATAGTATGTAGAAATGGAAGTTAAACAAGCTTCCTGAGTCTTGGCTGAATGGTTTTCTGTGTTGCCCCACTCCCTTTTCTGAACAGTACGCTCGAGCTGATGAGTTGGACAGAATGAAGAAAGAATACAACGATTGTGTTACTGTCTTGTCTGATTTTGCAACTGAAGCCCATAGGAAACTTTCAGAGCCCTTAGAAGTCTCTTTTATTAATGTCAAGTTATTAATTCAAGACTTGGAGGTGAGCTGGTTTTCTGGAACACAAAGTGAAAAACCTATTCTATTGTGTAAAGAAAGATCAGTGAAGTTACTTAGGTCATTAAAGAACTGTTTCTGTGTTTCCTTGGCATCACTGTGACATGTATGCATATCCTGATTTCTGCCTGTCATAAAAAAGCTATCTAAATTTTTTAAGATTGACCATAGGGTGACTGCGAAATAGTTTTTTAATAGAAATTTTCATTTTCTACAACCGAATTATAAAGTACTAGGGAAAAACAGATTTCTGGAGATACCTCTACATAAATGCTTCCAACAATAAAGGATTTACTAAATGAATTGTGCTATTTATATATTTTGAATACCCTGCAGCTCTCAAAAATGAAGCAGTGGAAGAATATTTAATGATACGGAAAGACTTTTCCAATACATCATTAAGTAAGCAAAGCAAAACAAAACATCATCCTTTTTTTGTAAAAAATAAAAAATAGGTGTAAATACACACAGGAAAAATATTAATTTTGCTTAAGTAATTTTAACAGAGCCTTGTGGTGGTAGGGGTGTTGGCTCTGGTGTGAGAAGACTGTATTAAATTTGCATTATTATCTCTAATTTATAAATTTTTACAATGACAATGTGTTACTTATTTTAAAGAAGTAAGTTGTTTCATTTTTAAAATCAGAATTGCCCCAAATTGTTAACATGCATTTACCTGATATAATGTTTACAGATTACATTAATATGTATTTTGAAAGTGTAAAGATTACTTCTGCTTATCTTTATGTTAACCTAAGGATTTATGGTGATATTTAAGGAAATTTATTTGTTAAATTCTATTCATTTTATTTATTTTCTTATATTTATTTCTATTTATTTTCTTATATCAATATATCATATATTAGTAATGAAGGAAAGTAATCATTGGATTCTCCAAAAGATTATAGAGTTTTATTCAGTACATACTGATTTGTATCCATTTGTGAACTCAAAATTAAGAGTAAATATAACATGTGTTAATATAGCTGTTTCAATGATTCATGTAGGATATTGAACAGAGGGTACCTGTGATGGATGCTCAGTATAAGATGATAACAAAGACAGCACACCTCATTACCAAAGAGATCTCTCAAGAAGAAGCTAATGAAATGTTTACAACCATGTCTGGGCTCAAAGAGCAACTAACCAAGGTGGGAAAATATTTTGAAAGCATGGAACTCCATTCAGGGCCAACATCACTTTCAGCTCATCTTACTACCATTCTGTCACTGCAGGCAACTCATTCACTCGTTAGCAGATCCTGTGTTTATTTCTTATTGGGATTCTTCATCTAGTAACTTGGTCATGAGCTTTAAAAAATGAAACTATGGAGATGATAACTAAAGCCTTGCCTCTTTCATTAGAAGTACTAGTACGTGTATTTTAATGGGAAGGTAAGCCTCCTCTGGAAGAACAGAGGGCCAGTTAGAAGCGATGAAATGGGAAACAAGGGGAGAAGAGGAGGAGGAAGGCGTCATATACTTAAGTGAGAGAAAATTCCAGCACACTATTGTATTGGGGTGTATTGATATTGGACATACTTACACGCTCTTTATTACACCATTTCTTTTCACTTGCACAATCACAGAATAGTGAAATTCTTCCCTCTTCATCACTTTGGACTTAGGATACATACATTTATGCCACTTCTGTGTAGGAAACTCAAAGAATATGAAATGACCTATAAGTCGTTTCTATTCTTTTGAGGGGTTTTCCTTAACAGCTTTGGAAGTTTCATTAGGATGTTTTATCCATCTAAATTTGCATTTTATAAAGATGATATTGTTCTCAAAGTCCATTTAAACTGGGTAATTAATATCTGGTTTTTTCCTTTAAAAAAAAGAGGAGTGATTATGTAAGTGAAGAGAAAATTTTGTTATGAAGAATTGGAAAACAAAGGGAAATAAAACAGAAAACTTTGTTAATTTGGAAAGGAAATTTAGAAAGAGAAAGACCAATATGAGAATATTGGTCTCATACTGTGGAGAATTCATTTAAAAAAGGAATAAATGAGACAGGTAGAAATAGGAAGAATCAAGGCCATGGAAAGAAGATAAAATTTTGTCAAACTGGTATATATGAGAATGCTAATTTTAAATCCTTTCAAATATCCAAGATTATTTATAAGGATATGGTACAATTTTGAATCAACATTATCAATTGGATAATCTTCAAGCAGCCTTTAGAGCTGTGTCTTGGGATGGCACATCTCAGCCTAGGTTGGGCTTGGTGATTTAGGGCAACTTCTGAGAAGCAAATTGCTCCTTTAGACACAGGTAAGTCATCACACTTTCTTAACTGCTGTGTTAGATGTAGCGTCTTGGTAAGATTTCTTTTGTGTCCTGAGAAGATTTAGAAAGCATACCAATTATTACGCATGTCAGCAGACTATCTTTATTTTGTTCAGTAATTTTAACAGAGCCCTGTGGCAACAGGACAGTGGCTTGCTTTCTGTGAGTTTCTCCTTCATTTGGTATATCCAAGAGCATGAGAATAATTACAAGGTAAAGAAAAAAATAAATGATCTACTAACAGATACTTAATTTCCTTTCCTTGGTTTCTAAAAGCATTGGGTTGACCAAAAAGTCCATTCGGGTTTTTTCATACCAGCTTAGGGAAAATGCAAATGGATATTTTGGTCAACCCATAATACTTTGGGAGCAACTCTAAATAAAATGAGGGGGACAGGAAGTTCTTGCAAGACTGTATGAGTTCCTGGATTCCAACAAATATGACAAAGCAGAAACTTGATGGAGAGCTTCATCTTCAGGAGCTCATCATGAAGATAAAGACAATGCAGGCGTATGAATTAATAACATTTTTTAAAAAGAGAAGTAACAGATGAGAGCTGGGCCAATTCAGATGAGGGAGAACCAGCATGAGAACTTTTGTGAATAAATTTGTATATGACATGAGCGCTTGGTGTGAGTGGGATATCGATGGGGAAAGAGTGGCTAAGCATGGAGCTTGAAGGAGGTTAGGAGAGGCACAGGACCTCCCTGGGAGGAACGCATCAGCAAGTTGTAAGTTTGTCTAGAGTTAAGGGGTCAAGTAGTGGAGCTCTTAGAAATGAAGTTGAAAAGTCCAAGTTGGCTTAGATAATGGTCATTCATGAATGTCGTAGGTCAGATTTTGAGCCCAATGTGAAGATGGGTTGCAGAGTTCATAAAATGGAATTTGATGCCATCTGGCTCACTGACATAATTTAGATGAGCAAGACGTATCCAAATGAGCAAGTACATCCTATAGCTGTATTTTCATGAGAAAGCTCCGTAGCATTTACTTGTCTCAGTAGTACAATAGTAGTGCTTTTTTATTTTTTTAACATCAAAATTTAACAATACACAGGAAATGTCATTAAAGAGTATCTCTGGAGATCTGTAAGCACAAAATGACCCTCTAATGAAGAAAACATTCCTGAGAGCTATGAATAGTGCCCTGAGCTCATGGTCTTTCATGGCCTTCAGTGGAATTTGTGTCTCTGTTTTTTAAAGGTCAAAGACTGTTACTCCCCACTCCTTTCTGAGTCTCAACAGCTGTTGGTACCGTTGGAGGAATTGGAAAAGCAGATGACGGCCTTTTATGACTCACTTGGGAAAATCGATGAAATTATGACAGTTCTTGAACACGAGGCACAATCTAGTCCTCTTTTTAAACAGAAACATCAGGTAAGGAAACTTTTCTTTCAGGAGACCTAGTTAATTGAATGCATAGGCAGCAACACTGAGGTGCATGTAATGATAGAAATTCAGTGATAGGAGAAGAAAACTTTTAATAGAATAGTACTGGCAACCCGAAACAAAAACGCATGGCCAAAGATGAAAACCCTATGCACTACAGAGAGAATAAAAAATGTTATCTCTCCCTTTATTTATATACAGGTATATGTACATAGGGGCTTTCCTGGTGGTTCAGTGGTAAAGAATCCACATGCCAATGCAGAAGCCAAGGAAGTGTGGGTTCAATCCCTGGGTTGGGAAGATCCCCTGGAGGAGGGCATGGCAACCCACTCCAGTATTCTTGCCTGGAGAATTCCATGGACAGAGGAGCCTAGCGGGCTACAGTCCATCGGTCGCAGAGGGTCAGACACGACTGAAGCGACTTAGGCATACCTGCATATTTATGTAGATAAAAATTGTATAGATAAAATTTAAATTGTATATATTTAGCTATTTACAGAAATAAATAATTGCATTCCATTTCTGTCCAGTGTCTATCGTCTGTCTTATGAGATCTTTTCACACCTCTAGGATTAGACCTACATGACCATAGCATTCTGGAAATGTATTTGGAGTGAGAATCATTCTTCTTTGTCTCAGTTTTAGTAAGCAAATCTGTATGCAGAACAGCCTCCTACTGAGTGTGACAGTTAATTGGTTTATTTAGTTGGTTTATTATAAATGAACTTAAGCAACAGAGGGTGAAACTGATGGGCAAAAGGTTTGCCACTGTATCCATCAAAATAGACTCATGGAAGGAAGGCAGCGTCACTTAGCAGAAAGAGCAGAGAACATCTGAAGTGAGTCAGACAGGTATTCAGAATTGATACAGCAAATTACAAAGCCTTGATTAGCTTTCTCACGTTGAAATGTGAGTGGTGGTACCTAAGTTGAGAACTTGTTGTAAAGATTATATTAAATATTCTATAATAAGACTAACACATTAGGGCACATACTCTATAACTGGTAGCAGTTTACATTATTATTCTTATCAATGATAAGTCACAATGATGATGCCAGTGCAGGAGATGCAAGAGACGTGGGTTCAATCCTTGCTTCAGGAAGATTCCTCTGGAGATGGAAATGGCAACCCACTCCAGTGTTCTTGCCTGGAAAGTTACATGGACAGAGAAGCCTGGCGGGCTGCATTCCGTGGGGTTGCAGAGTTGGACATGACTGAGCGACTCAGCACACACGCAATGATTATACCACCAAACCCTATTCTAATGGCTTCTCATCATATTGGTTAAAGATTGTCTTTCATTTTGAAATCATAGTGCCATTTCCTATGTTCCCAAATTGCTATATGTCTCCATCAAATAATCCTTTCACAATTAAAATTGTATTTACTACTTTTAATGATAAAATATGAGTAAGATTTTTCTAGGGCTTGCTTGATAGCTCACTTGGTAAAGAATCCACCTGTAATGCAGGAGACCCCAGTTTGATTCCTGGGTCAGGAAGATCTGCTGGAGAAGGGATAGGCTACCCACTCCAGTATTCTTGAGCTTCCCTGGTTGCTCACCTGGTAAAGAATCTGTCTGCAATGTGGGAGACCTGGGTTTGATCCCTGGGTTGGGAAGATCCCCTGGAAAAGGGAAAGGCTACCCACTCCAGTATTCTGGCCTGGAGAATTCCATTGACTGTATAGACCACGGGGTCACAAAGAGTCAATACAACTGCGCAACTTTCACTTTCCCTTCAAGATTTTTCTAACATATGTTACTCTCTTACTTCCTAAATGTTCAAAATGAACAAGTATATCCTTACTCTGTCTTCCCCAAATAAAACACAAATCTTGCTCTTAATATTTGCATCTAAGTTACCCAAACTGGTATCCATATTACCAGTTTGAACTATTTTTTCAAAGTAATCAAAGATGCTGAAGTGCAAATGGTGTAGATTCAAGTAAAAAAAAATGACTGCTTGCCATGGAGCTGAATAATTTCCATGCTGTCTAAGGCAGAAATTGCCAGGATCCCAGGATATAGTCAGGTGCAAAAGGCCTATGAGTCACCATTGCTTCTCATCTGCAAATGCGTGACAACTGCCAAGTATTCCCAGGCCCACTAGTCTGCTGCCTTTTGTGTTAGAATCTGGGGTCCACTTGGTAGCTCAGTTGGTAAAGAATCCACCCGTAATGCAAGAATCTGCCTACAATGCGGGAGACCTGGGTTCGACCCCTGGGTTGAGAAGATGCCTTGGAGAAGGAAACAGCAACCCACTCCAGTATTCTTGCTTTGGAAATCCCGTGGACAGAGGAGCCTGGTAGGCTACAGTCCATGCAAGAGTCAGACATAATTTAGCAACTAATCCACCAACCAACCTGGGGTCCACCATTTTATTAATGAGGTTGATAGTCTGTGAACCTTAAGAATTCAAATGTTGTATAATTTAGGATATACAAATTATATATACTGCTTCAACCAACTCAGTAAACTATAATATGCACAGGTATTAAATTTATTGAGGCAGATTATAGCCTGATACGTAGATTGATTTCATTATTGTTTTATATAATAAATTATGGACCTGTTGGTTGGTAGGAGGAAGGCATGCACCAGGCAGATAATAATTTTGATGCTCTGTCATTCTCTTGATATTAATAAGGTAGGCATGAAATGTAAAAGATTTCAGAAACCTCAGCATGACATCTAAATGACTTACATAAAAGGCACTGACTTCAGTGATTGCTTAAAATTGTGCTCTTCTGAAAAGCACCACCTCTCCATACTTTTGGTTTTACTTATTGCTGATGAAAAGCCTAAAAGCTATATAATGCTGTTAATGTTTTGTAATGATTACTCTCATTCTTTCTTGCCCTTTTAAATACTATTGTTGTGAGTTCCCTTTCCTTGTAGGAACTGTTGGCTTGTCAAGAAAGCTGTAAGAAAGCCATGAGTCAAATTGAGAAAGGCAGTCAGAGTGTTCAGAAGGTTGTGACCGTGAGCAACGTGTTAAAGCATTTTGATCAGACGAAGCTACAGAGAAAGATTGCAGATATGCATGTTGCTTTTCAGGTAGGTTCACTGCCTGCCTTAGAGATGCGAATGAGGGAAATTCCAAGAAGACTTGTAATTACCCCATTTCATGTCTTCACTTCTGACAAACAGTTCATCTACTGGTGTTTGGAAACCAATCATTTTACTTCTTTCTCTGTTATTAATATTTAGAAGGATTGATTACTCTCATCATAGTGACATATAGTCCTTCCAAGTGTTTTTTGAAAGAAATAGTATTCTTTAACAAATGACATTTTCAATGACTAGAGATCAATATCCCATTATGATTATCATTTTTTTTTTAATCAAGAATATGGTAAAGAAAACTGGAGATTGGAAGAAACATGTGGAAACCAACAGCCGCTTGATGAAGAAGTTTGAGGAGTCTCGGGCTGAGTTGGAGAAGGTGCTCAGGGTCGCTCAGGAGGGCCTGGAGGAAAAAGGGGACCCAGAAGACCTGCTGAAGAGACACACCGTGAGTGCATCCCATGTGGACCCTTGAGGACGTGAGGACACGAGCAAGCCATCTTAGATATAAAAAGAGCATAATGTTCTAATACAGAGAAGGAGAGAGAAAGAGAGAGATGGAAGAAAAAGAAAATGGAGGGGGAGGAGAAGGAAGGAAAGAAGGAAGGGGAGAGGAGAAGGGGAGAAAGGGAGGGGAGAGGGAGAAATGAGCCAGGAGAAAGAACTTGTTAGATACGAGACCTGAGGAAATGACAGCAAAAAGAACCTCAGAAGCAGTTGATAGCTGCCCTATAATTGCCCATTCCTGAGCCCCTGGAGTAGCAGATAACCATGGGAGAGATAATTCAGACTCTCCAAACTACTAACTCATTATTTAGCTGAAACACTCTTTCATGACCAACATGTGCTTTCTAAGAGAGAAGTTTAGGGGGATGGCTAAGTCTTTGTGTTTATATCATAACTCTGCCATCTCACACATGGAATAGGTGCCATGTCACTTGAAGTTTGATAGCTGATCTACAGCTTGAGCCTGTATTGTGAAGCCATCTCCCTGTTAATCATACTCATTTAAATATATCAGTATTAAGAATATGAGTAATCTCTTAAATGGTGTATGGAGATGATTCCCTCTGACAATGTATACTTTTTTCCTGAAATTTCAGTGGATATTTATGTAAGCCACACTCTCAAATGATGAATCCAATGCATTTGTGATGCAGCTGATGGATTTAGGTTTGATGTCCATGACCATTCAACATCTCATTCAAATTTATACACCCCTACTCTTCTGCTCTTTCTTTTGAATCACTGTGGCTTCCCATCATACATAATCCTAAAACTTTGTGAGACTTAGCCATGTATATTTGTGCAGGTGTTATATTCATCTGCCCAGGGTACCATAAAAAAAATAATAATAAAGACAGGTTGAGTGGCTTAGCAATAGGAATTTATTTTCTCAGTTCTGAAAACTAAGTCTGAGATTAGGGTAGTAGCCTGGCTGGGTTCTGGTGAGGACTTTTCCTGATATGCAGTTGGTTACCTCACTGTGTCCTCACATGGCAGAGATAGGTAGAGGAGAAGATCTTCAGTGTCTCGCCCTGAAAAAGGGCACTCATTCCTTCATGAGAGGCCCACCCTCAGATATCATCACACCACAGGTTAGGGCTTTAACATACGACTTTGATGGGATGGGATGGTGGGGATGGGGCAACACAATTCAGTCCACAGTTTGTGTGCTTGGTGTGAACGCAGAAATGGCTCATAATGAACCAGCGAGGCCTGGAACACACTGCAGTTAGGGAGTGAGGCATGGTGAGGTTTAGTCCTGGCTTCTACTCAGCTCTTCTGACTTTTACCAAAGAGGAACTAAAACTCTGTCCTGTGGGATCAAGTTTTTCGGATCTCCCATTGGCTCTCTAGAATAATCTATCAAATTTGAAAACTGCAAAGACTGTTTTTCTAAAAAATAAAAAAGTCCTAGTTGAATTTCAGATTCAACGGCTTCTGATTCATCATTGTGGATAATTATAGATTGTTCCTGAAAACAAAACGGTAGTCACCCGGAAGGTTTGAAGAGGGCAGCAGCTGGCTAAGAGGCTTGCTTAGAGGCATGACTGCTTCACTGTCTGGTGTCTGATGCTGCCTTTGGTTCTGCCTGACACTCATGACCACTCTCCCCTTCTCCACGCCAGGAGTTTTTCAGTCAGCTGGACCAGCGGGTGCTCAATGCTTTCCTGAAAGCGTGTGATGAGCTCACTGACATTCTCCCTGAGCAGGAGCAGCGGGGCCTGCAGGAAGCTGTCAGAAAGCTCCACAAACAGTGGAAGGTGAGTCAGGACCACGCGGGAAGGTCGTGTATCATGGATGAGGGAAGAGAACATGAGGGCATGAGGGTTCCCTGGTCACAGAAATTTAGAAATCAGGGAAAGTTATCCTAGTTTTTAAAACCTTTGCCATTGAAAAAGCTGAGCTTGAATAAAATAGGAATATGATAAAATTTTGCTTTTCCTGTTTTCTTAAAGATTTTTTTAAATTTTAATTTTGTGTCTCTGCTTTTTATTTATTTTTTAATATAAATTTATTTAATTGGAGGCTAATTACTTTACAATATTATATTGGTTTATATATTATATATATTATTATATTGTATGCATCGACATGAATCTGCCACGGGTGTAGACGTGTTCCCCATCCTGAACCTCTCTCCCACCTCCCTCCCCATCCCACCCCTCTGGGTCATCCCAGTGCACCTGCCCCGAGCATCCTGTATCATGCATTGAACCTGGACTGGCAATTCATTTTACATATGATAATATGCATGTTTCAATGCCATTCTCCCAAATCATCCCACCCTCACCCTCTCCCACAGAGTCCAAAAGTCTGTTCTATACATCTGTATCTCTTTTGCTGTCTCGCATACAGGGTTATCATTACCATCTTTCTAAATTCCATATATATGTGTTAGTATACTGTATTCTTTCTGGCTTACTTCACTCTGTATAATAGGCTCCAGTTTCATCCACCTCATTAGAACTGATTCAAATGTATTCTTTTTAATGGTTGAGTAATACTCCATTGTGTATATGTACCACAGCTTTAAAGATTTTTCTAAATTTATTTTATGTGTGGTTGCACTGGGTCTTTGCTGCATGTGGGCTTTCCCAAGTTGCGGTGAGCAGGGGCTGCTCTCTGGTTGGCAGTGCACACGCTTCTCACTGCATCAGCTTCTCTTGCTGAAGTGCTCAGGCACTGGGGCACTCTGGCTCAGTAATTGTGGAACACGAGCTTATTGCCTCGTGGCATGGGGGGTCCTCTGGACCAGCGATTGAACCCATATTCCCTGCATTGGCAGGCAAAGTCTTTAACCCCTGGACCACCACGGAAGTCCTGCTTTTCCTATTTTTAAGTATTATCAATTTCATTATATTACTTAAGAGTATGCTTTCTTTTCCTGATTATTTTTGGGGATGGGAACATCAAGGCATTTAACTTTTTTAGTGACATTTCATAAACTCTTTCCATCTTAGTTATGTTAGGTATGCTATTGAAAAGACAAGAAATGTTTCTTATAATTTCAGTAGCATGGTGTATGAAATACATCATATATATATGAAATATATATTCTGTATTCATATTTCATATGAAAGCATCATATATATACATTATGTATGAAAGTGTGAAAGTGTCTAGTTGCTCATTCATGTCTGACACTTGTGACCTCATGGACTGTAGCCCACCAGGCTCTTCTGTCCATGGAATTCTCCAGGCAAGAATACTGGAGTGGGTAGCCACTTCCTTCTCCAGGGGATCTTCCTGACCCAGGGATAGAACCCAGGTCTCCTGCATTGCAGGCAGATTCTTTACCATCTGAGCCACCAGTAAAGTCCTATATATGATATATATTTGTATATAAAGTCTGCAATTATGTACTATGTATAGATAGGTATATACATATATGTGTGTGTATGTATATATATATATATATATGTACACCTATATGTTTGAGGTTTTCAAGGATTTTGCCATCTGGTTTAGCTTGTTATTATCTGAAACATATAAATGAAAACAATTTATTGGTTAAGGATTCAGTGATGAACAAAGCATAATCCTTTCCCCCAGAGAGCTTAGAGTCCACTAAGGGAGATAATTAGTTGCAAAATAATAAAAGTACAATATATAATAAGTTCCAAAAAGTGTAATACATTGATGAAAGCTTTGAAAGAGAGAAGTGGACTGCTTGGACAGCAGACAAGAATAAGGCAGGTAATTAGTTTTGAGCTAGGGCCTTAAAGAAGCAGCAGAGATCTGGGGGCGGCTGGGAGGAAGAAAGCAAGCTGGAGGGTGTGCCAGGGGCACGCGGGTTCCACTGGGCTCAGTGTGACTGGAGCGTCTTGCGTGGGCTTGTTGCGTGGAAGCCGACTTCAGAATCTGCATGTCAGGGGAAGCAGCTGTAGGTGACGGGACCCTTTGAAGGTGTCATCCTTGGGGCAGACTGGAGGCAGCTGCACTAGCAGCAGACTCACCAGTGATGCTCTGAGGGAATCCTGAGTGGTGAATTTCATATGTGTTAGCTGAAGAAGTCATGAGATCCAGAAAACAGGCAGCTGGAACACTCTCCATCAGGTTGTGTCACTGTCTGGATTTTGTTTCTCTAACCTCAGTAACATAGGCTAAAAATTTCAGCCCTTTGCATAAGAAAAACACAATTAAAGAAATACCTTTAAAAACAGATAACCAACAAGAACCTGCTATATAGTACAAGGAACTATAATCAATATTTTGTAATAACCCATAAGGGAAATAATCTGAAAATATATATGTGTGTGTGTATATATATATATATATATGTATGTATGTATAATAATTGAATCACTTTGCTGCACATCTGACACTGAAAATCAATTATGCTTCAATAAAAA
>SJYQ01007179.1:369452-405443 GCA_006410935.1 Redunca redunca
TGACACTATAAATCAGTTATGCTTCAATAAAAATAAAAAAGAAATACCTTTTTACTTGCTAAATTTGAATTTTATAAAAAAAGATGCTTACAGAAATCCAAGCTTTTAAAGATATCTTTGAGGTTTAACATTATCAAAAATGTACTGTGGCACAGAGACTATAATTGAAGGCTGTATTTTATTTACATACACACACACACATATACAGTCAACTCTCTGAGATATAATCTGTCCTAGTCTTTCCAAAGCCTTAACTCATTTTTCTCATCAGTTATTTCAGTGTTTTATGTTAATCTTTTAAATGCCATAGGAGACAAGTAGTCTAAAAATAAATTGTACAACTAAAGGGAATGATGAAGCTTATACTTGTATCAAAGAAGAATGTAAAACATTTCCCATTGTCAGGGTGCCATTGTTCGTGTGCTAGCTTGCTTGTGTTTTCTTAGTGTATGCTCCAAGTAAAACATGACATAACAGGTGGTCAGAGCCGTGGGATGCTTAATCCTGACTTTTTCACTAATAACGTTTCCTTGTGCGCCCCCTCAACCCCTGTGTAGTGAGCATAATATCTGTCCTTCCTAGCTCATAGGGCTATTGACAAAATTTAAAAGGACACATGCTAGGGCGAGAGAATATGAAATCAGTATGTGATTTAGAATCAAATCCAGCTTTTCTACTTAACCTTGAGTCTCAAGGGTCTGATCTTTAAAATAGGAAAATTAATACCATATAGGCCTATTAACGTTAAATAGGATAATCACTGTGGAAACACCCAACTCACAGCAGGCTGAAAAGCTTGGCTGTGGTCCTGGTACTTGGAAGAGTACAAAGCATAGAGTCTCAATGCTGATGATAAGGGATTAAGTCACATTTGTGCTAAGCTGTCCAGGTGGCTCAGTGGTTAAGAATATGCCTGCCAATGCAGGAAAGGTCAGAGAGACAGGTTCAATCCCTGGGTCGGGAAGATCCCCTGGAAGAGGAACTATCTCATATTTTCTGCCACTTCAGTGGGAAATATACATGATCAGGAATGGTATCCTATTTTCCGGACTCTTCCTATGGCATGCAGGATCTTCAAGCAGAAGCTCCATATCATTTGCTTCATCTGAAGATTGAGGTGGAGAAGAACAGGTTCTTAGCTTCTGTGGAAGAGTGCAGAGCTGAGCTGGACCGAGAGACCAAGCTGGTGCCCCAGGAAGGCAGTGAAAAAATCATCAAAGAGCACAGGGTACGTCCCAGGGAGTGCCGGTGTCCCTTCGAGTATATCACTGATGCTTGCGTTTGGGTCTGAAAACACTCAGTAGCTTAATTACTTTATACTGTTAGACTAGATGGGAATCAGCCACGAAAATATGGCAGTCTTGTGTGGATTCTCACAGAGATTATATAAATGTTTATTGCTCACTAGATCTTCTTCAGTGACAAGGGCCCTCACCATCTCTGTGAGAAAAGGTTACAGCTCATTGAAGAACTGTGTCTGAAACTTCCAGTCCGGGACGCAGTCCGGAACACACCTGAGACCTGTCACGTGACCCTCAAGGAGCTCAGAGCTGCTATTGACTGCACCTACGTGAAGCTGGTGGGAGACCCAGACAAGTGGAAGGACTACATGAGCAGGTAGTTGCAGGTGGCTCCCAGAGAAGGACGTGGTCTTTCATAATTATTTTAATTCCAACATCATTGCAAAACAAGTCATGAAATATGTTTCATCTTATGCAATGAAGAAAATCAGATGGTATGATTGTATACATGCTCTTGTACAAAAATGCTTCATTAAATTTAAAGAATAAGTTTCAGTTAGAAAACAAACGGGGCTTCCCTGGTCGCTCAGCTGGTAAAGAATCCGCCTGCAATGCAGGAGACCCCATTTTGATTCCTGTGTCAGGAAGTTCCCTGGGAGAAGGGACAGGCTACCCACTCCAGTATTCTTGGGCTTCCCTTGTGGTTCAGCTAGTAGAGAATCCACCTGCAATGTGGGAGACCTGGGTTTGATCCCTGGGTTGGGAAGATCCCCTGGAGAAGGGAATGGCTACCCACTCCAGTATTCTGGCCTGGAGAATTCCATGGATAGTCCATGGGGTCACAAAGAGTCGGACACGACTGAGTGCCTTTCACTTTCACTTTCAGTCAGAAACAAGAGTGAAGCACATTACTTCCAGGTGATTCAGATGTTGTCTCTTTGAATCAGAATTAGGCAATCTCCTTCTCTCTGATTTCCTCATGTCCCCGCAAAAGGGACTTCTGCCTCTTTGGGTTTCTGTCTCTGGTGGAGACACATGAGAACAGACCTCAGGTGTACTTTCCTCACTTCCATGTGCCCAGACTCTGAGATGCATCTTCCTCCACCGCTGAGCTCCATCTGCTCTGCTTCCCCTTTGGTTCAAGTGACTGAGCCCAGGGGTAGCCTCTCCTGCCTTGAGCTTCATGTGGAAGGAACCATTGCCGGGAAATTTGTTAATCAGTTTGCTAATGAGTTGAAAGAAACGTGTTAACCCATTTTCTCATCAGTTGATTATCAAATTTCCATGCATAAAGTCAAAATAGAAAATGTATTCTAACCCTGGGGATATTTTCTCCCTTTGATAAGAAAATACCTGTTATTTCAGAATTTCTGAGTTCTCCTCTTGGATATCTGCAAAGGAGACCCAGTTAAAGGGGATTAAGAATGAGACCATTGATACTGCTAATCAAGGAGAAGTTAAACGTGCTCTGGAGGTAAGTTCTAGGCCACTTTTTTGTTACTAGAAAATAACTATTAATAAAAAAAAATAATGGCAGCAGTCTAACTGATGTCTTGTTTTCTTTCTATAAAAAAATTGACTTCCTGAAAATTGTCTTAAAAGAAGTCTCCCCCTGTTACTGTGGAGAGCTGTAGGGGTGTTCTCTATGGAATTATTGTTAGCTCTGAGATTTAGTCATGTTCAGTGGTGCCTCTAATGCCTCTTTAGCTAATGGGGAATCTTGCGAGGAAAATTGTATGCATGGGCATACAACACAGTGGAGATCAAGAATAGTCATGGAAAACAAGAACACTGCAGGTTTTTGTGCATTTTCAGCCACTCAAAAGCTGGGTTACAGATGAGAGAACTGGGCACGGTCTCTAAGCATCATTTCTATGTCACTTGCAGCTTGGGTTGGATCAGTCCCTGTGAGCATGGGGACCGCCTGATAAACCCAGCCAGGGCGACATAACCTCAGGCCTGAATCCAGTTTGCAGTCTGTGAATGGCACACAGCAACCCTCTCCCTCTTATCTTGGCTCTTGGCTTTGTAGACACACGCTGTTGTGAATGTTATTTATCTTTCAGTATTTTGAACCACTGCAAGTCACAGAGTTGTTGATGAGAATATGTTGTGTTATTTAGTCGCTAAGTCGTGTCTGACTCTTTTGCGACCCCCATAGACCTTAGACCGCCAGGCTTCTATATCCATGGGATTTCCCAGGCAAGAATACTGGAGTGGGTTGCCATTTCATTCTCCAGGGAATCTTCCCCACTCAGGAATTGAACCTGAGTCTCCTGCATTGGCAGACAAGTTCTTTACTGCTAAGCCACCAGTGAAGCCCTGATAAGAATGCATTTCCCTTCTATTCCCATCCTCTGATTTTCATTTTTTCCCTATTAAATTTATAACCCCTTGACATGCTAAAACTACTCAACAATACCATATCCATCTGTAGATGGATGTCTATATTTGCTCTTGGTTGCTGTTATAGTACCAAAAGATTCACATCTTGGAATGACGAAAGCATTTGCTTCTAAAACCAACTCTTTCCTCTGTAGGTATTGGCCCTGTAAGACCCTCTTGTAGCAACACAAGCAGTCGGAGTCCACAGCTCTCAGCTACCCAAAGCAGGTGCAGGAGGGAGAGGCAGCCCCAGGCACCATTCCCCTTGTCCCCAGTCCTACAAGTGCTGATGCCTAGGGTCTTTCTGGTATCATCTTAGCCAGTCAGTCTTATCTTCCTGGATTAGAGCTGAATTCCTGTTTGTGCACCTTACCATCTAGAGCATTGTCTTCCAAAAACCAACCAAAGTGAAACATAAAATATGAGCTAATGAAGTTAAAATAAATATTTGTGCCCAGCTGCTCAGTCGTGTCTGACTCTGCGGCCCCATCGACTGTATCCCACCAGGCTTCTCTGTCCATGGCACTTTTCAGGCAAGAATACTGGAATGGGGTGCCATTTCCTACTCCAGGGAGCCTTGCCGACCCAGGGATCAAACCTGCATTTCTTGTGTCTCCTGCACTGGCAAGTGGATTCTTTACCACTAGCACCATAAATCTTTAGAGCATCCATAGTAATATCCACCAAATAAATTCTTCAATAAAAGAAACCCACTAATTTTAAAAAGGACTCTGTCAATTTCTTTTTTTTTTTTCTTTTTTTTTCAAAAAAATACAGAAAATAAGGTGAAAAAGTATATGTTATAATTTCCAGTTCTGGTGTCACATATTCTACAGTACTTTTGGAAGCATCTTTGTTGTGATCAAGGAAATATCTGTAAATATGTAGATAGTTACGGAGGGAATTTTTTTGGTATAGAGAACACTGATTTTACACATCGGGTTTTGGCATTGGGGAAACAGTTCCTTCTAGCATTCATAGACTTTGCGTAAAGATGTGAACAAAAAGTGAAATAAGTGGGCACTGTGTTGGTGAATGAATGTCTGGCTCCTCTACCTCCGTGTTACAAACCTTCTTAGGTTGAGTTCTTTCTTGCTGCAAAGTTATGATTCACAGTTTTATTTTGCTCATCAAAAGTGTTCTTTCATTCCAGGAGATCAGAAGTGGTATTACCAAAAAAGGGGAGACTCTCAGCTGGCTGAAATCCAGGCTTAAAATTCTGACTGAAGTTTCTTCTGAGGATGAAGCCCAAAAGCAAGGAGACGAGCTAGCAAAATTATCTAGTTCTTTCAAGGCTCTTGGGACTTTGTTGTCAGAGGTAAACTATTTATTCACATGCTAAACAGAAGCTCTGGCTGGAGTCTGGAAGGTTCCTTTGGGTTTCAGTTTAACAAATAATTTCATTTAAAATGTGTATTAATAGTTTAAACTGAATGGTTGTAACAAACACTTATGTATATGAAGGTTGGTGGGGAAGATAAGCAGAATCTTTGCTTTGGTAGTTTGGGCCATTATTGGATATGTTATTAATAGTTGAGGTTCACCATCTATATTTAAAGTGCAAAGCTTCTAAATCCATACTTTTACTAGAAGCATTATTTCATGGTCAGTTTCAGGTAAATTACAGAGGTTAAGAACCCAGGTTTGAGAGTCAGACAAGCCCACTGGTAGAGTTTAACTCTGATACCCCATTTCCTACTTAACCAGGAGCTTAAAATGGACAAAAATACCCCAAAAGTTAACTTCAAGAATTGAATGCAATTCTGTATGTAAAGCACTTAGTAAAGTTCCTGAAGTGAAAGTCGCTCAGTCATGTCCGACTCTTTGCAGCCCCATGGATTGTATAGTCCCTGGAATTCTCCAGGCCAGAATACTGGAGTTTTGGGTAGCCTTTCCCTTCTCCAGAGGATCTTCCCAACCCAGGGATTGGACCCAGGTCTCCTGATTGCAGGCAGATTCCTTACCAGCTGAGCTACAGGGGAAGCCTGTACAGTGCCTGGAACAGAGTAAATAACTGATGCTGTGCTGTGCTCGGTCGTCTCCGACTCTTTGGGATCCCGTGGACTGTATCCTGCCAGGCTCCTCTGACCAGGGAATTTTCCAGACAAGAATACTTGAGTAGGTTGCCATTTCCTACGCCAAGGGATCTTCTTGTCCCAGGGATTGAAACTGCAGCTCTTGCATCTCCTGCATTGGCAGGAGGATTCTTTTACCACTGAGCCACCTGGGAAGCCCAAATAACTGATAGCTAATAATAGCAACACGTTCATGGTGAGCCAGCAGGCTAGTAAAATCTCTTTTAGGCAAGATCTACTCACTTTAAACTTCTTGATATACATTTCAATGTTTATAGTCCTTTGTATACTATACAAGACCATCTATTTCATTTCTAGTAAGGCCACATTTGGCTTCCCTGGTGGCTCAGCGGTAAAGAATCCTGCGGCAATGCAGAAGCTTCGGGAGATGTGGGTTTGAACCCTGAGTCAGGGAGATTCCCTGGAGGAAGGCATGGCAACCCACTCCAGTATTCTTCCCTGGAAAATCCCATGTACAGTGGAGCCTGGCAGCGTATAGGCCATAGGGTCACAAAGAGTCGAACACAACTGAAGCAACTTAGCATGCATGCACAGGGCCACATTTACCCTTAGCAAGAATATTTTTACTGACCAAGTTGTCCTACAGTCTGATACCTTTGTATTTGGGAAGATAATGTAAGAATGTAAAGTATAGCAAATAGTTATCAGGATTTCTTTAAATCATTTATAAACTTGAATAGAAAAAATAATCATTTGGCTGATATAGTTCCGTGATTCTGAAAGATCTGAAATTCTCTATAGATGTTCCTAATCTAACAGTTTAATTGATTTTTATGAAAATCTAGGTTGAAAAGATGTTAAGCAACTTTGGAGACTGTGTCCAGTACAAAGAAATAGTCAAAAGTTCCCTGGAAGAGTTAATCACTGGCTCTAAAGAAGTCCAGGAGGAAGCCGAGAAGATCTTGGACACTGAAAATTTGTTTGAAGCACAACAATTACTCCTTCATCACCAGGTAGAATGCCTCTTTACTCTGGGGCATTTATGCAAAGTCAATTAGTTACTGGGAACCAGACAGATGAAGAGTAAGGCTCTCCACTGACTTGAGTGGGAAAGATGGGGAACTTGGGAAGGAACTCAGTCGAATAGTTAAAGGAACTTGGCACTTCTGTTCTCTTTATTAAATATTAAATATTTCAGAATATCTTGCAATAAAAATTCTTAGCCAGCATGATTTGATGATACCAAAATGTTCAAGGAATATTGTGGAAGGAAAATTGATTTAGCTATGAATATTTTCATAAAACACTAAATTATCCTTTTCTTAATAGAGAAGGAAAGCATAAACAAACTACCGCATATTTGAGATGACTATACTTTTATTATGTTACAACCTTTGATCTTCAGTTTACAACTTTGAATACATCCTGGTTTTGGGAAATTATAACTAGCATGAAGTACCAGTCCTTTCTAAAGAGTGTGCTCCCACGAAGGATTAAAACTGGAACTAAAGAAGCTCTGGTACATGTATTGATAATTAACAATTTTAATCAGCTTTACTTGTCAAATTCAACAGAAGTGAAAGTATGATTCAAATTAATCTAATGGCAGAATTTTAGCTAACTTAATGTATAGGAAAATGTTAAGTAATTGTCTGTGTAATAGTATATCAAAATGGAAGTTGCATTGAAGTAGTTGTAAAAAAGCAGCCTTTAGACTTCAAAAATATGCTTAGTGCTATATTGTTCTCAATCACTGGTAAGTGTTGTTTGGGTTTCAGTTTACATCAGAGAAATATGAAATTATAGATATTCACAGTAATATATTAATATTAAAACTTTTCATTTCTTGAACCAACTGCTTGGTTATATGGTATGTTTACTTTGTGAAAATTCATAAGTTGTATTTTGAGATTTGTGTAATGTTTTTGTACATCATACTTTAATAAAACATTTATTTTAAAACACACCTGTCCTCAGATATCTTAGCATATTAATAATACTGAATATACCCTGGACTTAAATCTCTTCATATTAGCATTTTTAGAACATGATTGATTTTTAAAAATTGAAATTGGGGCTTTGTAATTTTAGGCAGAATATATTCTTCAAAGAGAATTATGTCAAATGAATAGTTTTACCAGATTCCATCTAGGGTATTGCACAAAATATTACATGTTGTCTAAATCTGTACACAATTAAAACACGCAGGCCAAATTAATTATGTTGTTTCCCATTAAAAAACATAAAATATTTATAAATAATGCCCATATTTGACTATCACAGAGCCTTCATTACCATCTTAACTATCCATCTTAAGTTTAAAATGCAGTTTAGGTCCCCACTCAGGATATTTTACCTTTCTGTACCTCCATTATAGCGAGGGTGTTTATGTCCGTACTTAGTTGCTTAAGAGAGTTAACATTTCTGTCCATCTGTTGAACAAATGCTTCCAGCAAAAGACAAAGAGGATCAATGCAAAGAAGAAGGACGTTCAACAGCAGATCGCGCAGGCTCAGCAGGGAGAAGGTGGGCTGCCTGGGCAAGTCCGAGAGGAGCTGCAGAAGCTGGAGAGCACCCTGGACAGCGTGGAGCACAGTCGGGAGAAACAGGAGCGCCGTATCCAGGTAGGAAACCGGAAGTTTCATCATAGGCTGCATTAACTTCCGAGTCACAAGTTACCTCTCCTACTGCTGCTAAGTCACTTCAGTCATGTCTGACTCTGTGCGACCCCATAGACAGCAGCCGACCAGGCTCCCCCGTCCCTGGGATTCTCCAGGCAAGAACACTGGAGTGGGTTGTCATTTTCTTCTCCAAGGCATGAAAGTGAAAAGTGAAAGTGAAGTCACTGAGTCGTGTCCAACTCTCAGCGACCCATGGACTGCAGCCCACCAGGCTCCTCCGCCCATGGGATTTTCCAGGCAAGAGTACTGGAGTGGGGTGCCATTGCCTTCTCCGACCTCTCCTACTAGTGGGAGCAAATATTTATTTGTCCTGCCTCTGTGGTGCCACGGATCTGTTAAACACTTCCTTGAGTGATCTCTTTTAATCATAGCATCAGATTTGTGGGATGGGTACTGTAATTAGCACATTTTCCAAGAATGGATGCTTAAAAATAGAAAGTTTGAGGATTTTTCCCTGAAAATCAATAGTAAAGCTAGGGTTTGAATTCACTCTTGTCTGAATCCAGAAATTTGTTGCTGGATAATTTCATTTTTCTGGACAGTCCCAACAGTCTCATCTTTATGATTTATTGTGCCTTTAATACATACAAGTTAATGTGTTCTTGGATTTTTATTTCCACCTACTGACTGCCCAGTCCTATTTCCGTGTCTCTCTCCCTTCTTCCTTCTGTCTCTCCCTTCTCTCTTCTAGCTTCCCTTTAATCCTTTATTTTCTTGAGACACATTGAAGGGTTTCTTTCCTTTGTCCCATACTTACATTAAGTAATATCCTTAGATTCATAGGGCTTTGTAGCAGATAGAAAAATTTGAGTCCTAGGCCACATATCCTTTTTGTAGGTAAACTGAGACTCAAGAAGGGAAATTCCTATAGAAGATGTAAGGATGATCTTTAGTCAGTGTAGTCATTTGACATTGGAACTGAGAGTTAACTGGAAGTTCACAGCCTAATAAATGAATGAAAATGTGACTGTATTTTGTGAGGCATTCTGATAATTCATAACATGATATATTGTTATTTTTTTCAAATTCAGGTCACATTAAGAAAATGGGAGAGATTTGAAACAAACAAAGAGACAGTGGTCAGATACCTTTTTCAAACAGGTTCCAGCCATGAACGCTTCTTGAGTTTTAGCAGTTTGGAAAGCTTATCTTCAGAATTGGAACAGACAAAGGTATATTGGCAAGACCATATAGTCCTTTGGTACCCTTAATTTTCATGAAAAGCTGTTTCTACTTCATCGTGTCATTAATTATTGTAATTATTCATTTAGTCAATTCTTATTGTTTATGGTTCACTCTTCAATACATTGGTCAAGTCACTCTGGGGAATGAAAACATAAATAAGATTTAAACATCAAGATGTAAGAGCAAGTTTTCATTAAAGCGGAAAATGATTAGTTTCCTAGTAGATGGAGAAAGTTCTAAAACCTCTTTCTGAAGGCAGTGATATTTTTAACTGAACTTTGAAGGCCAGAGAAGACACAGAAAAGCAGAGTTTGAGGCAGAAAACCAGCATTCCTGTAACAGGAAACACCATGAAGTATTAAAGTCTGAGAAATGGGAATTCGCTGTTGTAAAGCAGAAACAGAGAAGTAAAGTTTTAAAGGAAATTTGGACTGCGTCACAAAGATTCTTGAAGATCTTTAGCATTACTCAATACCCTTAAAGTTTTGTAAGAAAGAATCACATGACCAGAAGAGCTGTACTTTAGGGAGATGAGTTTTTAAGCTGGTGTAGACCTTTGAAAGGGTAGAAATCTGCAGTCATGGGTTCTAATTATAAAGTCATTCATTGCTTGTGTACATGAATAGGAACATGAATTAGGGTAACGGGGATGGCAATGGATACATAAGGACAGATGTAAAAGGGACAGAGTAAAGAAAGAGGGGATGATACCCAAGGTTCTGAGCCTGACAGAGATAATGGTAGCAAAGCAGGAAATTGGGTTAGCTGTTAGTAGAGGAAGATAAACAAGTCACATTTACTGTTTGCTGATCTAATTAGTTGATGGCTATCATTTTCTTTAATCACCAAAACAGTCCTTAGAGATAGGTGCCATTATTAATCATGCTGTATAAATAAGAAGATATAGGGTACAAAATTGTTACTGAATTTATCCTAGATCTTGGAATTACTAATTGCTGAGGCTGGAATTCAAACTCAAGAGCTCTGAGTCTAGAGCCCATAACCTCATATATAACTGTATCATATTTTCATTAAAAAAACTGAGCTACTTTACTGGTTGTTTATATATGCTGCTGCACACGCGTATGACAGCTGGAATAATTGTTCTCTATTTCTTTGTTTACTTGTTGTTAATACAGCTTTCATGCCTGTTGTAATCCTTGAGTGGCTATACTGAGGAACTTGAGGGTTTTCTGTCTGCCACTGCGTCTTTATAGCAATGTCACATTTAGTCTTCATAACAAGGTTTTAATGATGAGGAAATGGGAATTCAGTTATGTGTCTCAAACACCTAAGAGTTATATGGCTGAAGACCTAGCTGCTGTCAGAATCCGTTCTCTCCTGCTGCTTCCTGCCACCACTCATGTCTTCTTGGGATTTAGAGATAAAGCCTTATGACAGTATTCTAGTCTTATCGAACTTGGTTTTTATCAGCATCATTCTGTTCTCCGGATTCCTCTGCACTGTGCTTTCCCCATATGTAGCTCTCACAGAATGCTCTTAGATTGAATGTGTATTTTTGCTGTTGTTCAGTTGCTAAGTCCTATCTGACTCTTTGAAACCCCATGGACTGCAGCATGCCAGTCTCCTCTGTCTTTTACTGTCTCCCAGAATTTGCTCAAATTCATGTCTGCTGAGTTCATGATGCTGTCTAACCATCTCATCCTTTGCCACTCTCTTCTCCTTTTGCCTTCAATCTTTCCCAACATCATGGTCTTTTCCAGTGAGTCAGCTCTTTGCATCAGGTGGCCAAAATATTCAAGTTTCAGCTTCAACATCAGTCCTTCCAATGGATATTCAGAGTTGGTTTCCTTTAGGATTGACTGGTTTGATCTCCTTCAGTCCAAGGGACTCTCAAGAGTCTTCAGCACCCCAAGTTGAGATCGTCAGTTCTTTGGAATGTATATAAGCATTTTCAAACATAACTCTGCTTTCTTCATTTTTTTCTGGGTTCTGAAAAACACTAGGAGGGAAAAACACTATTTTACACTTCTGATTTTATTCATGGGGTTCTGCTGTTATTCACAGTTTCACAGTTGAATCTGCAGTGACTCTGAGTTCACATATAGTGATAGCATTTAATAATTTAATAGATGCTTATAACCACAGAATTTAATGTTGTGACAGTACATACTGTATTTTAGAATATTATAAATCTCTCTGTCATAAGGAACCTGTACTTACTGATCTTTTATTCTTTCAAATTGCAGGGTACTTCTCTGAAGTAATATTGATAATTTCTATGAGGACGTTAAATCTTTCAAACATGAAGATGCAATAGTATTATGTAGTAACTATCTTATATTGCATTAGGTAATAATTCTGAGAGATGCTATGTAAGAAAAGGCAGCTATCAGAAGTTTGATTTTTCAAAACCATTTGCATTACCTATTTAAAAGAAAGGAGTTTATGATCAAAATGTAAACCTTCTATGATATAATCCAGGAGAAGAAATGAGATGCTAAGTTACTCAAAATTATCTCTGGGTTTACCTTTCCTAATTCAGTATTCAATATGTTTACCTGGCAAAATTGAGACAACTAAACCAAATATATTAAGTTAATTTTTGAATTAAGGTTGTTCACTATTATTGAAAATCAGTGTGTGAACTTCATAAATGTTTTTGTCCTCAACTTTATGTGATGAACATTAAAGAAATGATAATAGGTACCTGTCAGAGTGCCAGGTACTTAAAAATGAAGTTACTAGTGAAATGCTAACAGTGACCTTAGAGAGAACAATTTTACTATCTGCATTTTACATAAAAGAGCCTGAAAAATAATTTGTCAAAGTCAAACAACTAGTGATTAGCAAAGCCAGAGTCCAAGTTCCGGTTTTACTGGTTCAAAATTTTTCTTCCTTCCCTTGTATAGCATATGGATATATGGTAGATAAGATTTAACAGCATCAAGATCAGTTTATAGCTCTTTTCAGAAAGCTAGTTAACAAAATGTTTCTTTAAAGATCAATGATACTCTGTACTGACCAAAATATCCTTCAGTTAAATAAACAAGTATTTATAGGCACTGGTCTAGAAGTCTGTTATCTTTATGACTGAAAACAAAAGCAATCACTGTTGCTGCTGCTGCTGCTGCTAAGTCGCTTCAGTCGTGTCCGACTCTGTGCGACCCCATAGACGGCAGCCCACCAGGCTCCCCCGTCCCTGAGATTCTCCAGGCAAGAACACTGGAGCGGGTTGCCATTTCCTTCTCTAATGCATGACAGTGAAAAGTGAAAGTGAAGTCCCTCGGTTCGGTCCGACTCCTAGCGACCCCATGGACTGCAGCCTCCCAGGCTCCTCCATCCATGGGATTTTCCAGGCAAGAGTACTGGAGTGGGGTGCTATTGCCTTGTTCCAGTCACTGTTGACCATTGCCTAACAGCCTGCAATAAGCTGATATAGGCATGCACAAGTTAATTATTATCATGCAGCTAAGAATTTTAAACACAAACCAGTAAACACAAACCAGGCGACCATTGAGTCAACGTTTTTTGGGAATTGTTGGATAAATATGAAAGTAGTTCTCTAACCGTGAAGGTCTGGTTGTGGTTTCACTTATATAAAAGTAAAATAATTTAACAAAGTGTCTATTTTGGCCATAATGAAAATGTCTGTTTTATTGCTAATAGTATCATATGCCAATATTCATACATGTTTGAATCTATCTATTCATCTCTCCATCTATTCCGGTGAGACTGTATGTTCAGTTTATTTGAGGGCAGAGTTTAACAGAAGAGGCTGCCTTTACAATTATAATATCTTTTTTTAGGAGTTTTCTAAACGAACAGAAGGTATTGCAGTCCAGGCTGAGAATCTTGTGAAGGAAGCTTCAGAGATCCCACTTGGGCCCAAGAATAAGCAGCTGCTTCAGCAGCAGGCCAAGTCAATCAAGGAGCAAGTTAAAAAATTAGAAGACACCCTTGAAGAAGAGTATGTGCTTGACAAGTCCTAGACTTTCTTCTCTGAGATTGTTTCATAACGCTGTTTCCTCTATATTGTATTCAAAACATTCTTTTAAAATCAAAGTGTTTGTGTATTTCAGCATGTTTTAAGGAAGCAACTTGCAGTTCAAAAGAAAGCATCGGCAATAGAGAATCCAACATCTATAAGTGAGGGGCGTGGTTTTTGCATTGTAAACTGATTCTGTTCATGAGAAAGCCATATCTATAAAATTCAAGTGGCCTTCATACACTGGAAAGGAGAATCTCAAAAAAGAACCAATATTTAAAATAAGTTTTTTTACTCTGTTATTCTGCTGTCACCAGTTAGAGGGAAGGGTAGATTTTTGGTTGTGTAGGTTCTAGGTCTAAACACATAGACCAAGCATCTCCAACTCCAAGAAGCTCACAGAGCTTACTTACAGTGCCTCAATATTCAAATTGTCACTGACTGTATACTATTTCCAAAAATTAACTTCAAAAATATATTTTATTTTTAAACATTTATTGTTTAAATATCTAAAAGAAAGAAATTATAGTTTGGCCTGTGGTATCCTGTTATGTACAAAACAGACACACACACAAATTTGGAGGGGATAAACATATGGCCAATAAACAAAATAATATGGCTTAACAGTAATACTTGAAAGATTATTTAGTGGCATATCACCAACACGTATTGTTTTTAAGGTATAGGGCATAATTTCTAAGATGGGCTTTAAAATGCAAAATTTGTTTTTAATACTATGAATATCTTAGAATTAATATACATTTATCTAAACTTTAAAATTTGTTAAATAATTTATTTAAAATTTGTTAAATAATTTATTTAAAGCAAATTGTGGCTTAAAACTTTAAATATTATCTATTGGGTAGAAATAGTAAAACAGTTTATTCGAAAGGAAGCTACATCTATCTATATTAGAAATATCCTTTTGAATCTGTATTTCTTTAAAAAGTTGCAATATAATGTAGCTTTCACAACCTGTGCTGATGAGAACATAGGTATATCCAGGGTATACATTTGAAATTGCAATATTATTGAATTTGACAATCATTGATGCCATTGTATTTTCCTGATGTCTTCAAGTGCCTTTCGGTAAATAGGGAAATTCTCTTTTTTAACCCAAGGACTTAATAGTTCAATGATATCCTCTTAGTTTCCTAGTCTTTTTCTAAACTGAAAGCCATAATCTCTTGCTTAGATATGTATAACTATGACATGGTTATATATACATAATTAATACAAACTGGGAATGTATAGCTGAAATTTTATTCACTAGATTTATTACAAATAAAGCCCAAGTTGTCTAAAAGCAGTTAGGGTGCTCATGTACAAGAATTTATAAAGTCTTTTGGAATCAAGATCATCCAGACTCTAAGAATAGCTGAAATTGTGATAGATAGTGGATTGGAGGCTTCACTCTAATAATAGAAACAGTTCCTGCATGACAGCATGGGATTCAGACTACAAGCTCTGTCTTGATTCACAGAGATGTATTTTAGAAAGATCTCTGAGTATAAAGCATCACTAAACATCTCTCCTCTAAACGCAAAAGGACCATGTTAACAAAAGTGGGACTGTTAAAAATGTTATGTGCTCTGTAATCAAGGCGGACAGTTTACTAAAATAAGCCTTGGCAACTACTGGTCACGTGCAGTGTTTAACTAGATTATACCTGGATTCAAACTGTTTGGACCCAGCAGTATTGTCTTCAAAGCACAGTTCCTTTCATAATATAGAGTAGGGCTACCTCAGAGGAGACAGGAAGACTTGAGGGCTGACTCATTCAGGTCCAAGGTGCATTTTTCCCCCTGTTCTAATAGTTTCAGCTTCGATGTGGTCACAAATGTCTTCACTATCCTTTCACTTGGTGATTTAAAGGAAGATGTATTTTTCTCGATTAAAATACTGCATTTTATTTACTTAATTTGGTTAATTTTAGTATTAAAACCATGGAAATGGTGAAAAACAAGTGGGATCATTTTGGCACTAACTTTGAGACCCTGTCCATCTGGATAACTGAGAAAGAAAAAGAACTCAATGCCTTGGAGACGTCATCATCTGCCATGGACACACAAATCAACCAAATTAAGGTGACCTGCTCACAAGTTATATTTATAATCCACCTCTAGCTTTTAAGAGCACCTTTCTTACGTTTCATCAAATGCTATCTGACCCCAGGACAAATCTTTCATTGCTCTGTGACTCTATTAAAATTAAATTCACCCAAAATGCTGAGCTAAGAGGTCTTGACTGATACTGGGCAATGCTTAATAGATGGAATTATGTATTAATACTGACTGACTTATGCATTCAAAGTCATTCTTGTGTGCAATATCATTAAAATGTTTTTATGGTTACATTATTCTTTTCCTTGACTTTGAATTAGCGCCATTAGAGTCCCTTGTTGATGGATTTATATGCCATGAAATATATTCATCATCTACAGCCTTACTTTGTAAGAACTAGTCTAAATGTCTAGCTTAAATATTAGTAGCATTTACCCTCACCAGCCACAAAGAAGGGTTCAAGAAATTGCTTTCTTTAGGTGAACGAATCAGATTCCATTGCTTTAACGCTGGCATTTATGATGCCTTTGGGGGTGGGGACCGAGATGTTCTGATATGCTGTCCCACAGTTCTCAGATAACCACATGTATAAACTATCATCATCCACTTCATTCAAATAGTGTACCAAACAAAATGAGCTGAAAGAAAATGAATTCTGAGTGTTCATTTCTCTTTCTTCTGTGCTATTTTTACACAACACATTTTCAAATTCCATCCATTTCTTTTTCTGTCTCAGCTCATTTTTTTGGAATGGGAAAACCCTCTGCCATTTCATTCGATTAAATATAGTAAAATGAATAACAAGGTGAGGGAACGTTTCACATTATGACTCAGAAGAAGTCATTGCCATGTGCACGGTGGGAGGTGCAATATGGTTTAGCTAAGATTACGTGCTGGACAGATTGCCTATCAAACATCTTCTGCAGTCAAGGGTACACAGAGTTTGGTGTCTGCAGTCTAGCTTATGTCCTGTGTGATACACCAGGAAAAACAGATACCCAGCCATTAAGGAATATCCAAGAAATACGTTTAATTTCTAAAACTGTTTGTAAAGTTGCCATTTAATCATTTCCACTAAATTCTAAGAAAACAAACAATAGTCCACTTAAGTAGTTTCATCTCAAAATTTTTCTTTCAAAAAACTTTGACATAAACTCTTTTAACTTGTTTATCCTTTCTCTAAATTCACTTTTCTATTTTTTAAACCTTAATTCCACAACTTCTGAAATACATCAGTAATCAAAAGTATCACATTGTTACTCTTTCAGAAACAAAATAATCATGTATTTTATTTTTAAGTGTATAAGCATTCAGTTGTGAATTGCCATGCCGTCAAGCTAGAAATACATTTTAATATTCTGATATGGCACTTTGAAAAGTATCTAAAAATGAATACAAATAACAGGGAAAAATATATTTGCTAGAAATAAGCAAAGATAGAGTTGAATTCATTGTACAGTGGAATCATAAGTTCATGTTCTATTTCCAAACAGAAGACTGGGTTATAGGAAATATTCAAAATATGTTAACACTTGTCATAGTATTTTCACTTTAAAACAGTTTTAGGATTAAAATTAATAATGCATTTGCTTGTTACCATGAAGATATCTATAATCTCATTTTTATTCTTATTACATGCTGTTCCAGATTAACTAATTTCTTATTCATTCCAAACTGATAACTCAAAAATGATAAAAACATTCAGTAGGTTCATCTTCCATCTTCTCTTCTTGGACTGGAATTTTTTCTGCAACAACCCAGCAGTATAATTATATAGTTAGCATCTATGAATTTGTTAATGGCATGTGTTATGCTGAAAACTAAAAATTTTGATCTTAACTAAGATTATTTCACTAAGGTGTTGGAAGAGCCTACTACAACTATTAGCACATAAAAAGCTCAAAATATTGTTTTTGAGTAACTTTTCCAGAAAAATCATCTTAAAAGACAGCAAAACAAAGAAAGATTGTATCAATGCTCAAACAACAAGCGTCCATTAGCGATAATCACTTTAGTCACAAACATAAAAATACAAACAAATAAATGATGTATCCCTGGCACTAATCTGATGCCAGTTATTTCTGACTGTCTTATCTAGACAGAAGTTATTTCTTACTCTGTTGCTTCCCCTGGACAGACGTCATATATTTTTCTAGGGTAACAGTATTTTCTATTTAAGTTATTTGGAACTGAAACTTGTCTGGATTTTTGGCTTTATTTTGATTGGATTATTTGGATTTTTTTCTCAGAGAAATAGTTTTTCTCTTATACATAAATAAACATCTATGTTTATAAGAAACCTCTGTCCCCAACACACACACACACACACACACGCTCAGTTCTTTCTCAGTTTTCAGTACTCTTTCTGTATTGAGTAATAGACAAAAATGTCCTCCTGCCCCAAATAGAAATCATAGGCTGTAGGTTCTTTACTGTCAAGTCCATAGCTAGTGAAGAAAGCAGTGATTCCCAGAGTGGATTTCCTGGGTCAGCAGCAGTGTATCACCCCAGAAGTTGTACAGCTGCAAAGTGGGCCTCACCTTAGACCTAGTGAGTCTGAGTCCCTGAGGATAGGGCCAGGTGACCCTATTATATTCCGAATTTGGACATCATTGGCATAAAGATTAGTTGATAAACTTTAAAAGACTAGGTTGAAGCAGAAGCAGAAAATTTTTTTAGCTTGATAAAATATGAAAAACTAAACAACATTCTAGGAAAATTAAATGTATGTCAATGTTAGCATTCCTGTGAGATTGGGAACATACTGCTTCAAAATTCTCAACTCATAGAATAAGAAGAGAACTTTCTGAATCTTCAAACAGACAGTAAGATTTCCTGGGACACGTTCCTGCTGCCTTCACTTCAAGCAGGGTGGGTGTTTCTCCTTACTCTCCAGCCAGAGAGCGCGCCCACCATCAGTGTGTGTCTATCCGACTTTGTGTGCCTATCCTTCCCAAACGAGGTCAGGGAACCCATCGTGTGTGTTTTTAGCTGCTCTACAATGGTGCAAATATGTTGAAATGCCAGTTAAGGAAAATTCTGCTGATTTTCTCTCTGCAGATGATTGTATCATTTCAGGAAGGCAAGCTTGCTCAGCCTACCTTGTCATTTTTCTTGTTTTAAATATTAGGTCATGATTAAGGAAATAGAAAGTAAGATCAGCAGCATTACAGGACTAGAAGAAGAAGCTCAGTCTTTTGCTCAGTTTATTACCACTGGAGAATCTGCTCGCATCAAAGCCAAGTTAACACAAATAAGAAGATACTGGGAAGAGCTCCGAGAACATGCACAGAGTCTACAAGGAATAATCCTGGGACATTTATCTCAGCAGCAGAAGTTTGAAGAGAATCTTAAAAAGGTTAGAATTGGCCCATGCATGCTAAAGTTACCTATTTCACATTGCATTTTATAAATCACCCAGAAATAATGGAATGAGGGAAAAAGATACAATTTGCCAGTTCCTTACCAAGTTGTCAGTGATGATTGAGAGTATAATTTATATGTAACCTTTTTGGGGAGAATATAAAAATGTCATTATATATTGTGTTCAGAAAGATATTATGGCTTAATTAGATTTCTTTCAAATAGTGGAATACATTGATTTTGTTTTTTTTAATTTAGTTTATCATCACATTGAAAGTTATCCAAAAAAGATAAGCATGCTGTTTCCCCAGCAACCTTCTCTGTCTTGATGTATGTCTTCCCCACCATATTTTCATATTTTATCAATGTTTTAGATCCAGCAGTCTGTGTCTGAATTTGAAGATAAACTTGCTGATCCAGTTAAAATATGTTCTTCAGCTACAGAAACATACAAAGTTCTCCAAGAACATATGGTAATAGCATGTTTCAACATTTCTCCTTATTTATCTGCTCAGAAATGTGATAATTCCTGTTTGAAAAGAAAACAGTAAATATTTCTATGACAGTTAAATTTGAAAAAAAATTGTATGTTACTTGAGGAATAATATGATCAAATATATTCACTTCATATACTATAAGAAATATAACTATACAAATAAGTTTTGTTAAAAATATTTATTAAAAAGTAGTCACTTGAGATATATTTCTCTCATAATTAAAACATGTAGCCTTTNACCTCTTGCCAACATTATAAAAAATGAAATGTGCAGAAAATATGCATATATTTGCATAACAGATTTCAGATTTTAACCCAATACACTCAGATGTGCAAAGACTATGTACTCACTGATCTTTTCCTCAATGGCTAGCTTTTCTGGTCTGGTCCCTGAGCTGGTAACCACTGTGAAAGTGATGTCGCTCAGTTGTGTCCAACTCTTTGCGACCCCGTGGACTATAGCTTTCCAGGTTCCTCCATTCTTGGGATTTCCCAGGCAAGAATGCTGGAGTGGGTTGCCATTTCCTTCTCCAGAGGAATCTTCCCGACCCAGGGATCAAACCCAGGTCTCCTGCATTGCAGGCAGACTCTTTACGGTCTGAGCCACCACAGAATCCCAACCACTGTGAGATATGTTGCAAAGCAACAGATGCTTCTGGCAGAATTTAGAGGAAGGAGCAAAGCAAGGGAACATGGGCAAAGAAATACTCAAAAGAAGTGCGTTCATTAACAAAAAATATGCTGTTGTTGCACAGTCTCTGAGTCACAGCTGACTCTTTGTGACCTCACAGACTGCAGCACCCCAGGCTCTTCTGTCCTTCACTGTCCCCCAGAATTTGCTCAAATTCATGTCCAACAAATATATATATGTGCATATATATATGTAGCACATATATATATACATACACACACACACATATAATCCCTATCATGTGTGCATGCATGAAAACGTATATATAAATGCAGAGAAGGGGATGCAGTAATAACAAGCAATTGACAAAAACACAACTGGAAGGGCAAGTGGAATTTATATCATTTGAATTTTTATGGTAAGAAATGCATTATATTGTTACTTATACAATTTCTTAAATAACCCCCAAATGAGAGAAAGTAGGAAAATCAGATTTGATGGAATTGTTTTAATAGACAACTAAATTAACAGTTGAGTACCAGAGAGAATAATGCATTTTTTTTTTTTTTTTACCATTTGGATTTCCTAAACCAAGTTGTTTTTCTCTGTCTTGACTTTTTGACCTATAAAATGGGGAATAATGAAAGAGTATACCTCTTAGAGTTCTTCTGAAGAGTAAATGACTTAATGTACATAATGTGTATAACACAGTGCCTGCCACATTCTCAGGTACCCTAATTGTTGTTATCATGGATTCTTGATGTCAGCTATGTCAGTCACAACTTCCCATAGATATTTTAAATAAAATTACAGCATGTTGCATGTAGGTCTTGTAAATCAGGAATAGTGTTTTTAAATACTTGTGCTGTAACATGAATAACAATTTTCACATATTACCTAAATCCTTAAGGGAAAGTTAAAATTATCCCAATAAACAGGGACAATTTCTTATTTGGGGAATAGTTTCTGTTCTCATCTTTGACTTCTGCATTTATGAAGTAATTGTCACTCTATCTTGCTGAACATCACACCCAGAGACATTTTTTAGTACCAAAACTGTTTATTGTGACATTGGGGAAATGTTTGGTGATAACTGGGCTCAAGGGAAAATATGGGTCTCCTTCCTTGGTGCTGGGACTTTATTGCACTCTTTCGCCCTTGCATCAGGATCTCTGTCAGGCCCTGGAATCGCTGACCAGCACGGTGGCTGCCCTGTCAGCCAGCGCTCGGAAGGTATCCAACAGAGACTCCTCCATCCAGGAGGCTGCAACCATGCAACGGAGCTATGAGGGTTTGCTGAGTCGGGCGAAGGAGAGACAGACAGAGCTGGAGAAGCTGCTGGCCCGCTGGCAGAGGTGAGCAGCCTTCCTTCTCCCATTGGCAGCCAGGGTATCAATAGCTACTCTTTAGTGGAAAAATCTGAACTTTAAGGGATGAGAAGCGATCATTGTACACGTAAAACTCCTCAACTCATGTGCCTACCATGGGAAGACACCGATCTTCATTATATGATCAAGTCCCCTAGTTGTGGAAAGGATGCATGTCTGTCTTTACACATGGCACAGATATAAGCACATGGGCAAGTTCATACGCAAATACAAAAGGAGGGGTTTTTGGACTTTCACACCAAGAATAAGACAACCAACACTGTGGTATTTATCGTGGTTACTGTTGAACTCCCCGACTTCAGAAAGGTTTAGTTTTCAAGTATGATAATTATGCAAGACTTTGTTTCTTATCTCCGCTTTCCACAGGCTAGAGAAAGAACTGTCGACCTTTTTGACTTGGTTAGAGCGGTGTGAAGCTATAGCCAGCTCACCAGAAGCCGACATTTCTGCAGACAGAGTCAAGGTGGAGAGTGAACTTCAGTCAATACAGGCAAGTTCAAGGAAGTGTGAGGGAATGAAATGCTCTTTGTCGTGGTTGCACTGTAAAAACAAAACCAAGAACCAAACCGCCTCTCCAGCTTAACTTCTTGTTTTCATTTCGTGATCCTGAAGAAAGGAACAGCCCTGACCTGGAAGACAAAGTCACAGTAAACTTTGTGATGACCAGTTTCCACAGTATACTAAGAAAATCCTGCAGCATAATGTCTGGCACTTGAATATAACTTATCCAGCAGGGGAGTTGAAGGAGAAGTGGGTGGAAACATAGATGAAACAAGGTTGACTCTCAATGAGTGATTTTTTTTTTTTTTTTTTTGGCTGCACTGAACAGCATGTGGGATCTTAGTTCCCCAGCCAGGGATCAAACCCATGCCTCCTGCAATGGAAACACAGAGTCTTAACCACTGGAATGCCAGGGAAATCCCTCAGTGAATAGTTTTTGAAATTGGATAATAGCTATATTCTTTCTACTTTTGTATTTGTATAACTTTGGGATAAGTTTGGTTTTTTTTTTTTTAAGAGAGAGAAGGAATACAATGTAGAAAGAAGTCACAATAGTGATTATTTTCAAGCAAAACACCAAAAAGTGAAAAAGCAAAGTACAGGAGATAGAAAGACACAGAATTCTAGCTTATTACATCCTTTAAGAAGCCAACTTTTTAAACTTTAAAGCATCTCTCAGTATTATTGAAACTACAGACAATGCTGCTGATTTCTGGAGATTAATAACTTGCTTTAAGTGATGCTATCTGTGCCAGAAAATGTGACAAGCAAAATTGCTTCAGCAAAGAGATTTATTGTGTAACAGATTTGCAGCCCAATTTTCTCCCTTCCCCTTTTATAAAACACTTGAGAAGAAAATGGATTCTTTTACTTTTCATAATTTCTTCTCTAAAAATTCCATCAGTGCACGTCTGTAGCTTCTGATCCTGTTCCCCCAACTTCAGATGTTCTCTGACTTTGAGGGTTTCCCGTGCTCTTGGTTCTCTTGCCTTTCTAGTTCATTAAACACAGTTTATTAATGCAGTAGTTCTGCGTTAATCTCTCCAAAAGTCCCTGCTCAGAGGTCTCCAGTGACTGTCCTGTTTGGGTAATTCACAATCCACCTTCTGGTGTTTATCTTCTTACAATTAGAGTGTGGGGAATTCTAAGAGGGAAAGTCATTGCTCCTGTTCATAAAATTATCTGCCCACATCAAAATGTATTCTTACGCGTCTCTAAATGGAAAACAGGTCTACTCAAGTTAGAGAGCTACAAAGGAGACTTCAGGCCCACATACAGGAACTGTGTCAACTAAGCTGCTCCCTGCGCCAGTCTGAACCTTCCTTGTACGTTCCAGCCTCCTGACCTCGTGTCCTTCATCTTACTCAGATTCTGCTTTGTTATCTTTCCTGGCGTCCATAGACAGTCCTTCCTCTGATACCTTTAGCAATTTTGCTTTTATCACACATGTGACCTCCCTGCAAAGGGGAAAGAGCGTCATCTGTGTGCCACGCTACAGCTGTCCGTATAGTGCTTGCTGTTCTGTTGTATGAAAATAAAATGAAGAGCCTTTAAGCTCCCTGCTTTGGCCTAATGTCATTTTTAAACCAAGGGACTCACCATGTTCCCACTTCCCAGACTTGCACCTCTGGCGTTGTTAGGTATGCATTGCTTCTCCTCAGCAGTAGTTATTCTTTGATTCTTTTCACCTACTCAGTTTCTTTATTCTGAAAGAAATTCTACAGCTTCTAAATTTGCCTGACTTAATATAACTCAGACTTAATATAATTCGGGTTTCAGAAGCATTTTTAACGTTGCATTAGAGGCTGTGCTGTGTGTGCTGTGGCTGAGTCACGTCCGATTCTTTGGGGCCCCGTGGACTGTAGTCCTCTGTCCATGGGATTTTCCAGGCAAGAATGCTGGAGTAGGTTGCCATATCCTTCTCCAAGGGATTTTTCCCAACCCGGGGATCAAACCCTTGTCTCTGGTGTCTCCTGCATTGGCACATAGATTCTCTACCCCTGAGCCACCTGGGAAGCCTTACATTAGAGGTTAAGTGGATCCAATTCTAAATCAAGGGATAAAAACTCTTCTTAGCCTGGTCCTAATGACCTCCATCTTGCAAGAACACAAAGCCTTTGGACAACAACCACCTGTGTCATGTGGTCCTTTCCTGGTCAGTCTTGTTAGGATGAAATCTGTAATCCATTCTTTTTCTCTCAGGTGCTGCAAGATGAAGTTGTGTCCCAGGCTTCCATCTACAGCAACCTATTGCAGCTAAAGGAATCCCTCTTCTCAGTGGCCTCCAAAGAGGATGTGAAAGTGGTGAAACTACAGTTGGAGCAGTTGGATGAGAGATGGAGAGATTTGCCCCAGATAATTAGCAAAAGGTTGGGTTTCAAACAAACTTCTAGTTTTGCTCATTTTTTAAAACAGTGAGCATATAAAGTAAGAAAGCTTAGTTTTGTTTACTTTTACTTAACCCCATTATTTGAGCATAAAGAGAAGAAAACTAATCATCATTTATAAATCAAAGTGCTTAAAACTAGTGTTTCAAATGACCCTCAATTCAAAATTTGTCTTGTAATCAAGGCAAATGATCAAATTAGTTGAATGATATTAAAGAGTGTAGGATTACTCATGTTTGAATCATTATTGTTCAAGTTATTTATATATAGGGAAAAAATGGTAAATAATAATAAATAATGTATTTTTCCCATTTCATTCCAGTATTATAGAGAAGAAGAAAATTATTACTATCATATTAAAAGGAGACAAACATGGATTAAATCTTAACTTACTGGATGGTTAACAATTGACATCTACATATTTCTAGTATGCCAGAAAACAATTTTTTGTCTTAAATTGGTATTGATTACCTATGTAATGTGGAAAAAAGCAGTTAACCTTTTTAGTCAATTTTTGATTTATTTTTTCAGCAAATATTTACTGAGTTTTAATGAGTATACTGCACACTCTTCTGTGTGCTGAGGTTAGCAATGTAAACAGAGTTCCGCTCTTTACCTCTGTGGAGCTTATATTTGTTCTGTTGTCTATTCATTCATATATTCAATTAGCAAATGTTTACTGGGTACCTGTTGAGTGTGAGACAACCTATCAGACACTGAAACCATAAAAATCAGTGAAACCCAAGGGCAAGTATTTTATAGATCAGCATGGGAATAGCAAGAAATCCAATCAGAGGGGAGCACAGGATATTACGGAAGCCAAGAGAAAGAACATTTGAATGGGTTCATGAAAGGCTGACAAAAGGTTTTTGGTGCCAAACTCTTGAAAGATGAGTAACTTTCTACAAAATAGAGAAGAATCTGCCCTCCACCACCCTCCCAGAGAAAAAGTAAAAGGATTTTACAAGTGATACAAATGTATGAAAGCATTCAAAATATAATCTATGCATGTAAAGATAACATGTAGAAGATTTTATAAGGATTAAAGCATGAAATTCTATTTAAAGAGTTGAACTTTGGATATGAGCCATTGTAACAAATATATTTTATTAAAGTGTCAGTCTTTTTTAATTAGTTAATTGCCTAATCTTGGTTGTGCTGGGTGTTCTTTGCTGCATGAAGGCTTTTCTCTAGTTGCAGTGAGCTGGGGCAACTCTAGATGCGGGGAGCAGTCTTCTCATTGCGGCAGCTTCTCTTATTGTGGCTCTCAGGCTCTTGAGCTCAGGCTCAGTTAATTGTGGTGCACAGGCTTAGTTGCTTCACAGCAGATGGAATTATCTCAGACCAGGGATCAAAAGCATGTCCCCTGCATTGGCAGGCAAATTTTTATCCACTGTACCACTATGGAAGTCCTAAGGTGTCATCCTTAATGCCAGCCTCGGGCTCTGAACTCAGATCGCCTATTGTTTATCGATCTAATTCATTCATTACACAAGCAATGATTGATCCCTGACCCTATCCCAGGTACTTTTCTAGGTACTGAGTTTATAGCAGTAAGCAAAGCAAGACCTATGTCTTATTGGGTGAAGGGGAAGATAAATAGATCATTAATCAAAAGAATGAACAAGACCACTTCAAGTGGTGTTCAGTAATATGAAGACAACAAAACAGGATGACATGGGAGGGGCTGTAGATTGGGTGGCCAAGCAAAGCCTCTCAGGGAACTTGACATCAGATTAAGATCTGAACACTATATACAAAGCATGTTTGGGGTACTTTGGGGACAAAGCATACAGGCAGAGGGAGCAAAAAAGGGCAGAGGCTCTTAGACAGTCATGAGCTGGGATGCTGAGGAAACAGATGAGTGAAGCATGGGGCAGCGCTGTATCAGATGAGGTCAGAGAAGTTGATTACCTGGGATTCCTTGCAGACCACAGTAAGGAGCCTTGTAGTTTTGCCTCTTTGTATGCAACAGAAAATTGCCCCAATGTTTAAGCTTAGCAAGAATGTTCTGATTATATTAAGATAATTTCTGGTTGTTATCTACAAAGTGGATGGTAGGGAGGCCATGGTGGCAGGAAGGAGGCTGGTGTGGGAGGCTGGTAGAGGCAAGAGATGAAGAGATTTAGGCCAGGGTGTAGAAAGGGAGAGAAGAGCACAGAACATACCATGACGGGGTGCTGGCAAGATCAACACAGATCAGACGTGGTGGTAAAGACAAGGGGATGAAGAGTAACTCGTAAAATCACCTGGGTGCATGGTGAGGACGTTAATTGAGATGGGGAGAGAAATGGGGCTTGAGAAGTAGAAAATGTCAAGAGTTCTGGTCTGGCCATGTATGACAGCATTGCTTTTGCCCTTGGTTAGAAACATGTCATTAATTTTTTCTGTCCAGATGCGAGGCATTTTAACATTAACACTTTTCTGTACATAGGATTAACTTCCTTCAGTCTGTGGTCACCGAACACCAGCAATTTGATGAACTGCTGCTTTCTTTTTCTGTCTGGATTAAGCTGTTCCTCAGTGAATTACAAACTACTTCTGAGATAAGCATGGTGGACCATCAAGCAGCTCTTACACGGCACAAGGTAAAGTCTGTTAAGATTGAAGAAGAATTTATTCATAAAATAGAGTTATTGAATTATAAAGGGATGCAACATTAAAGAATACTAGCAACAATTTAACTTCTTATTAATATGCAAATGTTTTAATAATTGAGTATATGGGTCCAAGCAACATGTTATGCAGACAAATTAAACACATAAAGCCACTTCAGATAAAATAGGCAACCACCTTAAGAGACTGCTTCTTCAAAGTAGAGCAAATGATTTCTAGAGTGAATGATATGAGAATGTTAATTTTTAAGCTTCTAGTTTGCTTTGTTACAGTGCTGAAAACTAATACTGAATTCTGATGCTTTAATGATAGAGTTTTTCTGAATTACCCTTTAGCTTGAAAGTTATTTAAAATTCGTGATTTATTTTCCTTATTTATAATTTATGTAAAACAGCTGTTGAGGCATCAAAAAATAAAATATTTAATAAGATTCTGACCATCAAACATTGAGATAGTTGGACATAAGCTATATAATAAGTTTATAACAACATTTAGCAATAAAACATTTAATATTTGTTGAGTGCTAACTCTATACTGGGTTTGCTAATTGGTTTTACCCGGAGGAAAAGTACTTTATCGTATCTTCCTATTACAAGACAGGGGTGCTGTCTTCCTTAATGATTTACATTTCAAAGAAATGGCTCCCCCAGTCCCTGAGAAAGATATTCTGAGTTGTAAAATTGGCCAGAGGCTTTAAAAATATTTATCTCACAAAGGGGCAGAGAGGGAATTTGTACATTTTCTAGTGTAAAGGCTCAAAAAAGCCCTCGAAAGTTTAATAGTCAAGCTAAGGAGAACAGGCATTAATGTTCATCTATTACTATACTCCTTCCCTATTGGCTCTAATTATAATTATAAATACTATAATTTGTACATAAATCTATTACTATAATATGTAAAATGTAAATATATGTGTTATATATAATAGAGCTTAGCTCTAATATATAAATATTATAATTTGCATGTAAGTGAATTATTATAATATATAAAATGTAAATTTAAAGTGTTGGCCAAAAAGTTCATTATGGAAAAACCTGAATGAACTTTTTGGCCAACTTAATGTAATATGAATCATAGATCATAGAGCTAATTCCATAAATTAGTAATTCTAAATAAAATCTAATGAGTTTATTCTAAAGTACAGCTAATTCTGTAAATATTTTAGTTATATTCTGCATATATGTATAGGTAAATAGCTCCCCAGGTGGAGCTGGGTGGTAAAGAACCCACCTGCCTATGCAGGAGGCCTAAAAGGCTTGGGTTCAATCCCTGGGTCAGGAAGATCCCACGGAGGAGGGCATGGCACCCAATCCAGTATTCTTGTCTGAAGAATCCCATGGAGAGAGAAATCTGGCAGGCTATAGTCCATAGGGTCGCAAAGAGTCAGATATGACTGAAGTGACTTAGCATGCAGCATGCACGTATAGGTAAAAAAAGTTGAAACTTCGGATGATTTTAAAAGTATATATGTATGATGTATTTATATACATACACACATATAAATGTGTTGTTTAGCCGCTAAGTCATGTAGGACTCTTTTGTGACCCCATGGACTGTAGCCCACCAGGCTCCTCTGTTCATGGTATTTCCCAGGCAAGAATACTGGAGAAAGTTGACATTTCCTTCTCCAGGGGATCTTCCCTACTCTGGGACTGAACCCATGACTCCTGCATCGACAGGCAGGTTCTTTACCACTGAACTACCTGGGAAACCCATATATAATTTCTTTTAACTATTTATGTCCATGGAGTAATTATTTTCTGTGAAATGAATCATTTTCAAATGAGAGTTGTATTTTATGTGAAATATATAGATAAACAAAACGGGAGAAATTTTAAGAATGTTTCTACAAGATTCACCGTAGTTGACCTTTAGGTACTATGCCATCCGTCGCATCTGAAATGTATCTTGACATCACAAATCTGTATCTGTGTGAGTTAAGCACACTGCGTCTGGGAAATCACTAACTCTCTCTGCTCTTTCAGGACCACGCGGCGGAAGTAGAGAGCAAAAAGGGAGAAATGCAGAGTCTGCAGGGTCACCTGGCAAAGCTGGGCGCCCTGGGCCGCGCCGAGGACCTTCATCTCCTCCAGGGCAAGGCGGAGGACTGCCTGCAGCTGTTTGAGGAGGCCAGCCAGGTCGTGGAGAGGCGGCAGCATGCCCTGTCCCAGCTGGGCAAATTCCTGCAGAGCCACGCCTCTCTGTCAGAGACTCTCCACCAACTGAGGCAAACAGTGGAAGCGACCCACAGTATGAATAAGAAACAGTCTGACTTGTTGGAAAGGGACCTAAACGATGCTATTCGAAATGTGAAAACACTAGAATCTGCTGCCATCAGTCTCGACGGCCTTCTCACCAAAGCCCAGTATCATCTCAAAAGCGGAGGTTCTGAGCAGAGAACATCCTGCAGAGCCACCTCGGATCACCTCAGCGTGGAATTAGAGAGGATCCAGAACCTTCTGGGAACCAAGCAGAGTGAGGCGGATGCCCTGGCGGTACTGAAGAAGGCCTTCCGAGATCAGAAAGAGGAGCTGCTGAGAAGCATTGAGGACATTGAAGAAAGGACTGACAAAGAGAGGCTGAAAGAGCTAACCCGACAAGCACTTCAACAGAGGTGAATGGCAACTGCCTGGAAGTCGGTTGCCAAGGGTTAATTCCTTTGCTTTTCATTTGTTCTGGAATTAACTCTTGTGCAAAACTATAATAGTGCCGTGTTTAGTTACTTGTTTCTAAAATACTTTGAGGGGACTTCCCTGGTGGCCCAGTGGTTAAGACTCCACACTTCCACTGCAGGGGGCACAGATTTGATCCCTGGTCAGGCAATTAAGATTCCCACATGCCACAGGGCTTGCATCTATGTGAATGAGTGAATGAAAGTCGCTCAGTCGTGTCTGACTCTTTGCAACCCCATGGACTGTAGCCTGGCAGGCTTCTCTGTCCATGGAATTCTCCAGGCAAGAATAGTGGAGTGGGTAACCATTCCCTTCTCCAGAGGATCTTCCCAACCCAGGGATCGAACCCAGGTCTCTTGATTCGGATGCAGATTCTTTACTGGCTTAGCCACCATAGGATAAAATTCATGACTATTTTAGCACTTAAGAAGTACTAAAATGTCTTTGTTTTCCTTAAGGACTTTCCTAAGAGCTATATATAAGCCATTTTGAGAGCTTATTTACAATAGTTTATATTGATCATATTATCTATTTTTAAGCAGTTTTTAGCTGATAGAAGAGGAAAAGGCAATGGCACCCCACTCCTGTACTCTTGCCTGGAAAATCCCATGGATGGAGGACCCTGGTAGGCTGCAGTCCATGGGGTCGCTGAGAGTTGGACATAACTCAGTGACTTCACTTTCACTTTTCACTTTCATGCATTGGAGAAGGAAATGGCAACCCACTCCAGTGTTCTTGCCTGGAAAATCCCAGGGACGGCGGAGCCTGGTTGGCTGCCATCTATGGGGTCGTACAGAGTAGGACACGACTGAAGCGACTTAGCAGCTGCAGCAGCAGCAGCTGATACAAGAAGGGACTCATCTTCTTTAGCAAGAATGACAAGCTAAGGAGAAAGGAAGTGAAATGGATTTGTATTTCTGGTGGTAAAATATGAGGGAATTTTTCCCAGTGGCTTCTAGCCTATGAGAAAGTACTGGAGTGAATTCATTAGTTGACAGTGAGTGATAGGAAACTGTGGGTAGAAAATGCGGCGAGAAATGGAAAGGAAGCCTCTGGCACTTGCTAAGTGATATGCTGCCGTTTGAGATTTATATTCATTCACTTAAAGTGGAACCAATCAGCCTGGCAGAGTGGTTCTCCCCAATTACTTTTAACAGTTTGCTTAGAAGTGTGGAGAAGGCAGAGAAGTAGATTTAAGCAAAATTAGTTGTTTTGTCAGTTCAGTTCAGTCGCTCAGTCGTGTCCGACTCTTTGCGACCCCATGAATCGCAGCACACCAGGCCTCCGTGTCCATCACCAACTCCCAGAGTTCACTCAGACTCACGTCCATTGAATCAGTGATGCCATCCAGCCATCTCATCCTCTGTCGTCCCTTTCTCCTCCTGCCCCCAATCCCTTCCAGCATCAGAGTCTTTTCCAATGACTCAGCTCTTCACATGAGGTGGCCAAAGTATTGGAGTTTCAGCTTTAGCATCATTCCTTCCAAAGAAATCCCAGGACTGATCTCCTTCAGAATGGACTGGTTGGATCTCCTTGCAGTCCAAGGGTCTTCTCCAACACCACAGTTCAAAAGCATCAATTCTTTGGCACTCTGCCTTCTTCACAGTCCAACTCTCACATCCATATATGACCACAGGAAAAACCATAGCCTTGACTAGACAGTTGTTTTGTCAGGAAAGTTTAAGAGAGAAGCTAAGAGGTCAAAGGTATTTTTTTAAGTAACTTTTCTAAGTAATATTTTACTGTAGGCTTCCTTGCGATCCTTTTTTTCCTTCTTACTAGAACTTCTCCCCACTCATCTCAGCATCACTTTCTCTTCCATTTTTTCAGGGGGCAAAGAAACAGCAGGGATGAGTCATACCAAGACATCCATAATTGATAAGGATTAGATTGACCCTGTCAAGATCATTGCCATTTGCTTCCTTTTAACCAGAATCAAACATTAAGCTAAAGGCGTTGGTTAGGTGATAATGACTACTGAGGTTGTATTCCTCATGGGCAATAAGCTATCTGACTAGTTTAACAACAAATTTACAAAAGGAAATAAGATTTGGAAAGGAAAAATGGCCTCCAGAGTAGGGATAAAAGGAAGAGCCAAGTGTGACAAAGGAGCAAAGAGTTCACCCAGGAAATGTGCAGTAGGATTGGTGCTGCGTGGCCCTCCCTAGCCTGCTCAGGCCAAGCTGACCAAAAGATCCTAAAATTGCTGAAGTTGCCCTGGGTTGGGTTCAAGGGCCACCTCAGTACACACATGCTAAACTCACCAAAGTCGTACAGAGGCTACAGAAAATGTTGCCTGGACTAGATTGTTTTTTAAATACTGGTCAGACCATGCCTAGGTATTACTGGGTGACCTTGAACAAATCAGCTCTCTTCTTATGAAATGGAACTATTAATACCTGTTCCTAGCCACTTTGTTTGGGGAATTAAATGGGATAATGCACACAATCATCTCTATGGAAGTGAAAGTGAAAGTGAAGTCGCTCAGTCGTGTCTGACTCTTTGCGACTCCATGGACTATAGCCTATCAGGCTCCTCTGTCCATGGGATTTTCCAGGCAAGAGTGCTGGAGTAGATTGCCATTTCCTTCTCCAGGGGACCTTCCCGAACCAGGAATACCAAACTGTAAAAATTAAAAGAGTCAATGGCTGCCTCTCTGTGGCCACTTTTTACAAATACTCAAATATTAAGGACCAAAAAAACCCTTTCTATGGTAATCTTAAAAAAAGAAAGGTAAAGTTTTAAAAACATACTTATTGTAGAGCTCAATAAAACTATTTTTATTTTGAGTGAAATGACTGTGATTTTTAAATATTACTTTAATATGAATCAAACCTCACAGCATGGAAGTATTTCTTACCAATGACCTTGTGATAAGCACTCAACTACTTTGCCTCAAATGTTGGCCCTGGTCTTGAAATTCTTATATCATCAAAAGAACATAGAAAAAGAATACAAACTTAATAGAAGTTTGAAGGTCAATGGTAAAAATTACTTCAAATGTTTTCTAAGTTACAGTCTGAATTATGCAAAATTAACTGTAAAAGCATCTTTATTCATTGATATACATAAATTGCTGTGTTAAAAGCTTTTCTAGCTATTGATATGCATGCTTTATTTATGGAAGTGAAAGTCACTCAGTTGTGCCCGACTCTTTGTGACTCCATGGACTTAGCCTTCGAGGCTCCTCTGTCCTTGGAATTCTCTAGACCAGAACACTGGAGTGGTTAACCTATCCCTTCTCCAGGCGATCTTCCCAACCCAGGGATCAAACCCATGTCTCCCACACTGCAAGCAGATTCTTTACTGTCTGAACCACCAGGGAAGCCCTTATTTACAAAAAGGAAATAGTAGGTCAACACTTGTAGTAAGCTAATAGTAAAATAACATTTTAATTTGCAGGTTGAGAGTCTTCAATCAGCTAGAAGATGAATTGAATTCTCATGAGCATGAATTATGTTGGTTGAAAGAGAAAGCTAAGCAAATTGCTCAGAAAGATGTAGCCTTTGCACCTGAGGTTGACAAGGAGATAAACCGCTTAGAGGTCACCTGGGATGATACCAAAAAACTAATTCATGAAAAGTAAGTAAAAAGCTTCTCAGTTTTTGTTTTTAACTTACTATTTATTTTATGACATTGGGCCATTGCCCATTGATTTGAGTTGGTCTGATCAAGCATTTAATATCAACATGAATCTGCCACGGGTGGACACATGTGGCAAAACCAATACAATATTGTAAAGTAAATAATAATAATAATAATTAAAAAAATAAAATTAAAAAAAATAAAAACCCAGAAAAAAAAAAGAGAGTTTAATATCTTTTGCCATCTTAGGTATTCACTTTCTTTAATAATATTAAAAATTTAGTCCTACAGAATTTTATTGAGGAAGTTTTCTTGAGACAGCAATTACATGTGAAATTCGATACTTAGAAGTAAGAATTGTCAGCATTTACAGGTTACCAGTAGGAGAGTCTTAACCACTGATTTTCTTTTTTTGTTTTGTTCTATTTGTTTATATTGAGATATGATTTACATACAGTAAAGTTCACCCTAAGTGTATACCCTTAAACTATAGGAGTTTAACAAATTCATATAGTTGTATAAATATTACAACTATCAAGTGGTAAGAGTTACACCACCTGAAAAATGCCCTCAAGTCTCACTGTAATCACTCCTTCCTCACTTCCAACCCCTGGCAACTGTTGATCAGACGTCTGTCTCTATAGGGTCTTCTTTCTTAGAATCACACATAAATGAATTCTTTCCAGTCTGAATGATTATAAATAAAGCATCTCTAAACACTCATGCTCACTTTTCGTGTGTACATCCGTTTTTACCACACTTAGTTAAATACTTTCTTTTACTTAGCACAAGTACATTGTGATGTGTATCCACAAAGTGCATTCTTTTTTTTAACGGCTGAATGATATTCCATTTACTAAGTGTACTGAAGTTGATTTTTTCACCAGTTGATAGATATTTGGGATCTTCCCAGTTTGAATTACTACAAAAGCATCTGTAAACATTTATTTTTTATGTGTACATAATTTTTTATTATATTGTAGACTATTAATGTAGACTTTAAAAAATATAATTCTGCTGCATGAACTTTATTCTGTGTTATTAAACATTCCCTAAATTGTGGTTTGGTAGAGGTTGCATGGTNTGCATGGTATTCAATTATAAGAATGTATCACAATTTATTCAGTTATTGGCCCATTTTTAACCTTGGGGCTATTTCTAATTTTTGTCCTATTATAAATAATGTTGTAAAGAATAGAATTGTACCCAAATCTTAGTGCACACCTTTTTCTTTGGAAAAATACCTCGTTGAAGAATTGTTTGCTCAAAGGCATTTTAGTCTTTTAAACAAAAACTATTTCATATTTTAGCCATTCTTAGGGGACTCATAGTCAATGAAAACTTGCATAATTTAAATGGAAAAGGAAATCTCATGTGAACTTTAATTATTGAGCAGTATTTTTTCTTTGTTTTGTTTTTTGTCTTTTTTTGTGGCAGGGAGGCAGATGGGTTTTCTTCCCTACAACATATAACTATGAAGTAATTAAATCATGGAAAAAATTTTTTTTCACTTTTTGGAATTATTTTATTGATGTCTGAGTTCCTTACTAGACTATAAGCTTTTTTTCAAACCTAAATATTTTTATTTCGTATTGGGGCATAGCAGATTAACAATGTTGTGATAGTTTCAGGTGAACAGCGAAGGGACTCAGCCATACATACACATGTATCCATGTTCCCCCAAACCCCTTCCCATCCAGGCTTCCACAAAACATTGAGTAAAGTTCCATGTGATATACAATAGGTCCTTGCTGATTATCAATTTTGAATATAGCAGTGTGTACATGACCTTCCCAAACACCCTAACTATCTCTTCCCCAAGAAACCTTAAATTCTTTTTCTGTGAGTTTCTTTCTGTTTTGTAAGTAAGTTCATTGGAAGAAAAATTTTAAAAAATTTAGCAGACTTTGTTTTAATGGCTATGGCTAATGGCTGTGCGGATTCTTCATTTGTAGAGAACATTTTGGACACTAGAGTTGCCAGACTGACCAGAATGCTTTTGGCCTCAGTTCAGTAAAAATATGGTTTTTCCCTTCATTCCAGCACTCATCAAAATACAGCAATGCAGTTATGTATCAGGTCAATCATAGGGAACTCTTCCCGATACTGATATGTGAAAATAAATGATGTATTTTCTAATTATTACAGCCAGGGTCAATGCTGTGGACTTATTGATTTAATGAGAGAGTATCAGAATTTGAAGTCAGCCGTAACAAAAGTCCTAGAAAATGCCAGCAATGTGATTGCAACCAGAATGACTGTAAAAGATCAGGAAGACCTTAAGTGGGCTTTATCAAAGGTAATACTTCATAATGTATTAATTTTTTAGACTTTTTAGTAGATTTGTTGTTTACTCATAATGCATTCTCTTTTCGACTCTTGACAGTATATTTCAGTTCAGTTCAGTCACTCAGTCCATCACCAACTCCCAGAGTTCACTCAGACTCACCTACATTGAGTCAGTGATGCCATCTAGCCATCTCATCCTCTGTTGTCCCCTTCTCCTCCTGCCCCCAATCGCTCCAAGCATCAGTCTTTTCCAATGAGTATATTTAGAGATAGTAATTCATGCTGACAAGCTCGACCTTTATTTTTTATGAATACTTATATCCTAGTTCAGTCACTCAGTCAGTGTCCAACTCTTTGTGACCCCATGAGTCGCAGCACGCCAGGCCTCCTTGTACATCACCAACTCCCGGAGTTCACACAGATTCACATCCATCGAGTCAGTGATGCCATCCAGCCATCTCATCCTCTGTCGTCCCCTTCTCCTGCCCCCAATCCCTCCCAGCATCAGAGTCTTTTCCAATGA
>SJYQ01007179.1:406524-496115 GCA_006410935.1 Redunca redunca
CCATGGGGATGGTCTTGATCCCTGTCTCCTGTACAATGTCATGAACCTCATTCCATAGTTCATCAGGCACTCTATCTATCAGATCTAGGCCCTTAAATCTATTTCTCACTTCCACTGTATAATCATAAGGGATTTGATTTAGGTCACACCTGAACGGTCTAGCGGTTTTCCCTACTTTCTTCAATTTAGGTCTGAATTTGGTAATAAAGAGTTCATGATCTGAGCCACAGTCAGCTCCTGGTCTTGTTTTTGTTGACTGTATAGAGCGTCTCCATCTTTGGCTGCAAAGAATATATTCAGTCTGATTTTTGTGTTTACAATCTCGTGATATCCATGTGTAGAGTCTTCTCTTGTGTTGTTGGAAGAGGGTGTTTGCTATGACCAGTGCATTTTCTTGGCAAAACTCTATTAGTCTTTGCCCTGCTTCATTCTTCATTCCAAGGCCAAATTTGCTTGTTACTCCAGGTGTTTCTTGACTTCCTACTTTTGCATTCCAGTCCCCTATAATGAAAAGGACATCTTTTTTGAGTGTTAGTTCTAAAAGGTCCTGTAGGTCTTCATAGAACCATTCAACTTCAGCTTCTTCAGTGGTACTGGTTGGGGCATAGACTTGAATTACCATGATATTGAATGGTTTGCCTTGGAAATGAACAGAGATCATTCTGTCGTTTTTGAGACTGCATCCAAGTACTGCATTTCGGACTCTTTTGTTGACCATGATGGCTACTCCATTTCTTCTGAGGGATTCCTGCCCAGTAGTAGATATAATGGTCATCTGAGTTCAATTCACCCATTCCAGTCCATTTTAGTTTGCTGATTCCTAGAATGTTGACATTCACTCTTGACATCTCTTGTTTGACCACTTCCAATTTGTCTTGATTCATGAACCTGACATTCCAGGTTCCTATGCAATATTGCCTAGGATCATAGCAATTCGAGAAAATTATATATTTTTTTCATTATTATCACTGGTTTCTGCTTAAGGTCAACCACAAGTTAAATTTTTTTAAGACAAATGATTCTAAATTCTTGACTTATTACTGGCTGTTTTATTAACTAAGGAAACATTTATGTCCACAGCATGAAGCTGCCAAGAATGAAATGTGTAATAAACAGAAAGATTTGGATAACTTTACCAGTAAAGGAAAACAGTTGCTGTCTGAGCTGAAAAAAATTCACAGTGGTGATTTCATTGTGGTGAAAACAGACCTGGAAAGCACAGTGGACAAATGGCTAGATGTAAGCTCATCCCCTGCGATTCTATGAATAGTTTGTGTGCGTGGTCATTTCAATCGTGTCCGACTCTGTGACCCTCTGCATTGTAGCCCGTCAGGCTCCTCTGGCCATGGGATTTGCCAGGCAAGAATACTGGAGTGGGTTGCCATGACTTCCTCCAGAGGATCTTTCCAACCCAGGGATTGAAGCCGGGACTCCTGCATTGCAGGCAGATTCTTTACTGCTGAGCCACGGGGGGAAGATAAATAATTTAAATATTTACATTTTTTAATCACATTTTTGGGCAAAGGATTATTTAGAAATGTGACTTTCATTGTTAACTTTTAATACTAAATTCAAAATCATGCTCTAAAGGAAAATAGTTTACATAGAATTTATACATAGTTAAAAATTCATTTGTTTCGTTAAAACTTATCGGCAGATTTTCTAGAATTTCACATGATAGCTTCAATCATAACATATTGATAACTTTGCTTTTCTTTTACATACTCTGGCATCATGGATAAAATAGAAGAATAATTTAGAAACATCTTTCAGGATATTAAACCATAATATAAAATTAATAAGACTGTAATTGCGCATTGAAAAACACTGGAATTTACGTCCTTGACTTTTAGTTCTTGCTCTGTCATTTGTTAGCTGTGTGCCTGTGTTATACAAGAAGATACTTGGTTTCTCTGGAGCTCTACATCTCAATCTATACATGTATTACATTGTTTTCCAGCATATAAATCCTGTGATTCTGTTACCCCTGCCCTGTTATTTTAGTATCTAGGTTCATAAATTTAAGCTACAGTGGATTCTTTCACTTAAGCTAAATTACTGAAGTTAGATATCAATATTTGCATATTATAATGAGATAATTTAAGGACTTGGGAAAACTTTATCTGCCTACATTTTTAAAAAATGGCACTCTTAGGACTTCCTTGGTGGCCCCAGGGTTAAGACTCTGCACTTCCAAAACAAGGGGCATGAGTTTTATCACTATAGAGAACTAAGATCCTGTATGTCGCATGGCACGGCCAAAAAATATAAAGTAAATGGCATTCTTAGTATGACAAGAATTGTTAAATTGTTAAACAGGAACACTGTAACCATGCAGAGTGGGTTGCTCTCTTATGTATTTACTTATTCTATAAAAATATCCAAGTCTAATTATGCACATTGTTATATCTCAGCATTGCAAGTAACAAAAGCAAAAACAATAACAAAAAATTTTCGTAAAACTTTGTTTTTCTGTCAGAATAGGAATGAAGCACTGGCAGATTTATTACTTCAGTGGCCAGAGAGCATCTTAAACGCTTGGATTTAATGATAAGGTCTTTCTTTTCTGTCCCAGATATCAGAGAAGATTGAGGAGAACATGGACAGGTTGAGGGTAAGCCTGTCTATCTGGGATGATGTACTTACAAGAAAAGATGAGATCGATAGATGGTCAAACCATTCTGTTCCACAGCTGACCGAAAGCGTCAGCAACCTGAATGACAGCCTTAGAGCAGAAGAATTCCTGAAAGAATTTGAGGTAAAGTGACTACAACCTTCCTATGTGAGCTCGTGGTACATCATTGACCAGAATATGAAAAAATTGTCTTTTGTAATTGCTTTCAGGACACCTACTATACTCAATATTTTGTAATAACCTATATGAGAAAGTAATCTGAAAAATAGATACATATGTATATACAACTGAATCACTTTGCTGTACACTGGAAAGTAACATGACATTGTAAATCAACTGTACTTCAATTTTTAATAAAAGAAAACAGACCACTGGNACTGGGGAGAAAAATAAAGCTAATTCTTCCTTTTAAGACAAATATGAGTGTAATAAAACTCTTAATTATCATTTGCTGTTTACTTGAATGTTGAATAGACTACTGATATGAGAGGTGTTTTCTTCTGTGTGTCTTTACCATTTCTTAATTGGGGCTCTTTTACTTAAAGTATTAATAGACTAGTAAAGATTCATCGAATCTATATTTTGTCCCATTTTTCTGAGATTATGGCACCTTCCTATCAGAGAATCAAATGGAAAGTGTTTGTAACCTAATAATATTTATTATGTATTCTTTCTTTATTCAAACAAAATGTTAACTGAACATTCACCACGCCCTGACCACTTATGTTAGGTGCTGGATTCTTCCACTAGCTTTTCAGCAAAAGAAGAAAAGTAGAGACTGGAGTGTCACGGGCTTCCATGGAAAGTAGGCTTCTAAAGTTCTGGTGATCAATTTAATAACTCATTTTATTCCCATTTCTTGCATTCATGTATTCTTCCTTTCATCAGATTCCCAATGAGCACCTAAAATATGACAGGCACTGTTTTAGACATTGAGAATTTACTACTAAAACAAAGTTACTACCCTCATGGTATTCACGGTATTTGCATTACAACATATATCATATATAAACTGCCAAGCAGTAACTGGGCCGTGATGAAAAAGAAAGCAAGGTAAGAGGAAACAGAGTAATCTGAGGTAACCTGTCTCACAAAGCATGGGACAGACTGCGCCCTTGGTGAGAGAAGAGACTTCACATTCTGCCCTCAGGGCTCCAGCCCAGGGCCTGGCACATGGTTGGACCTTGACAGATACCTGAAAAAGTGACTGCGATCTGAATGAAATGTAGTTGAATCATCTGTATGTCCTAATTTATCACCTGTCTTTTACCCCAAGAACATTCTATAGATTATCCCTGTTTCTAAAACCAAAAAATAGAAGAAATTATTCAGACTAAAAGTACAGTCAGGAGAGGGATCACACAGCCTGATTAGGTGTTATCTTTGATGTTAAATTAACGTAACAGCTCAGACAGTGGTGTGTGCTTGAGTACAGCTTGCACCAGCTCACAAAAGTCAATTGTTACATTTTCAGGAATTTTGCAAGCCAGTGCTAAACACAATCATTATTTAAAATTAAATTGTAGGGACTTCTCTGCTGGTCCAGCAGTTAAGGTTCTGCCTTGCAATGCAGGAGACATGGGTTTGATCCCCTAATCGGAGAACTATTATAAGATCTCAAATGCTGCGGGGCAGCTAAGCCCAAGAGCCGCAACTACTGAGCCAGTTGTTCTGGAGCCCATATGCTGCAATTAGTGAGCCTTCAGGCCACAGCTAGAGAGTCCGTGCACCACAAGGAAAGATTCTACATGACGCAACAAAGATCCCATGTGCAGCAATTAAGATGACCATGCTGCCAAATAAATGAATATAAAAAAATTAAATTGTAAATAGCTGTATCAACCTCAGATATGCAGATGACACCATCTTTATGGCTGAAAGTGAAAAACTAAAGAGCTTCTTCATGAAAGTGAAAGAGGAGAGTGAAAAAGCTGGCTTAAAACTCAACATTCAGAAAACAAAGATCATAGTATCTGGCCCCATCACTTCATGGCAAATAGATGGGGAAACAATGGAAACAGTGAGAGACTTTCTTTTCTTGGGCTCCAAATTCACTGCAGATGGTGACTACAGCCATGAAACTAACAGACACTTGCTCCTTGGAAGGAAAGTTATGACCAACCTAAATAGAATATTAAAAAGCAGAGACATTACTTTGCCAACAAAAGTCCGTCTAGTCAAGGCTATGGTTTTTCCTGTGGTCATGTATGGATGTGAGAGTTGGACTATAAAGAAAGCTGAGCACCGAAGAATTGATGCTTTTGAACTATGGTGTTAGAGAAGACTCTTGAGAGTCCCTTGGACTGCAAGGAGATCTAACCAATCTATCCTAAAGGAGATCAATCCTGAATGTTCATTGGAAGGACTGACGCTGAAGCTGAAAATCCTATACTTTGGCCACCTGATGCAAAGAACTGACTCATTGGAAAAGACCCTGATGCTGGGAAAGACTGAGGGCAGGAGGAGAAGGGGACGGCAGAAGATGAGATGCTTGGATGGCATCACTGACATGATGGACGTGAGTTTAAGTAGACTCCGGCGGTTGGTGATGGACAGGGAAGCCTGGCATGCTGCAATCCATGGGGTCACAAAGAGTCAGACACAACTGAGCGACTGCACTGAACTCATATTAGTCAGGACACTGTATTAAAAATGAAAGCAATAAATTCTCAAAACTTATCACTTCCTCATTACTTTTCAGCAACTATCTCGGTTCTGAAGTAACTGACATTCATTATATGATGAAAATACTGCAGAATATATGCAACTGCATGGTACTTTCAGCTCCTTGTGCTATGGCATTATGTTGTAGCTCAAAATGGTGGTAAATGCTATAAGTCAGGGCCAGTCGTTCAACGAGTCTGGAGGACGCTCCTGCTGCTCACTTCTGGGATACAAGGAGCCACTGGGCATCAGCCACATTCACAGTCAGATCTGGTCACTCACAGAGATCAGTGTTTTATGTTGCTCTCTGTGGCGCACCAGTTAATAAGATCAGTGAACTGGATTCCGCTTGGTGCCTAACAGTTTCATTGCTGCAGTGCAGGAAATGAAGGGGAGGTGTGTGTGTGTGACCCCTTAATTGCCCAGGCTGCTCCTGGGGAAGGCCGGTGGGCCTGACAGGAAATTTCTTCCTGGGTGAGGAAACTGCTTGCTAGCTTGAAGACATCAGGAGGTTTGTTAGTATCTACAAAGCACCACAACACCACATTTCAGTTGAAAGGGACACTTTACTAAATGTCCCTTCATGGGTCCATTGCCTGGAGAATTCCATGGAGAGTGGTGTCTGACAGGCTATAGTCCGTGGGATCACAAAGAGGCGGACACGACTGAGCGGATAATACTTTCACTTTTGTGGGTCCAGATAAATAATGAAGTTTCCAAGCATCTAATTTGTTCCATAATGATTCTCTGGTTATTCTTTCTTCTTCTTGTGTTAGTGTTGATGGGAAGAAAAAAAAGAAGGCAAAAGGCAGAATGTTAGATGTCAGTTCCTAATTAACCTGAATTCTGTTTTAAACACCCTTGAAATTTCTAATTGAAGTATATCTTCAATTACTGTAGACTGTATTACATATATTATACATATTATATTACATTATATATGTAATACATACTATAATACATACTATATTTCATATAGTCTACAGTAATGAAGAGGCACTCCTGATGTGTATTTGTTTTGAAATGCTTCCCTAAGACTTAAACGCTGCCATAGTAGCCAATGATATTAATGCTAATAAGTAAACGACAGTTAGTCTGCTGAAAATTCCCACTGACTTAAGACTTTCGGTTAGAGTTTAATTTTTTCCAGAAGTTTTTATTTTCCCCAATAAAAGAGGGTGGGAAGAAAGTTCCGCATACTCTCTCACATTCCCAGTGAAAGTTAATGGTGATATTTTTCCACATTCACAAATAATGAGAATCCTCAGAAAATGGCGCAGAATTTTGTTTTTTGTTTTGTTTTTACCCTGGGTTAAAGTTGGATCTTTTTGACAGAGTTACTGCTTGAAATTATGAAATGCCAAGTAAAACATGTTATTAGTTGTTTATGACATGTAATTAGTTGATAAGTTATGTTTTTCCCCTTTGTCTTTTACCTGGCAGTCTGAAGTTAAAAAGAAAACATTGAGATTAGAAGAACTTCGTTCCAAAGTTAATGATCTTAAAGAATTAACTAAAAATCCAGAAACACCTCCAGACCTTCAGGTAAGCACTCCATCAAGTTTGTAATAACTCTATATACTATTAATATAAATTCTCAAAGAAGTGTGTGTGTATATATATACATTCTATGTATTTATTTATAAGTGCATGTATATGTATATGTGTGTGTATATTCTTATTGTTATCATTGTCGTAATTCCTAGCAGACACATAGATCTTATCAGATGAGAGTTAAAATACAGCATCTTTAGAATTCCTGGTGCTAGTTCCAAACCAAATATTATAATAAGATTAGTTCCTTTTTTCCTTACCAAATTTTGGAAGTCATAGCATTCAGGTTTCCTCAAGGACAATTTTAAGTCTAGACAGACATATTTATGAATATTGATATCCTAATTCATATTTTTCTAATCCTTCTTGCTGAATAATTGCATTTGGAAGGATTACCATCACAATGTCTCCCTTCATTCCTCAAGGCTCTTTAGATGGAGGCAGCCCAGGCAGACAGGGTTTGACCAGGAACCGGGGATGCTTCATTGAGGGAACTTGGGCACAGCCAGCGCCAGTTCTCAGGGCCAGGGGATCTAACTCATTACTTTAAGCTATTTGTTGCTGCTTTCATTTTCTTACATTTTCTCTCTTCTTATATTGCCTTTCTCCTTTATCTACTGTTTCTTACTAACCGATCAATCTTGTTTGATTACCTGTACTTTTGCTCTGGCCTAAGACTGTTTATCTATCAGTTAGTTATATTGGTGGATGATATACTTGTACCAGAAGGTTAGATGCTTCACCTGAAGCAAGAATAGGCAAAAGGGGTGCTGATAATCAGCAAAATTAAATAGGAGAGCTGGTGCTTATCAAGGGCATAAATGGACAACAGTTGGATTTTGGCAGAGTGAAGATGGAGGCAGGGTTTTGAGAGAGAGCTCCTGTTGAGCTCTGTTTCTCTCTTTCACACACATGCACACACACACACACAAACACACACACATACTCCTACCCATGCCCATGGAGGAAATGTGGAGGTCCCTGCACCTTACCTCAAAATGGAAAGGATTTCTTTGATACTGTCTGGAGAGCATGACACATGCCCTGTGCGGTTGGCAGACACAGGAGACTGGTATCTAATCCCCCACAAAAAAACCTTAAGGGCGGGAGACAGGCTGGCTGACTGCTGATGTATTTGCCAAGGATACATGATTGTTGTGAGTGGCCTACATCTCAGAGTCATCTGGGGTGAAATGCCAGTGTGTGACCTCTGGCCCGGAAGTGAATGATGAAAGGAAAGGTAAGAGAAGAGCTTCGGTGTGGGCATCTCAGGGTCCTGCAGAGGCTTTCTGCAGGCTTAAGAGACTTTCTGGGTGATGAACAGGCCTCAGCAGCAGGGATTTAGAGATGCTGTAAGGCTGCACAAGGAGAAAGTAAAGAACCTGAGAGGAATGTGTTGCCTGTCTCTGGGGAACTTCAGTAGGAGGGGCAGCAGTGAGGGGAGCCTCAGAAAGCCCCCCACACGAGGCCTGTGACAGGAATGAATGTGAACTCACCAAGCCCAGAAAGCAGAGAGGCCAACTCCCAGCGGTGCCCACCACTGTCCTGCCTGTCCAAACCTGCAGGTGTCAAAGGCTGTTGAAAGTGGGGGAGCAGGGAAGAAAGACGAAAAAAGGCACTTGGCCCCTTTTTCTGCTGGAGGCTTCATGTTCGCAGCAGGTCTGAGCAGAGGATAAGAAAAAGAATCTCAAAGTTTACCTTCAAAGTTTTGATTATTAAATCAGTCTGGACGTTCTCAATGTGGAGTTGAAACTGCTTTACAGTTGACCAGGATTATAAATCCTTTTATTGTTATGTGTGGGAAAGTCCAGGGCTTCCCAAAATCAGTCATCCGGGGAGGAGAGAAGAATTAACTTCAGTGAATATTTTAAACGGGAGACAAAAATGACATTGTTTCATGATAGAATCCCAAAGTGGTATTTGTTCAAAGTAGTAGCTACCTCAGGGTGAAAAATATGTGTTTCCCTGGGAGAATGAAGAGTAGGTTTTCGGTCACCAACTTGGTAACTCTGTGTAGGTCTAGTTCTGTTTTGAATTGAAATCTTGTGGATTTCCTGGAATCTCAGTCAAAACTTCCACTTTAAAAACCCAGTATTAACTATAATCCTCACTCTTTCCATTTCCCCATTACTCAAGATATTTGGCAACTTGAACCCCCTGATTTTCCTCTTAAAAAAGTTAAATTAGCATCCTTGGTGAGGCTTCTGTGATTTTTACTGTTAAGCTGCACATGAACAGAATCCCTACTGAACAAGGGCTCTGGTCTTTACAGATTTTAATGAAATCTCACTTTATGTTTTAGTTTATAGAAGCTGACTTAAGGCAGAAACTGGAGCATGCCAAAGAAATTACTGAAGAAGCAAAAGGAACCTTGAAAGAGTTCATTGCTCAGAGTGCACAAGTGGAGAAGTTTGTTAATGACACGGCAACCTGGCTGACAAAATTAGAAGAATTGTTGATGAACTGTGCCCAAACTGAGACTTGTGAAGGGTTGAAAAAAGTGAAGGTAAGTCATAAACTATCACTAAGCCTTTACCTTTCAATAGTAATATTAATTCTCCTGCTTTTCAGTGACTATAATAAAAATGTAACCTCTGTTCTGTTACCCATATTAGCACCAAACCAAGTAATTCATGATATAGGAGACAGCAAAGTAACAGACGGAGAATTGAATGCAGGTGGTAAGAAACTAAACATGAATATTCTAAAAATGGAAAGCATGCATTGCTATAGGGCCTGCTCAAAGATTATACTTGTTAATATATAATACATATTTTTCAGTAAAAAGGTGGGAGCCTATAGAAGAACTGTTTGAATTTCTACAAATTTTCAAACGAATGCCTAATAGTTTTTCATCACTTAATTGTTTTTATTGGTCAGCATGACTGCTTTCGTACTGAGAAGGATCTATGTTTTAAAAATTGTTGAAAAAACGATATATGTAGTTTGTATTCTTTTAGCATATTTTCTTACTGTTCTTGAGACTAAGGACATATACTTCTAAAATTTGCTACCGGTGCTTTTGGTGTGGCCTGTGATCCTAAAACAAAGGCCAAGTAACCCAGGGAAAAATGTGAATGCAGGAGGCTGACTTTATTAATAGTTTCTAATCAGCTAACTAAACCCAAGATTCTGGGCTGGAATCCACAGATCTTTTCAGTTTGTTTAAATCTTAGACTATAACCTAAATCCTACCTATCTCTCAACAGCTGTTTACAGGTGTAGACAAAATTGTATACATTATTGAGTGGATTTCAACGTCACTTTCCAAAAAACATTCCAGAGTGTGGTAGATGAGACATTTCTCTTGAATGTAATGAATATCCTTCATGGCATACTTTTACTCTTAGGACATACAAAAAGAACTTCAGAGTCAGCAAAGCAACATCAGTACGACTCAGGAAAATCTCAATAGCTTGTGCCGCAAGTACCATTCAGTGGAGCTGGGGAGCCTGGGCAGTGCGATGACGGGGCTGATAAAGAGACACGAGGCTGTGAGCCAGTCCTGCTCCAAGACACAGGCCAGCCTTCAGGATTCTCTGGAAAAACACTTCAATGGTGAGTTCCGACAGGCCTTAGCGTGAGTAGTTTGTTTACAAGACATAGTCCAAACCAAATGCTGCCTAGAAACGGCCAGAAAACTTTCCACAAGAGTAGCATTTTAAATTTGTGTCTGCGTTGAGATTTGAGCAGTAAAATTATTGTGGTTGGGCTCTCACCGTTGGCAGGATTCTTCTTCTTTCTCCCTGAGAAAGTAGGAGTCCGCCATCTTGATGAATCTGAACTTCATGCGGATTTTCTACGTAGAGCTCCTTTGTGTGGAAAGTGACCCCCACTGCTCTGAGGAAATGATACAGTAAGCTTGGATGTTAGGAGAGCCTATAAAGCAGCAGGCATGCAATTCAGGGAACTCTCGGTCATTTATGTCCCTGACTCGGCCTCCAGCACTGCGTGCCTCTGCTTTGGTGTCGATGTGTGACGCTCTAAGTCAGCATGGCGGGCAGGGGAGATGGTTCCTCCCTTTGCCATAGAAGTGGCTTTAGCACCTCAAGAGCATTGCTCACTCTTACATAGTCAACCAATTATCTTTCTTCACCAAGAGGAAAAAAAAAAAACACAGTGGGAAATCAAATATGTCAGGAATACAAATTTCTTTTCAGTCTTACATCTGAGATAATTTCTCAGTTCTACCATGAGAAGTCATGGTTGTAGGTCATACTGCATTATATTCTATACTATTAATATTGTTTTCTTTCTGGAACATGTTGTAAGGCAGGATGTAATGGGCTGATCACCAGAATTAATTCATTGTGGTCATCCTGGAAGCTCTTTCAGTGCTTTCTATGTGTTCCTTATGTTTGTTACTTTCCATAGAATCTATGCAGGAATTCCAAGAATGGTTTTCTGGAATAAAGGCAGCAGCAAAGGAATCATCAGATAGAACTGGGGACAGCAAGGTTCTGGAGGCAAAGCTCCATGATCTTCAGGTATGCAAGCTGGCGCTGCTGCTGCTGCTGCTAAGTCACTTCAGTCATGTCTGACTCTGCATAACCCCATAGACGGCAGCCCACCAGGCTCCCCTGTCCCTGGGATTCTCCAGGCAAGAACACTGGAGTGGGTTGCCATTTCCTTCTCCAATGCATGAAAGTGAAAAGTGAAAGGGAAGTCGCTCAGTTGTGCCCGACTCTTAGCGACTCCATGGACTGCAGCCCACCAGGCTCTGCTATCCATGGGGTTTTCCAGGCAAGAGTACTGGAGGGGGCTGCCATCACTACTTTTTCCTAAGTTGCCTTCAAGTGCCTTCAGATCAGACCTAAATCATCTGTTTCCCCAAACCTTATTTTCTTCTAACTTTTCTTCTTCCCTAACAGAATTAGATTTCTTGGGTCAGAAAGAGATAGGAAGTATGAAAAGTAAGTTGATAAAACTGTTAGAATTTCATTCATGTTGATGTAAGGCAGAAATCGAACCAATATTATAAAGCAATTACCCCTTGAAAATATATAAAATATTGAAATATATAATGTTGAAATATGTTGAAAATATATACATTTTTTAAAAAGTTAAAATAATATAATTTCTAGATCCCATTCCTCTCTTTTTTAGTCTATTACTCATTCTTTGACAATCATTCAGAACTAAACCTAATTTTAGTTTTTATGGCAGTAAAAGCATAAATAATTGTATCTATTTTACATCATTGTCATGAAGAAGTTTTAAACAGAAGACATGGCTTGTGTTTTTTTTAATAACCTAGCATCTGAATTTGGAGCTAGGATATATTCAAATAAAAGCAATAGATATTGTAGGTTTTAAAGGTGTGACAGACAATGAAAAATGTATAAATTTTGGTAAGGGAGGGCCACTGTGCAGCAACATTAAGAATGATTGTCAGGAGCCTAAGTTCAAATTAAGTTTTGGCCAAGTTTTTCAAATGGTTAATCTGAGCAAAGCATTGTATTATTATAAAAATATTTTTTAAAAATTAATGGGGGAAAACATTAATGAGGAATATAAGGATTTTGTGGCTTAATGGGTGATGTGACGGCAATTATGTAGATAACTCATTAGCAGCCAGGGAGGAAGATCATTATAATACAGGAAGCTGGTTTTGCTGGAGGCATGGTGAATTCCGATGTGGAGCTGGGCTCTTGAAAGCTTGAGATGCAGAAGATCTCCATGAAGCAAAGTCTGAGTGACAGTCACAAACGCCTCTGTGAAGCTCAGGGTGGAGGCAAGACCAGCATAGCGGTTCTGGACTTCTTTTGCTCAGTTGAACCCTGCCCATGTGTATGATCTTTCCAAGGAAGAGGTGCATACCAAGAAAAGAAGGAATCTGAACACAGGATTTTGTGTGCAGTGTGGGTCAGACAAGGAGGCAGGGTGGAGACAATTAACCAATTGAAAGAGGTCCCATTAACCATTTGAAGACGTGGAGGCTGGACCAGGTTGAGATGGTGAGAACGGAGAGGGACTGAGAACAGACCTTGGTGAGAGCATCCTTCTTTCCAGCTCGATGTTGCTTGCAGTTGGTCCTCAGCCGTTCCAGTGACTGGCTGGCACCATCCTCCATTCTCAGTCTTGACTGTATCCAATTGTATACATCATTCTCACTGAAGCTTATTAAAAGCCTTCTTCCTTTGGGCTGTTTTTCTTCTCTTGCTTTACTTTCTCAGGTCAGAGTTGAAATTAATCCTCCTATACAGTAGGATCTTTGAATAATAGCAAATGCTTTGTGTTACCTTTGTTTCGCGAAACAGAACATTTTGGACTCAGTCAGTGATGGACAGAGCAAGCTTGATGCGGTGACCCGAGAAGGACAAACTTTGTATGCTCATTTATCTAAACAAATTGTCAGTAGCATTCAGGAACAAGTTACAAAAGCTAATGAAGAGTTTCAAGCATTTCTGAAACAGTGCCTTAAAGACAAACAGGCTCTACAAGACTGTGCTTTGGAACTTGGGAGGTAAGTTTTTTCAACAGGTATAGATTTCATCATGCACGGACTATTTCTTCAGTGATTTAAAGTAAAGAGCCATTGGGAATAAACAAAAAATATTTTAAATTGTGAGTTTAAATTATAATGTTTTGACTTTAAGTACATGTTCATACTAGGACAATAACTGATTGCTCAAATTCTGATGGTATCATTTGGCTTTATTATCTATACAGAAAAAGAAAGGAATTATATTCACTAATAATTATGAATGACGTAAATGTATGTACTTTTTGTCTGTTTGGCAATAACTCTAGATATTAGAATTTTGACACCTGAATTTTCAATTATCCAAGTCCTTTCCTCACTGTGTCTACTTCAGTGAGGTTAGAATTATGGCAGAAAACACTTATTATATTTCTCTGAGTCAAGATTCCAATCAGGAAGCTATATCAACGGGGCTGGATATAAAATTAGAAAAAATATTCTGTTGCTAAGAAAGGAAAGATGTCAGTATAATCAAAATGCCTTTTTTGGTTGGAGGTATTTGCCTGACTTTTGTCAAGGTGTCTTAGAGAATTTACATTGTTTTTTAAAATTTGGGAACCCTAGAGTCTTGTGCCATATTCAAATCCCCATAAGATACAAAGACCCAGAGATGACTTTCCTTCCTGTTCCAAGGGCTTCCACTGCCCCATTTTTCCACTGGCCCCAATTCAGGGTCTTTGTAGTAAGATGCAAAGTTAAGTGCACACAGGCATAGAAATGTAATCTTAATAACCAGCTATAATTATCAAGATAGAGTGCTTCTTTTTCTGCTTGGATCTCAAGAAAAGTGTCCAGAATTTGTCATTTTACTACTGAAATAAATGATTATTTGAATGGGATTATTGTCAGATTTTCTACTCTACTTGAAAATCCATAAGATCTTAATTGCCACAGATACTGCTGACTTCAATATTATAATTTATTTATTATAATGAACATATAAGAATTTCTCTAACGTGTTTTGTTCTTTTCTTTAGCTTTGAAGATCAGCACAGAAAACTGAACTTATGGATCCATGAAATGGAAGAAAGATTAAGTACAGAAAACTTAGGAGAGAGTAAGCAACACATTCCTGAGAAGAAAAACGAAGTCCATAAAATTGAAATGTTTCTGGGAGAACTATTGGCTGCAAGGTAGGATGCAGAAGTGGAATAGATGCTTTTCTTACTAGCAAATGTTTGTTTGTCTGGTTGGTTGGTTGGTTGGTTATTCAAGTTGCTTGTTGGCTGGTGAGATGGTTAGTTGGGGTGGTTATGTTTCTATATCTAGCACACAAATGATTGTATACTGTTTCCATGGCAGTGGAGTGATCTGGAGAAAGTATTGGGTTGGAGGTAAAGAGCTGATCTCCATTGCAATTATATCTCCCTTTGTTCAACAAATTGGACAGGCCACTCATTTCCTGTATATCTTGATATTAGCTTTTAAACATTGAGAATAATAATAAATATATTTTCCTCCCAGAGGTTAGTATAAGGATATAAGGAGATTATAAAAATATCCTTCATTTACAAAATAACACTGTAGACCCCAATTTCCATATATTTTTTACACACTTCAGCCTCCAGGATTATTTCCAATCCCCACCATATGCTCATAATATTGTTAGTAAAGCAAAAGGTGTTGTCATGGAGTCTGACTGCCCTAGAGATTCATTTTCTTCACTTCAGTAGTTGTCTTCTCATTGCTTGTCAACTGAGCAAATGTTTCCGGCTCCTTCTCAGGCAGTTCTCTGGCCTATGCTTTGGACTCCACTTTCGTGGCTTTGCTCCCTCAATTCACACTACACCGCTGGCATTTTCAGTTGCTTCATTGAAATTGTCACACTGGAAGACAGAACACTTTTCACTAAGGGATGGAAGCTTGGCCCCAAACTCTGTCTCCCTGTTGTTTTGGTCCTACCTCTGTGAACCTTTACCATGGGGCAAACACGTTGTTGATTTAGTTACTGAATTCAGGTTAAGCTGCTCATACTCAAGAATCTAAGAGTGAGAGACAAGTGTTGAATAAAAGGAAAGATGGCTTTATTGAGGCAGCTGGGAATTCTGGCAAGAAGGTGGACTCATGTCCCAAAGAACCAATCCTCACTGCTGATCAGAGAGTAGATTTTAAAGGAAAACTTGAAGGGTGGGCAGGCAGAGACCACGAGCAGAACAAAACAGTTAGCTTTGAGAATCGTCTTGAAACTGGTCATTTAGTGGTCTGGTCAGCCTCATCTTGATTGTTTTAAGCACAGTTAATCTTCAGTTCTAAGGTCAGTTTGTTACCAGGACCTTGAAGTCAGTTCCTGGAATTGTGCAAGCCACATACTCAGTACTGCTCAAGACAGAGCGTCTTATGTCACGACTACAGTCTGGCCATCATGTGCTGTGTTAGTCGCTCGGTAGTGTGCAACTCTGTGACCCCGTGGACTGTAGCCTGCCAGGCTCCTCTGTCCATGGGGATTCTCTAGGCAAGAATGCTGGACGGGTTGCCACTTCCTTCTCCAGGGAATCTGCCCAGTGCAGAGATCAAAGCCCGGTTTCCTGCACTGCAGGAGGATTCTTTCCATCTTAGCCACCAGGGAGGCCCAGGAATACTGGAGTGGGTAGCCTATTCCTTTGCCAGGGGAACTTCCCAGCCCAGGAAGCGAACTGGGGTCTTCTGTGTTTCAAGCAGATTCTTTAACAACTGAGCTACCCGGCAGTTAGCTTTTTCCCTCTGGTGACCATCTTAGTGGCTGCAAAACAACTCAAGAATGTGAATCAGACTTTGTTATTTATATCCTTCAGGGAGGAGCTAAAGATTCTGTGACTGTGTTGTCCTAACTGTTAACCGCTTGAGCTACTTTTTTGTGACTCAGGGAGACCTGGGAGACTACAGCTTTTCTACAAACAAGGGACACAGAAGGGCTTTAGTATCTGGGAAGGCCCCACAGAGTCCTGCTCAATTTCAGTTTTTTATAAATTGAACCCAATTGTGATTCAGTTGTAAATTGAAACTCACCCCAACCCAATGGTGAATTTCTCAAGGTCATGGACCATCAGGTCTTTATGATCCCTAGTATAGTGCTAAATATTTTTTAATATATTTGCTAAATTAATAGAATAGTAGCATTATTCTAACCATAAAACTTTCTTAAAATTACATAGCATTTTATTTACTTTTTAAATCTTGACTCTTGTCTAGGTACAATAAAACATGGCCAGACCATTTCTCTCCTCCTTTTAAACATTTGATATTATTCTTGAGCTGTTACTCTGATATTCCAGGACCAGATGCTGGGAATTTAGGTATATTTGCTCCCATCTTCTTTCCACCTGGCAGCTTCTCTAGACAATCCTAATGTGCTCCACTGGTATCCCAGCTTCTCCAACTGAGTCACCTGACTTCTTTAACTTGCTGGACACTTGCTCTTCCCAGTCCTTTGGATTTTTTTTTCATCATAATATTCTGCAAGTACTTTGCATATCTTGGGGGAAATGTCCTGTATTTTTAAAACGAACCTCAGACTTAAGAATCATTGATTCTTATTGTCTGTTAAGCAGTTCTTCTTGTGGTAACGTGGTATCTGTCCTCTTGAATTATTATTTAACTAAAGTCATTGTTTAAACCATCTTCATATCTTACCTTCATGTCTCATGCAGATTACAAGTATCAGTTCAGTTCAGTCACTTAGTCATGTCTGACTCTTTGCAACCCATGGACTGTAGCATGCCAGGCTTCCCTGTCCATCACCAACTCCCAGAGCTAACTCAAACTAGTGTCCATTGAGTCAGTGATGCCATCCAAACATCTCATCCTCTGTTGTCCCCTTCTTCTCCCACCTTCAATCTTTCCCAGTATTACAAGTATAAGAGATGCATTTTAAAGTATATGTAATGCTGTCTAAGTCTTATATATCTCATTGAAGCATGTAGGATTCTGTTTAGATAATAGCTGCTCAAGAAAAAGAAAAAGATGAGGTAGGAAATGGGATTCCTATCCTTTTTCTGACATTCACAGCAGCTTGTGTGACAGCATCTACAGTCTCCCTTCTGATATCCCAGGCATTTCCTGAGAGATATGCTGGTTCAGAAATCTATAAAACAGTATAAAGCCAACCCAGCCATAGAAAATTATGTTTTCCCTTGACTTAATTAACATAACCTCAAACTGAGATGAGCAGAGTTCCCAAGATACAACAAAGAAACCCATAGTATTCATAAGATGGCCTTTTGAAAGAAGCTTTCTTTGGCACTTTATCTCTGCCAAACATTGTGCTGGATGCTGGGGATATGAGATGAATGTAATCACCGTGGCTTCTAGAAAGTGAAAGCCTTGTGGATGGAGACAGACAGGGTGTATGAGGGGAGAGAAAGATGGAAAGAGAGCACCAGAAAGGGAGTCAGCATCATGCTTCCTGGGGATGTAAGCCCTGCACTGAGATCTGAAGGGCCTCTTAGAAAAGAAGTTGAAGAGTGGTTATGAAGGAGGAGTCTTCGTGTGTATACAGCAGGGTGGATTGCTTGGGGAATTTCAGGGAGCTGTTTATGATTAGAGCATTAACTAGGAATGAAGAAAAGTCAGGGATCAGCCCAGAGAGACAGGCCTGAGCCATTTCCTGAAGTGAATCTCTGACAACACAGAGGGCTGGGATCCAGGCATAGCACAGACTAAATGAGATCCCCAGATGGGAAGTGACTGCATTCAGATAAACCCCGGAGAGCCAGGTAGGCAGCCCTCTGAGGGCGCCCAGCACCATCACTGAAAGGCACATCAGCTGTGAGCTCTGGTCTGGTGGCTGCTCCAGTGTCAACAATCATGTGTCACTCCCCTGTGCTCCTGACTCAGAATTCTTTTTATTTTCCCCTTCTGTTTTCTTTAGAGAGTCTCTAGACAAGCTGTCCCAGAGAGGGCAGCTTCTCAGCGAAGAAGGCCACGGTGCTGGGAAAGAAAGCCGCCTGTGTTCCCAGCTCCTCACGAGCTATCAGAACTTACTCCGGATGACCAAGGAGAAGCTCCGGAGCTGCCAGGTGGCCCTGCAGGAGCACGAGGCCCTGGAGGAGGCGCTGCAGAGCATGTGGTCCTGGGTGAAGGACATGCAAGACAGACTGGCCAGTGCGGAGAGCGCCGTGGGGAGCAAAGACGCCTTGGAGAGACGGCTGTTGCAAGTGCAGGTACGTGGGGCGCCAGCCTGCGGCCTTCTGAAGACTGCTGGATTAGACTCACAGGTGTTTGGGGGTGTCCCTGGTGGCTCAGACGGTAAAGAATTTGCCTGCAATGCAAGAGACCTGGGTCTAACCCCTGGGTGGGGAAGATCCCCTAGAGAAGGGAATGGCTACCCACTCCAGTAGTTTTGTCTGGGAAATCCCATGGATAAAGGAGCCTGGTGGGCTACAGTCTGTAGGGTCACGAAGAGTCGGACATGACTGAGTGATTAACACACACACACTCATGCATACACACAGGTGTTTGAGTTAGGTCCTCATCGTTCAACTGTGAGCCTCCTCAGGATTATATGGGCAAAATGAAGAAAATGGGCAAAAAAAAGGATTTGAAGGGATTGCTTTTCTCTTCGGTCAAGGAATATTTTTGTTCTAATAGCTTTAAAATAATTTTTTAAAAAAATTTTAGGAAATATTTTTAGCAAACATTGTGAATAGCTACTTTACTCCAAGCACCATGCAATTTGATTGGAATGTGGAGACAAAAATTAGTTCTTGCTTTCTAGAAGTTTCCAGTTAGTGGAAGAGATCAACCTGTAAATTGTTACTTTCAGTACAGCCTGAATAGAGGGGCTGTGAATGAAGTACGGAGGAGGCCACAGACCAGCCTGCAGTCAGTGAAGTTTCCTTTGAAAGGCAGGTATTACCCAGGCAATGGAAAAAGGGATCTGTCACGGTTTGGACAAGGGTGTCTTCATTTTCAAAATGACTTCTCTTTACTTTGATGCAAAATTCAATAAAGTTCTACTTCTAGGCTTGTGGTCCAAAGTTTTCCAGGAACTTAAACCAGAGTTGATCTCTGACTTCCAGACTCCCAGATTTCTAATATTTAAGTAAGGTGTTATAGGGCCATAGGGTCCAGAGTTTGATATTGTCGTCATTGTTTCATTTTAAGGTAAGGTATGCCTTAGCTTGATTCTCATGGGAAACAACACATCAGAAGGTTTTAGTAATCCTGCTGATGATTATTAATTCTTCCTTCACAGGAAATTCTCCTGATGAAAGGTGAAGGGGAAGTTAAATTGAACATGGCCATTGGCAAAGGGGAACAGGCCTTGAGAAGTAGCAACAAGGAGGGTCAGAAGGTGATCCAGACTCAGCTACAGACCCTTAAAGACGTGTGGGCTAACATCATGGGCTCCTCCGTCCATGCCCAGAGGTAGAGCCTATTTTTAGTGTGTCTTTGCCTGAGTCAAACCCAGTAACTTAGTGAAATGATGGAGTAGTGCTGAAGGTATCCTGTAAGAGAGTTACCAAGCATGTTATTTTAAATAGTTGTATGGATACCTGTCTCTGCCTGATTGAATTTTCTGTAACTGCAATGGCTGGTTTTTTTTGCTTGCTTGCTTTCTGTGTGTGTGTGTGTGTGTGTAATATTTACATCTACCATAACATCTCTCATGGAATCTGGCACACATGGGCTTAATCAGATACTTCTTCTAAATTCATCAAAGAAAGAATATGTCTTTAATAACTTTAACAACTTTAATAACTTTTTCCTTTTTAAGGAAAGTTAAGTCATTGGCAACTTTTGAGCTTACATACAGATGTTTTTCTCAACCGAAGTAATACCCCTGACAGTGGGGTTGCAGAGATGCTGGGAGAGTATGTGATCACCCCAGTGATGGGCTGTCCTGACATTTAGAGTAAGGCCAGGGGACCCAGCCTCCTGCTATGTGTGAACACCTTCACATGAGCAACAACCAGACCACATGACCCCATTGCATTAGTCGCTGATGAGAAAATAGAGACGATTCTAATTGTTACACAAGGTGGTGGTGATGTGTTACATTTATGATTGAAAGACTTTCATCTTCTTCCCTCTTCTCAGAGGATCTACAAATAATCTGACTGGCTGGTTGGACAAATGACTTTCAGTCAGTATTATACTAACACACATTCCAGAAGTCACATTGTAAAGGTTATATGTACTGTTCAATTGTTGAAGACGTGTGTGCTCAAATGATCTTCATAAATAGATGAACAGAAGATTAGAGCTCATCGCAAAACAAAATAACACTCCAGTTACTCACTGCCGTGTAAACAGTGAACCACAGTGACAGCTAAAATTTGTGGAATTGTGCTGTTTTGTTCCCTTTGAAGATGGAGGGTAGGTGGTAACTCCAAAGAATCAGCAGGGTTTTGAATCTTCATCACAACTCATAATGGTCAGCAAAGAAAAAAAAACAAATCCGATTCCATAGTTCTATTATTCTATAGATCAGACTGCTGGGGCATGAACTAAACTCCCCAAATGCTTGGTAACAAGCCAGCTTCATAAAAGTGAATAGCAACACGGGTGAATATTTTCCGGATGTTAGAATAAGATGTTAAATACAGGAAGCAGATTTAAATCCTTGATTCTTCTCTTTCAGCAAAGAATTAACTTTGGAAACTGCATTTTGAGCAGTAGCAGTGCTCAAATTATTGAGACAAAGTAGTTTTTGCTCTCTCAGTGCTCAAAAGCTGGGGTAGGATACATTCAAAAAAAAAAAAAAAGAACCCAAGGCTCTGATTCAGATTGTGTTCCTAAGATGCTGTGGATTGTGGAAGAGAGTAGGGCTTGGATGGCGTCTGGAGAAGTGAGATGGATTTGGACGTTCCAGAAAATTATTTGCAGAAAGAATAAGGCTTTAAGGCATATATGATGAGGTATATATTGGTGCAAAAGGGAAAATTTGAGCAAAAGAAACAATTTAGAAGTACATTCACCACAGATATAACTTCAGGATCATAGAATTATACGCAAGGGACAGTGGGAGGGGTCACTGAAGATGAGTTAGAGTAGTTCGTAAAGCTAAATGTTGGAGGTATTTTAAAAATGCCAGTCTAGAGAGCCTTTTAGTTGACTATCGGGAGAGGTTTTGACTTGACTATTAACTTACGCAACTATATTTCTAATACTATTAGCACAGTGAGCCTTCATCCCTTCACACATTCAACACAGAAGCTCTAAACATTATACATTATGTCTGCAAGTGAAAAAATCATTCTAATTATGTCATTTACCCAAAAGAATACTTTACATTTTGTATTCCATTATCTTTAATAGGAAAAACCAAATCCAAGAAAATACAGAATTAATGTATATTAAATAAAATTTAACGGGTGCCCCCAGGCTGATGTTTTGACAGTGTAACATGTATATGTGTCTATTCCTTTAGGGCAATTAGCATTTGGAAAACAAATCTCCAGATGCATATGCGACTAAGACATCTTCAAATTTTGCCATAAATTTATTTTTATTTGGAAGAAGCTGTGTTGTAGGTCAGAAGAGTAATGTTTTCCCGTTCACTTAAAAACAGTGTTTTCATCACTTACCATACCGTTCTGTAAAAGAGCTTACATAGGTGCAATGCCCTCATGGTTGGTTTTTAGTAGAGATGTGACGATAACTTACTTTTGTAATATGTGACATTGATTCTAGCACTTTAGAATCTGTGATTAGCCAGTGGAATGACTATCTAGAGTGGAAAAACCAGTTGGAGCAGTGGATGGAATCGGTGGATCAAAAGCTAGAACATCCCTGGCAACTACAGCCTGGTCTGAAAGAGAAGTTTTCCCTCCTGGATCACTTTCAGTCCGTTGTATCGGAGGCAGAAGGCCACGCCGGAGCCCTGCAGCGACTCACGGCAACGGCCAGGGAGCTCTACCAGAAGACTGAGGATGAGGCTTTCACGGACACGGCTCAAGAGGAACTGAGAACACAGTTTAATGACATACTGACCGTTTCCAAGGTTAGTGCTTTATAGCCAAGGAAACACGTCAAGGTTCAGGTAAAGAATACACTGTAGGTTAAATTTTAGGGGAATTGGTGTGGAGGTTGCGAGGGAGGCTGAAGAGGGAGGGGATATATATATATATATATATATAAAATATATATATTATATATACATTATGTATATATCTACACATGCGTATATATGTATATATACACACATATATACGACTTATTCGCTTTGTTGTACAGCAGAAACCAACATAACATTGTAAAGCAATTATTCTCCAATTAAAAATTTTAAAAATAGAAATAAAAAAATGAAACTATATCTTTAGTGAACAGGTATCTTACATAAAGGGTCATTTCTCACCAATGGGTGCCCATGAATTTTTCTCTCTATGCAATTTTGGGATGTTTTTTATTCTTTGTTTTTCATTCTTCTCCACTCAGTGTTAATCAACCCATTTCTTTTCTTTGTAAGACCGTCTGAGGCTCAGTTGTCAGCTTAGAGTTCTTTTGCTTTTGCTGCCTCTTATATTTGTTATGTGAGGTGCAAGTCTATTCACCTCCCAGATTTCAGTCATGTACCAAGTGTTCTACTTCTCATTTTAATAAAACCTTCATTTTTCTGTTCTCCAAGAAATTGGCTCCTTCGTGTAATATGAAGATTTTCTCTCAGTTCTCTCTCTGAATCATTACTTTCCTCCATGACTTTTCTTTTGCATGTATGTGAGAATGTTAAAGAAAATAAGGAAGAAGGTTTTTTTTCCCTCTCTTGGCTTCCTCTGGGGAACTCTTTGTATTATTTAGTACTACAGTTTTAAACATATGTGTTAGTTTATCTTAATTTTTATTTTGGTAATGATTGAAATTTATGACTTCAGTTAAAAAGACCTACAAATTTGAATTCTGTCTTTGACGCTTTGGGGATGTATGACTTTGGGCATGTTACTTAACCTCTGTAACCTCGAAAGGTCCTTTCTCATAATATAGTTAAATAACATTATCTACATCACATAGCTGTTATGAGGATTAAATGAGCAAATTTATTTTAAGTGCTGAGCAGAATACTGTACACAAAGGCAACACAAATAATTTCTTGAACAATAAGAACTGTTATAATAATAGTAATAATTAAGTGGATTATTAGTGAGGGATGTTAGTCAACATTCATTAAGCATAGGTTTTTATTCTAAGCTAGACCAAGGAAAACTTAAAGGAAAGTGATTGCTTCTTCACAGTCTTTCAGTCTAATTAAGATTCAATTTTTTTTCATTTTGAGATATTAGACATAGAGAAAATTCAAAAATAAGAAAAAAATCTTTTAAGATCATTAAGACACCTGCTGCCTTGTCTGATTTCAGATTCTGAATAATGATTACTGTTAAAGTACTCTTCTTTCTCTACCAGGAGAAAATGAGGAAAGTAGAAGAGATTGTGAAAGACCATCTCATGTATTTAGACGCAGTCCAAGAATTCACAGATTGGCTCCATTCAGCAAAGGAAGAACTTCATCGGTGGTCAGATATGTCAGGAGATTCACCAGCCACCCAGAAAAAACTATCTAAAATTAAGGTCAGAATATAGATGGATGGTATAACTCACTGGTTCTTGGGTATCACATTCCTGTGATGAAGATTCTGTGGATAAGATTATTTAAAATATTTTCTTCCTGTTTTCTATTTGTTGGCATTTATTACCTATACTTCATGAATCAAAAATATAAGTAGGAGGAAAAAGGAAATTCAAAACATGGTACACTTGTGAGGAAAATGGACCACTGTCCATGGATGCTTCTGTGCCCAAATGTGCTTATTACTGTAGCATCAAGGCCTACGAAATATGCACCAGATTGGTGGGCTGCAAAACCAAATGCTATTTTCTAGCACAGTGGAAGAAAAGTTTATGAAGTAACTCGGTTAAAAGTATTTGAATAATTCACTTGTTTTATTCTGCTTTCTTAGCCAACAGTATGACAGCATAGTAGAAAACAGTCATTTTAAGGGCATTAAAATAGGTTCCTGCTTATAAGGTCTACTTAAAAAAAGGGGGGGGAGGGGCTTCCCTGGAGGCTCAGCAGGTAAAGCATCTGCCCACAATGTGGGAGACTCGGGTTCAATTCCTGGGCTGGGAAGATCCCCTGGCGAAGGAAGGAAACGGCAACCCACTCCAGTACCCTTGCTGGGAAAATCCCATGGACAGAGAAGCCTGGTAGGCTACAGTCCATGGGGTCACAAAGAGTCAAACACGATTAAGCCACTTCACTTTAAAAAAAAAGAAGTTCACATATCTGAGGGAGCTGGAACAAGTATATTTCTATTTACTTGAATATTAAATTGCATTAATTTCCTCTCTGTGGAAGTAATAGATTTTAATCAGAGAACCAGGAAATGGTGACATTTTCAATTGTTTAGTTGTACATGAGGAAACGTTGGAATACATAGTATAAATGTGGTCAGCAATAGAAGACTGGGATTGTGTTCTGATACCTGGAAATCAGAACATAAAAATACTTGTTGATGATAGCAACAATAACTACATTTTGAAAGTTTACTCTTAAATGTTCAGAAAGTATCATCTTATTTAAATCTTACTACGACTGCACAGGTTTTAAATGAGACAACCACAGAAAGCCACTTCTAAAATTCTTATTACCTGTGTGATTCCATAAAATGCTTTGCTATATTCTTCGCTAATATTTTGATTTGTTCCTCCATTCACTCACCCCTATCCATTTATTCAATGAAGGTTGAACAACCTTCAAGGAACTTGAAGTGTGGGAAGGAATGAGGATGCACAAACTGATGCTTGTAAAATCCTACAGCAAATGTAACCCTAGCTCACGAGTTCAGGCTCTAGAATCGGACCCTGATGCTACACCTTATCCCTATTGCTTTTCTTAGGGCAAGTTACTTGATGTCCTCAAGCCTCAACCTCTTTCTTCACCGGTAAAAATCAGAGTAACAATAGTACCTGCCTCACAGAGTCATTTTGAGGACTAAATTAGATCATGTGCCTAAAGCATTTTAGCAGTCCAGGAGCTAAGTCATGAATTTGTATTAAAATTAACAAAAATAATGGATACATAAATATATAAACATCAGAATAGATTCTGTAGAGAAATATATTCTTAGCAAGAAATACCACTATTTTACCTAATTAGCAATAGATAAGTTTATCTTCTTATCTTTTGGGGTATTTGTGTGCTTTAAGCCTAAAAGTTGCAGTTAAATTGTTGAATTTCTAGTGAGGTTCTCAAAAGTAAGAAGAATAGTAGTGAATGAATGCTGTGTAAAGGTTGTTTTGAGCTTTCAGCTTAAGTATGTCTGTGAGTGATTTATTTTAGTTACTATAAAAATATTTAGCTAACATGCTGAAAGTGAAGGTAGAAGTGAAAGTTGCTCAGCTGTGTCCAGTTCTTTGAGACCCCATGGACTATACAGTACATGGAAATCTCCAGGCCAGAACACTGGAGTGGGTAGCTGTTTCCTTCTCCAGTGGATCTTCCCAACCCACGGATCTAACCAAGGTCTTCTGGATTGCAGGCGGATTCTTTACCAACTGAGCTATCAGGGAAGCCTGCATACTGAACTATTTTATATTTAAAATATGTCATATGAAAATATTAACATACTGAAGTATTTGAAATTGAGGAGGGCTTATTCTTTTGTTGTGATGGGTTAGCTTGATTCCTAGTGGAACAGAAGTGTCGTTTAAGCCACCACCTCGGGGAAGAAGATGGAAACGGGGTAGAGACAAGAGCAGAGGACAGTTCTGCCACAATCCTTGTTCACTTGTCTTGATGTCAACTTAGGGAAAATAAGATTCACACATTTATAGGAGCAATACACCACAGGTAAACATTCAAATCACCATCAAAATAGTTTCACATATTCCAACAACGCCGGATTTCAGGGTTCCCCTTTAGTCTGTATCAGGATGTTGCAGATTCCTCAATTTACTTCGCCACAAACCTTGACGCTCACAGTGATAATTCTCTACTATAATAACTTAGGAGGGGGCGGATGAATTGAGTCCGGTTCCTTGTGGCACACTTGCTAAAACTTCCTAGCAGNTAGTAAACTTCTCTGTTTCTATTTATGTTATTCATTTCAAAATATCTCCAGCTAGTAAGAAAGTCTTGCAGTATTTCCAACACTGTCTTAAGTCAAGTATCTGAAACAAATACAGCACCCACAAAATAAAACTTCATAATCACCTCTTATACTATTTAATTTATAATGTTTCTAGGATTTTTGTTTGTTTTCTCGCGTTTCCTATCCTTTAGGCTTAAGCTCTAGAATAAAGCACAGACAGTAGTTCTGTAAAACAGGGAGAAGGAAGTCAGCAATTCTCCCATGTGGTCAATATTATTCACTCTGGTATAAAAAAATGAATTATTATGCTTTAGTTCTTCTGTGTTTCCTTTTCTTTCTCTTCCATTAATATGATGAAATTTTTTTAAAAGAAAGATTTGGTTATAGTTAGATCGGATTACTCTTGTGAGCTATCATTTTTTTATTCATACTACTAATGAAAGTAATAGGTGAAACCTGTAAAAAAATGCACATGATAATGTAAAGAGAATATGGACTTTTTTTTTGCTTTAGAAGTCCAGTTACCTTGAAGTTTGTTTAAACGAAGAGAAAAAGGTGATAATGTCTTCATGCAATAGATACTTTGTTCTTTAAGTAACACTTGTGACAAATAACAGAAATAATTAAGGAATGCTGCACTTGTGACCCATGCAAAACACCAACATTTTGGGTTGTACATAATTTAAAGAAATATCCCAATCACTTTTCGAAATACTGTAGTAGCCAATACATAGAGGTATGCCTTAGGTGGTCATAGGAATGTAATTCAGAAAATTAAGGAAAAAAAACATACTGGAACTACTTAATTTATTCAAAATCACTGAGCAAGAAAAACAACCTTGAACTTCCATACTGATTTTACATAACTTGTATATAGTACCTTGACTTAAATTCAAGAGCAAAATTAAGACTCTCTTCTTCTATTATTGGTAGACAGCTGCATGTAAACTAAGATAACATTTCTCCCTGGATTTTACCTGAGAGTGGCCTTTTTAATTTTCTATTTAAAAGAGGACAGGTTTGGCACATTTATACTAATGTTAAAACAGTGTTAACATTTCTTGGAATCTCAAGAAGAGAATATGGATTATTATTTGTGCTGGTAATCTAAAGTTGCCAGCCCTTCGCTTAGATCTACTTCCAGATTTGGCTCCAAAGTTCATACTTTAGACGATAATACTACATCACCTCCCAATATTCAGATTTCCTTTTATTTTTAATAATGATATTTTAATCTTAACACAGATAACATTGTGCTGTACACCTTAAACTTATACAGTGCTATATGTCAACTATATCCCAATAAAACCAGGAAAAAAAAAAGATAAAAACAGATAATAAATTTTCTCACCACACACAAAAAAGAAAATGGTAATTATGTGATGGGATGGGGGTGTGAGCTAATGATCTAGTGATAATCATTTACAATATATAAATGTACCTTATCAACACGTTGTACACCTTAAATTTATACAATGTTGCTTATCAACTGAATTTCAATAAAGCTAGGAAAAGCTTTTAATTTTAAAAAATAATGATAATACTGCCATGACGATGGATGCATAGGACATTTTACAAAGTAATGGATTTGCCAGGGTTCTTTGACATTGTTTTGCTATTTGTTGGAGGTGGGGATTGTCATTGTTGAAAATCACAGTAATAGACATAAAATTCCACAAGTGTTTATTCTCTATTCCACAATTAAATGATGAGACTTAAGACATCTTTAAAAAATAAAAATGGATCATCATCTATAAACTATGTTAAATCATGTTGCAAAGTATCATATTCACTGTGTTTGCAAAACTCATATTTTTTTAATTTCCAAGGTTATTAACCTTTTTTTTAATTTCCAAGGTTATTAACAATTTTATTAACCTATAGAACCTCTAAGGGGGGAAAAATACATTTTAAGACTTAAGTGAAACAGAATTATACAACCTGATATTTATAAAATGAAAGACTGCCAAAATACTTTAATTTATGTTAAGTTTAGTTTACGTTAAGTCGCTCAGTCATGTCCGACTCTTTGTGACCCCATGGACTGTAGCCTACAAGGCTCCTCTGTCCATGGAATTTTCCAGGCAAGAATACTGGAGTGGGTTGCCATTTCCTTCTCCAGGGGATCTTCCCTACCTGGGGATCGAACCCAGGTCTCCTGCGTTTCAGACAGATGCTTTACCTTCTGAACCACCAGGGGAGGTGATTTTTTTTTTTTTTTAGTATAAGTTTTTAGTCAAAAGCTTTTCTGGTTCTTTTTACTTTTTTGGTATGTCATAAATTTCTTTAGTTCTTATAACATTTTCCCTTAAATAAAAGGTTCAGTGTGGTGTAAAATAGTAGTTACTAGTGTTTGGAGTTTTGGAGAGAAACTTTATAATTATTTGTGAATTTCATAAATAAAAACATCTTATACTCCTCTGTAGCCCAGCCACTAACCTAAAAAGAATTTTCAAACCAAGGGAACTTCATCCCTCCTCTGAGAATCACGGTCTAGATGGAAAAGCCAAGAAGTTCAAGACCAGTACGGACTCTGGCTGGTGATGAGTGTGGACATGGGGCTCTGTGTCCTCAGGATAATCCCCTAGGAGGTGGGAGAGAGAGCAGAGAATCCCTAGAGGACCACTGATTTGAGCTGAGTCTTGAGGCTTGATTACAAATTAACCAGATGGGAGAGGTGGAGGAATAGTATCAAGATCCAGAAGTACTGAGGAATGAGAAAACACAGGCAACAGCTGGAGAACGGGATTCACAATCAGAGAACGTTGTGCCATTCGAGAGTAGACAGGGGCGCTGAGAGTCAAGAAGCAGAGGGAAAGAGAGCTGATTAAGAGTTAAGACATATAATAGATCAGACCTCATTCATCTTGGGTGGAGTGAGAAGTTTTCTGATTCAGATCAGTGGGAGGACTGTGGTGCCATTTTCTAGGATGAGAAATGCAATACAGATCTACTTTGTTGAGAGGCCTGGTTTTCCTACAAATCTAGGCCATGTCTTGATAAATATCTCTGAGAACAATAATAGTAACAGCAACAGCTATTTGAGTAGTTACTCATCTTCTTGCCCATCCTCTTTAATATTATTTTTAACTTGGAGATAATATTATCTACATAGTCCCACTTAAATAGCCTTCTGTCTTTACTAATTAGGCTCTTGATGTGCCAGGAACTGTGCTAAGTATTTGACACTGAAGATCTCACGTGTTCCTTGTGACAATGCTATTCGAAAACTCTGTTGCAAAGCACCTTGTGTAACTCAGTAGACCATGTGGTTTCAGAGGTGTCCCTGTCAAGTCCCAACACTTTGTTTTGGATTTAAGCTTCACAATATTGTGATTAATCATGTCTCTCTCTCATCTATTAAATTGTGAGCTCTTCAAGGACAGAAATCATGCCTTTAGTTGTTTGAGAGTGCCAGAATCCAGCAAAATGATTGATACATACTAGGTATTTAGCAGATATTTGATGACAAGATGAATGAAACTATGAAAGGAATAAATTACTAGTTAAATTAGACCTCTGAAATATAAGAGATTCTTAATGTAAAAGTTAACTGTATATATACTACATAAATTCAGTTGCTACCTGTATTTTTAATCCAAAGTTAGTATTGCTTTGCTTTGAAATGATTTCTCTTCACCTTTAAACAGTATATACTGATGCACATCTTCCAATGGCCTAGTCAGAATGTTTTTGAACAATTTAGGCTATTCTTCGGAGAAGGCAACGGCACCCCACTCCAGTACTCTTGCCTGGAAAATCCTATGGATGGAGGAGCCTGGTTGGCTGCAGTCCATGGGATCGCTAAGAGTCGGATATGACTGAGCGACTTCACTTTCACTTTTCAATTTCATGCATTGGAGAAGGAAATGGCACCCCACTCCAGTGTTCTTGCCTGGAGAATCCCAGGGACGGGGGAGCCTGGTGGGCTGCCGTCTATAGGGTCGCACAGAGTCGTACACGACTGCAGTGACTTAGCAGCAGGCTGTTCTTGTTTTTCTTTTTCTTGTTCCACTCTAAGTTACTTGACCACTTGATCATTTGACCATCCGGTAATGCTGGATACTTGAGAACTTAGCTCTTCCTAGAAAAGGATGCAAAATAACCAAGTGCTATCATCTGCCAGTGGGAATCCTGAAAATAGGCCTCATCCCGTTACTGAATCTACTGTGTTGGTTCTTCCTCCACTAATAATTTATTATGTGATTTATGCGTGTATCATACGAGGATGTGGAAATTGCCCAGTTTAAGCAGCTGCTCCTCTGCCTGGTTATTTCCTGGTAGGAGATACTGGATGCTCTACAAAAAGCAGAGCCTCAGACGGAGAATCTCAAGTCTCAACTGAATGAACTTTGTCGATTTTCCGGAGACCTGAGTACATACAGCAGAAAAGTTTCTGGCTTGATTAAAGAGTATAATTGGTGAGCATAAACCTTACAGGCATTCACAATATTTGTACATAGATAAGAAGTCAGAGGTTTGTTTAAGTTGTGAGTTTAGTACTAATATAAATTAATCTTTAAGTATATTATCAAATGGTGTGAGTGTATACTAAGGGCTGTTGATTTTCTTGAACATTATTTTGATCTACTTTATCACTGTTTTTCTCCTGTTAAATGCTTCAAATCATGGTTCCAGTCTTTGTTTGCAAGCATCCAAGGGCTGTCAGAATAAAGAACAGATTTTACAGCAAAGATTTCTGAGAGCCTTCAAGGATTTCCAACAGTGGTTGGTTAATGCGAAGATCACAACTGCTAAGTGCTTTGACATACCTCAAAATATCAATGAAGTTTCAACGAGTCTTCAGAAAATACAGGTAAGAGTGTGATCAATTAATTCTAATAATGGTGCTGAAAATTCTCTAGTGGTCCAGTGGTTAGGACTCTGTACTTCTACTGCAGGGGGCATGCATGGGTTCAGTCCCTGGTCAGGGAACCAAAATCTCATAAACCATATGGCCAAAAAAGAAAATATGTAATAACCGTGCCTCCAGGTGACTCAGAGGTAAAGAATCCACCTGCCAGTGCAGGAGACGGGTTCAACCCCAGAGTCAGGAAGATCCCCTAGAGGAGGTTCTTGGCCACCCACCTCAGTATTCTTGCCTGGAAAATTCCATGGACAAAGGAGCCTGGTGGTCTACTGTCTGTGGGGTCCCAAAGAGTCGGACATGACTAAGTGACTGAGTATGCATCACTGACTTCTAGATCTTATTATAAGCCTATTAAAGTTTTGCCTGAGAAACTCAGATTTCAAGTAAATCCCTGCTTGAAACAATTGTGTAAGTGAAAAGAAACTAGTCCATTCATCTAAATGCATGCTATTTTTATATATTAATAGGGATTTAGGAGATAATAAAAGCTCTTTGTATGTGAGAAACATTGTGCTTGAGCATGCTAGGCAGATTTTCTCATTAATTTTCACAATACCTGTAACAGTTACATAAGATTATTATTAGATACAATGCATACATAATACACTAATGCGTAAGAGTATTATTGTACAAATAGGGTAAGAGAGTCTTAGTCAATTAATATATGCAAAAAATTGTTTCTTTTCTTTGATTTTATTGAGAAATAAGTAGGAAATTCATGTATTTTAATGTATAGAGCTTTTTATTATGCCTAATCTCCTCTTTAAGGAATTTTTCTCAGAAAGTGAAAATGGACAGCACAAGCTAAACATGATGCTTTCTAAAGGAGAACTTTTGTGTACTCTGTTGACCAAAGAGAAAGCTAGTGGCATCCAGGCCAAAATTGCAACTGCAAAAGAAGACTGGAAAAACTTTCATTCGAATCTCCACCAAAAGGAATCTGCTCTGGAGGTATACCATAGCCAACCATGTGGACACGTTCTGTGTTATTTGTTGTTGTTGTTAAAATCCAATGTATTATATCCAGTACATCTAGATATCCTTGTGAGAGATTTTGACCATCCCTCTCTGAATATGATTGGATAACTGGATAACCTTAAGAATCAGCTCAGTGTTGAAGTGTGAGCCTCACTGAGGAATTTAATAGCTTCTTTCATGATAGAGGCAGTTATCACAGGCTTGCCCAAGCACCAGCCCATCAGGAACAACTGGTTTTAGTTTTAGGCAATATCATTTAATCTTTACTTGAAGTCCCTCATTTGTGAAAGTTGATCTAGGAGAACTGAACAGAAATATCCATGCAAGGCTGCAAAATACTATGGATGAGACAGTGTGTTATAACTAATACAGATACCAAGTACTAAATAGTAGATTTTAGGAGTTCAGTATACAGAGAGAGAAAATAATTTTATTTTACCTAGGGATAACATAACTTGAATTTATTATAATCATAATTACCCCATAATATAATTATTTTTTTCTTGAAATAATCTGTTTTGTGTACCAACTCTTCTCTTAGAGGAAAGTTAAGCATCATGGCAAGTTTTTTTTTTTTTTTCCTTTGAAAATGCTTCCTAGCAGAAGAGAGTCTTAATTTAATTATGGCCATAATCAATGAAGGATGGAAAACTAATAATAGAGAAGTAATATCTGGAAAGAGAAAATGCATGTGTCCTCAATTCTTCCCTAACCAGAGACCATTGTAATAGTGGCTATCATTTCGTGACAGGCATCCTCCATGTAATAGAGAGTAATAACCATTTTGCAGAGGCCCAGATGGCTCAAGTGGTAAACAGTCTTCCTGCAATGAAGAAGCAACAGGAGATAGAGATTCAATCCATGGGTTGGGAAGATCCCCTGGAGAAGGAAATGGTAACCCCCTCCAATATTCTTGCCTGTAAAATCCCATGGACAGAAGTGCCTAGAAGGCTGCAGTCCATGGGGTTCCAAAGAGTTGGACACTGTTGAGCATCTGACAAAGATAAGAGAACCATCTTGCAGTGCCTAGGAATTTGCTCTCAACCCTGCAGGGATCATTAGTGCAGTGTGGCCTGAGCATCTCCTGTCAAAAGCAGTGCATATAGTATAGATAATGAGGTTACCTAATTCAAGAAATGTCCAGTAGTAGGTCAGGAATTGCTTGCCTTCCTGCTTTTCTTATTTTTCTTCCTTCTTTCTTTCCTTTTCTTCCTTCCTTCCTGCCTACCTCCCTTCCTTCCTTACTGTCTTCCCTCCTTTCTTCCTTCACTTGTATTAAGAATACACACAATAATACATATAGTAACACTTATTATGTGCCAAGCACTATGTTAGAAATATGAAAGTGTTAACCTTTCCCTTCTCCTCAGGGAGAGGGAAACAATATAAAAAGAGATGGTTGCAATATAGGTATACTCAGGATGTGGGAATCACGCAAAGAAGGATGAAACTGACTGTTTGGAGAAATCAAGGAAGGTATCCAGAAAGGCAACGTTCTAACTGAATCTGGAAACTAAACATTCTTTGAATTTGCCGAGGCCGCCATGCATTTCAGTTAAAAGGAAGTGAATGTGCAGGGCCAGGGTGTTAAGTGTCAGCTATTAGTGGGAGACTTTGAGGTGTTTGGCATTCAAGTGAAATATTGTAGGAAGGGCAACAAACATAAGACCAAGGATGAAGATTAAGACCTGATAGTAGAATGTCTTGTGTACTAAACAATTTGACCTTGACTCTTGGATAGGATTCCTTTTCTGAACCCCAGAACAGCACTTATTTTCTCGATTTTCCCAAGGATGCAACATAACCCACACCATTCTAGATGCATAGAAGAGACATTAGTTCATTGGTGGCGGTTTAGTCGCTAAGTCGTGTCCAGCTCTTACAATCCTGTGGACTGTAGCCTGTCAGGCTCCTCTGTCCATGGGATTCTCCAGGCAAGCATACTGGAGTGGGTTGCCATTTCCTTCTCCAGGAATCGACCCAGGAATCAAACCCGGGTCTCCTGCATTGCAGGCAGATGATTTACCAACTGAGCTATGAGGGAAGCCCCTTTTAGTTCATTACATACAATGAATGTTTTAGGACACTAAGGCTTAATTCTAAGACTGAAAAAAGCTGAATGAAGAATCTACTGGTCTTTCAGAGACAAATATCTCAACTCTCTGGCCATAGTGTAGACCAGAATGGTAAATAGTAAGTAGCTGGAAGACCAGAGAAAGCTTTTCAAAATGGTTCAGATGAAAGAGACAAGGGCCTGAATTAAAGAAATGATGGATTTCTCTCTAAGAGAAAACATGGCAGGATTTGATAACTGATTTAACAAGGGGCTTGAGGAAGAAGAAGTTAAGTTTTTAGTTTCTCATTTGGAAGATAGCTTGAATGATGATGCCATTAAGGAAGTCTTGAATATGGTAGAAATGGTGTTTGGGGAAGAGGTAGAAAAATTTGTTCAGTTTAATATGTATTAAATCCAATGGGCCTGCAAGATAACCAGTGGGTAATGGCCAGGAAAATAGCAGCAAACATAAGGGTGATGTTCAAGAGAGAGGCTAGAGCTGCCAAAAGAGTGAAGGTGAAGCTGTTGTAGGTGCCCGCTTAGCATGTATTAATGTGTTTAGTCTTCATCACCATATTTCTATTTTATGAATGAGGAAATTAAGACTCTAGACTTACTGTTAACATTTTTTTTTGGTCCCTAATACTATCTAAAACCTCACAGAATCTAAAGATCCAAATGAAGGACTTTGAAGTAAGTGCTGAGCCTGTACAGGGCTGGCTGAGTAAGACCGAGAAGATGGTTCATGAAAGCAGCAATCGCCTGTATGATCTGCCAGCCAAGAGACGAGAACAGCAGAAGCTGCAGGTGACCAGCCCCTGGCCAGTCTGACCCGCCTTCAGATCAGAGGCATGCGGGCACCCTGGAGTTAGACGGTGCTGTCTTGAGATTGGGTGCACCCTTTCCTGAGTTCAGAGCTCCCGCTTTCCTTTGAGGTGTAATCTGTCTGGTCCTGGAGCCCTCCATTGTGTGTAGCTTGGAAATAATAACGCCTTTGGGCCACGTCTATTACTCTCCAGTGTCTGTTTCCGCGGTCTTGGGGCCAAAGCTTTGTCTGCCGTGTGCTCTTCCCCAGCCTCTTAATAGTGACTTGCTTGTGCTTTTCAGTCTGTCCTTGAGGAAATAAACTGCTACGAGCCTCAGCTCTGCAGGCTGAAAGAGAAAGCTCAGCAGCTGTGGGAGGGCCAGGCGGCCAGCAGGAGCTTTATGCACCGGGTGTCTCAGCTGTCTTCGCAGTATCTAGCGCTAAGCAATGTAACAAAGGTAACGCCTGCCATGTGCTGTGTGTGAGTGTGCATCCTGGTGGCAGAGCTAGGACCCGGGAGTCCTGGGGGCCCCGGGGGCAGGGCTGAGGCGTGTAAGTGCTCTTCCTAGCCTTGCAAGCCTGGCCAAACATGTGTGCTGCGTCATCTCAACGTGCTTGTCTGAAAACAACAAGGGAGGTTTCAAACATCCAAGAGACTTTCCGTCTCTATGGTTACACCAAGTATTCCCTTTAATCCTGAAATGGTTCCCCAGAGCTCTTATTTTGAAGACTCAAAGCATAAATAGAAGGCCAACTTCAGAGTACTGGGTCTAAAGATACACAGATTAAATTACTTTCAAAAAACAGAAATTTGAAGCTATTTTTAAATTTTAGTGGACTCAACAAGAGTGAGTTTTACGGATAGTACTTTTTGTTTTCATTTGTCTCAATTCTTTATGTTTATTACATAGTCATCAAAGATGCGTTGATTGAGAGTTTCAGTTCAGATTCTGGAGCAGAGCTCAAAAGTGGCAGTGATTCCCATCAGCTGAAAGAACAGATGAAAGTTCTTTTCTAACAACTTAGAAAAAAAGTAAACGGGATCCGACAGCGACCTCACTTAGAGCATTCAGCAGACCCATCCTGAACTGCGGAGGGCCAGACCACCTTGAATTTTATGGCCTTGTGACATTTGTTCCCTCTGTTTCTCTTTTGCATTTCAGATCTGAGAATGTAGGGAACCTGCTGGAACTTGGCTTCACCTGTTTGAGTGTGGGCTTACTCCTGGCCCGCTGTTTGCATCCCCAATAAAACATCGTTGAGACAGTCATATAGTATTAGCCTGGGAGTGAAGAGACTATGTTTACACCTATTTTTGTTACTTTTTTTGTTTTTAGAAAATCTGGCATAAATTCAGAAAATCTAGAGTAAATTAAGACCATCTTTTTATTGCTTTGTATTTATTTAGTTACCAAAAAATCAACAGATATTCAATGCTTTATGTGCTAAAAATTATATTCATAAAATCTTCATTGTGTTGGATATTGACTTTAATTAATAAATAAATCCACATTTATGGTCCCAATTTAGGGGTATTACAAAATCTCAGATAATTGGGTTTTTTTGAATTGGCTATCACGTAGGTCATGTGGGTATGTGGTATTGACCCAAATATGAAGATCTGAAAGCAGAAACTACTTCAGTGGGTTTCCCAGACAAGGTGTGAGGAATGAATTAATGAAATTTCTGAAAAGTATCCCCAGTTGTCATAAAGAAGAGTAGCAAGTAAGTTGAGGGGCAGTAAATTGTCATTGTAATCTTTCTGCTTCTTGACCTGATTATTCTCATATTTTTACTCTTTAGAAAGCTATTTCCCATCTCACAGATTAATACAGCCTTTATCATATCTATGCAGAGTACGAACCTATGGCTGATCACAGTTATTTAGACCAGGGGGTTAGCTTTACAGTCTGCATAGCTGTAGGCTGTGAAGGCTCTATGGAAGGGACAGCTGGATGACGATATCTGTCATTTCTAGGAGAAAGTGTCGAGACTGGATAGGATTGTTGCGGAACACAATCAGTTCTCCCTGGGAATTAAAGAGCTGCAGGACTGGATGACGGACACGGTCCACGTGTTGGACTCTTACTGCCACCCGACCTCTGACAAGAGTGTGCTGGACAGCAGGATGCTCAAGCTTGAGGTGTGTCTTTTAGAAGAAATGTCTGTGATTTACAGAATTTGTTTTTCTCAAAATTTCTCAACTCTCCATCTGCCTGGTGTGATAAGAAGTCCAAGAATGGGGACTTCTCAGGTGGTCCAGTGGTTAGGAATCTGCTTTGCGATTCAGAGGACACTGGTTGGATTCCCAGTCAGGAAACTAAGATTCCACACGCCGTGGAGCATCTCAAAGCCCACACACCACAACTAGAGAACATGTGTGCTATAACGAAAAAGTCCACGTGCCACAACTAAGACTCTATGCAGCCAAATAAAGGAATACATAATAAAACATTAAAAAGAAAAAAAGAAATCCAAGAATACTCTGCTGATATGATCCTGTTGACACAGGGAGGCCTTGCCTAAGCATTCCTGAATCATTTGAGCCCAGATATACTTGCCCATCAATACTCTACAACAACCCAAAGGTGGTTACTTGCTTGATATAGCCAGTGAATAGGCTAGTTTCAAATGATATCAGACATATCTATTCTGAGAAAATACTTCAATGAAACATTTTATCTGGCAGAAACATTTCCTATCTTGTTCAATTAACTTGCCTGCTTGTATCAGTTAGTCCATTCTTCTCCCATCATAAGAAATTCATTCAACATGAGTTTACGTTTGTGGTAAGGCAATCATTCTTCATTCATTCACCTGTTGTTTATACACTGAGTGTCTTCTAGGAGACTGGCGCTCTGTCTTGATACCAAGGATTGAAAAATGAATAAAGTATGGTCATTGTCCTCAGGATTTTATAGTCTGAGGCTAGAGGCTGAGGCACAGGAGACAGTAATAGCAGATGGGGCGTGCTGATGGAGCTGTGGGCACATAGAGGACCAGAGCTGGGCAAGGACAGATGGTGTTGAGAGTTGGAGCAGATTTCTCAGGAAACCTGAGACTTGAGGACGGAACCCAATGAGCAAAAGCTGAAGAAAGCCGATGGTGTGGTGTGTGAGTCGCTGCTAGCACTTCCTTTCTGCTGCGGCAGAAGTTGATGGCCAGGAGTGGCCGAAACTGAATCTGCAGAGGTGCGCAAGCTCCAGATGAGGGAGAGAGATGAACCTTTACCTTTTAGGTGATAAACACGTTTTATAACTTCGAAGTCAAGCATCTTTCTTATATAGAAAAAGAATAGTGCTTATGAAAAACTTGAAATGCATAAATTAATATAGACTATGAGTTTATCTATTTCTTTCAGTTTGTTGTATGAGAGACCTTAACATTCATAGCGCTCTTCATCCTGTGACCTTTGAGAATTTAGGAATCCTACTGTTGTCTATTTTTCGCTTATTAAAAAACAGTGAACTTAAACTTCAGTGGAAATCAGGGATTATTGATTCAGAGAACAATAAAGATCTGAAAGGCCAAGGCCACTTGGAGACCAGTGGGTGACTGGTAACTGGTTACTGGTTCCTGATACCACCAGCTAGTGACTCTCCTGGCCTCCTTCTGATCAGCCCAAGAGATCCAGGGCTCAGCACGACTGCAGGTCATCTGCTAACCACAGGGACTCTGAAATATTTAAAGCTAGCGATGTCCAACATACAGATGACAAAGGACTTCTGTATGGGCTTTTACAGGCTCTGTTATCAGTGAAACAGGAAAAAGAGATCCAGATGAAGATGATAGTGACCAGAGGGGAATCTGTCCTTCAGAACACCTCCCCGGAAGGCATCCCTGCCATTCAGCAGCAGTTGGCGAGTGTGAAGGATATGTGGGCGTCCCTTTTGTCTGCAGCAATTCGTTGCAAAAGGTTAGTGAGGCTGAAGGGCTACTGCCAAGTCATTGCTAAATGATCTATAGAAGAGCTCAGTAACACACCGTACAGGGTTTCCCCTGTCCTCTCTTTGTGTTTCTTTCACTCTCTCTATTGCCCTGCTCCCTTATTTTTGGCCTCCTTCCTTCCTTCATTCCCTCCTTCCTTTCTTTTCTTTTTTCTTCTTGGAAGAAAAGAAAGTGGCAGGTGCAACCTTGCATTTACGTTGACCTGCAGTATTGTGTCTGTGTTTTTATGTAAATATAACTACATGTTTCTTCATGTTGGTGTTCACTGTGAAGATATATTAGTTAAAATTAAACTGTTTCCTTGGGAAGTAGCCCCAGAACACACCAGTGGGGGGTGGGAAAGAGCCATGAGGAAAAGAGGGCAGTCAGTAAAGGGTAGGAGCTGGAATTTACCCCCACAAAAGGCACTGCTGGGAGCCAGTGTAGACAGAGGTCTCTGGAGATTACCCATGGAGAGCAAAGGGGTGAGGGGTGAAGCTGGAATGTTTGTAAACAAACTGCCATGAGTCAGTTTCCTGCCTTTTATTCCTTTTTTGTTTCTCTCCTCTGGTGGAATTAAATATTGATACTCTTATTTTCTTGAGTCTTGGCTCAAGAAAAGCCTTGCTTGGGGCATTTCTCCTTTTGCCTTCAGACCTCTTCCAGCATCTCACGTGACTTGGTTACTGACTCCAAGTTTTACGTCCTGTCCCACTTCTCCACCTGTCAGCCTGGGCTTCACCATCCTTTGCTTCTCAAAGTTGTGCTTTCCAGAGACCCAGGCTTGGATTTGATAAGCTGTGACCATTCAGTCCCCCTCAAGCCTGCCCCGACCTGATCTATGGGCTTCCTGCCGGGGAAGTGGACAGAGCAGACAGGGTGACAGAGACCAGACAGACTGCAGGCAGACGGCTTCTCAGTGTAGATTACTGTCCTTTCAATTACCTTTCAGTCAACTTGAAGGAGCTCTTTCTAAGTGGACAAGTTACCAGGATGATGTTCGACAGTTTTCCAGCTGGATGGACGGCGTGGAGGCCAGCCTGAACGAGTCTGAGAGGCAGCACGCCGAACTGCGGGAGAAAACAGCAGCTCTCGGGAAGGCCAAGGTGGGGCTGGGTTTCACATTCGATTTGTCCTCTGCCTGTGCTTCGGAATTGCCATGGCTAGACAAAAGCATTCTGGAGAAGGAAATGGCAACCCATTCCAGTATTCTTCCCTGGAGACTCCCCATGGACAGAGGTGCCTGGTAGGCTCACGACTGAGCAACTACAAAAACATGCCCATCTATAGGCTAGGGCCATCCATGTAGGTGAACTCTGTTGGGTGAGTTTACTGTAATTTCTAATGGCTTCTTAAACAAACTTTTGTTTGTGGCTATTTTATTAGTGAGTGAAAAATGTCCCTTTCCAGGAAAACTTCATAGACCTATGTTTTATGAAATATTTAAAGTTTGGCAACTTGTAGTATGTTTTAATCAGGCTTCCCTAGTGACTCAGTGGTGAAGAATACACCTGCCAATGCAGGAGATGTATATTCAGTCCCTGGGTTGGGCAGATCCCCTTGAAAAAGAAGTGTCAACCCACTCCTGTATTCTTGCTTGGAAAATCCTGTGGACAGATGAGCCTGGTGACCTACACTCCATGGGGACGCAAAAGAGTCAGACATGACTTAGCAACTAGACAACTACAAATAACTTTTGATATCTTTAGCCTGTTCATCCTTAGGAAGTAAAACTTTTTTTCTGTCACATCTACTGTTTTTCACAGAATACCTTAGCTCTACCCTTGTACCTAGCAACCTTGTACTTAACTTTCTGAATTAGTTCAGAAGCCCCCATCTTTGCTCTGAACCACCACCACTGGAGGCTTACTTAGCTCTTCTGTTCTTTTTCTTTCTCATCTCTTGATGAATTTTATAGACTCTATACTTACATTGCTCTCTCTCTCAGTGGATAAAGTTGCTCAATTTCCTTCCTACCCTATGCACGTGGCTCTGTGACACAGAACAAATGCTGAGTAAAGGTTAGCTGAATAACTAAATGGCCTTGCATGACCTATGCCAAGCCACTTAACATTTCTGGGTCTGCTGTTTGCATCTGAAAATTCATATAATTATCATTATTGACTTCATAGTATTATGATGATGATTATTTAATTTATTACATTATTCATCTAGTCAACGAATACTTATGGAGAACTTGTTACATGCAGGCATTGTGCTTGATTCTAGGTAAATAAGACGGACCAAGGTTGCATATGGACTCATTCGAGAATGATTGAATAAGTAAATGATTATAATGAGTGATGAGTGATATGAAGAAAACATTGCAAATGATGAAAGAGAGAGTCATTGGGATTGGGTTGATAAGGACATCAAAGAGTCAGGGGTGGGGAGGGACAGGAAAGGCCTCTTGAAAGAGGAGATGGAGATGATGCCCTCAGGAATTCAGTGCAGAGGAATCAGGTCGGGGAGGAGGTGGGAAAGGAGAATTTCAGATGGGATAATCCACATATTCATAGTCCCTGGGGAGGAGAGAACCTGGGTTGGATAAAAGGAAACTGCAAGAAAGGCTGGCTGTTGCTGGAGCAGAGACTCAATGAGTGGGTGTCCAGGTGACGTGGTGGAGGTGGCAGGGACCAGATCTCACGCTGTTACGAGGATCCAAGCCTGTGGATTTCACACTCGATCCCAGCAGCCTGGGGAAGATAGTGTTTTGAACTGGAGAGCAAAACGATCCCCTTTAGAATCTTAAAGCCTTTGATCACTCAAGCTGCTGTGTGGAAGGTGGACAAAGGAACAGTGCAGGAACTGGGGGCAGGGAATCTGCCTAGCAGGATATCACAAAAGTCCAAGGAAAAGATGATAGCATCAGGGGCTAGGGGGCTTGCAGGAGCAGGAGGACACATGTCAAGACACAGTGAAGAGATGGAACTAACAGGATCTCACCATGGATGGAGGGACAAAGGGTGACTCCAGTGTTCTCAGTTGACCAGCTGGGTGAGAACGGTAGCATTTACTGTTTGACAAAAAGACCGAGCGGAAGGAGGTTCGGTGGTGGCTGGGGATGGATGGGAATGGATAGTGCTCAGGACCAATTTTTGGACAAATTAAATTTGAGATTTCCAAGTCCACTCAGATGAAGTTCTGGGCCGGATATCAAATATACACACCATTCATATATCTATATAGAGATAGATGGTGGCTAGAGTATAGACTGACAGATAGATAACCTGAGATCACTTGTCAGCTATGCAGTTAAAATATACTGATTTTACAGGGTAACATCAATATGACGATATATGCAATAATTCCTTTATTTTTTAAAAAAATGTTCTCTAGTTATTAAACGAGGAAGTGGTGAGTCACGGCAGCTTACTGGAGACCATTGAAGTGAAAGGGGCTGGCATGACGGAGCACTATGTCACCCAGTTGGAATTCCAGGACCTGCAGGAACGATATGGAGCCATCAGAGAGCGGACCAAGGTACGGCTCACCGTGTGCCATGCAGACCCACTGAAAGAGGGGTGTTTGGAGTTGTGCTTATTAAAGACTCGTTTGTTTGGGGGAATGACAGGCTTGTGAAAGCAAATAGGACAAAAAAAGCAAAATGAATTTTAATACTTGGAGTACCCTACTGGCAAAGCAAACAAAAACTCTCAACTATTGTTGGGATATAAAAGTTATCAGATCTATAGAGTGAACTGTTGGACTCTGGGGGAGGGAGGGAGGGAAAGGGTGGGATGAGATGGGAGAATGGCATTGAAACATGTATACTATCATGTAAGAAACGAATCGCCAGTCAATGTCTGATGCAGGATGCAGGATACTTGGGACTGGTGCAAGGAGAGGACCCAGAGGGATGGTACGGGGTGGGAGATGGGAGGGGATTCGTGTTTGGGAACGCATGTACACTCGTGGTGAATTAATGTCAATGTTTGGCAAAACCAATACAGTAATGTAAGGTAAACTAAAGTAAAAATAAAAATTATAAAAAAAAAATAAAAAAAATAAAAGTTATTGGAGGAAAATAGTTCTCAACTAAAAAGTCCTCCAAATGTACCTATTAAAAAAAAAATGGGGGGAGCTTCATAAGGAAGAATCATAAATATCTTCATGTGTCTGGTGATGAAAACTTTCTAAAGCAGGAAAAAATTGCCAATAATATTTATCATTCTTTGCTTAAATCTCACAAAGAATATAAATAGAACTTTTCAGAGCACAGCCTACTTTATTAGAGTACATGGAAAACTGAATCTACAGTGAATCCAAATTCTCACTCAAGGAACAATATGAAAATTTCAGTTTTCTTCATTAGCAAAAATGTATTTTTATGACAAGTAATGTTAATTCAGTTTTTGAATATCCATTTTACATTTCATAAGGAATTCAGAGATCAAGAAGTTAATTCAATGAAATGATCTTTAAGATCCCCTCTGGTGGCTCAGTTGGTAAAGAATCTGCCTGCAATGCAGGAGACCCAGGTTTGACTCCTGGTTGGGAAGATCTCCTGGTGAAAGAAATGGCAACTCACACCAGTACTCTTGCCTGGAGAAGTCCATGGACAGAGGAGCCAGGCAGGCTACAGTCATGGGGTGGCAAAGAGTCAGAAATGACTGTGTGACTTTCACTTTCACTTTTTACTCATATTATGTTTTTTTCTTTACATAAATCTTGACGTTTTATTCTTCTAGGAAATGATTCATATTTTAATGATTTAATAATCATGCTTTTCTAATATTCCAAAAGTGAATTCTTAACGGTCCATGTAAACCGCAGACTATGGTAATGTTTTCCCATCTTAATCATCTGAAATGCTAACAATAGGAAGCAGTAACCAAGTCGGAAAAACTAGTTCGCCTGCACCAAGAGTATCAGAGAGACCTGAAGGCATTTGAAGCTTGGCTTGAGAAAGAGCAAGAAAAGCTTGATCGGTACTCAGTTCTGGAAGGTGACGCGCGCACTCATGAGACAGCACTGCGGGACCTTCAGGTAAAGTCTGCTTCATCGTAAAACGAAGGACTTTTCATTCTGAATATGGAACCATTGTTTTAAGTGAAAAGTCTCTGTGACCTTAAAGCCTATAAATAGCTGATATATATTAAGTGACATCCTAGTATGGTCTGATCTAGAGCGTTCTGGGACCTCAGTAGAGTATGCTAGTCGAAATCATTTGGTAGGTAGTTCAGACTTAGCAGAACTGGGACTTGAGGACTTTGTCCAGCTACAGGGTGGCCTCTGATAGGAATGGCTAGTGGTCTAATTTATGGTGTTAACCGGCACACCTGCCTGTTGCTCCCTAAAGGACTGAATTAGATGTGGGACACAGCTGCAGGAGTCAACAGCATGTGACACTTCTCAAGTTCACATTGGTGGCACCATCGTAGGCCCTTTGGTTTTAACCCAAATCACCCACATTGCTGAGGATACAGGCCTAGAGTCAGGGACCTAGAAGAAGAAATTCAAGGAGGTAAGAAAAGTACCAGTACTCGGACCAGCAGGCTGTGATTCAGGGCGAGATGGCAAACCTCATGGGCAAAGTGGTCCTAACCCATTGACTTATTGCTACTGCAGGTAAAGATAATTAAAAATATTATTCCTGCTTTCAAAAAACTTGCATTCTAAAGAAGTTCAGACCCATTGATGGATCATTACAAACAATGTGATGAGGACAATGATAGAATGACTCTATTATTGGGGATCTTATGGAAGCATCAGAGAGAGCCCCTAATCTTACCTGCAGCAATAGGTAGCCATCAGGGGGTTCCCAAGAAGGGGAGACCAGACACATAGTAGACAACGGAGAGAAAGGCCGACAAGACAGCTCCGTGCTGGAACTTCCACTGTCAGCCCTCACTGGAATCGGTTCAGGACTGGGCAAGATCTACCCACTGCTCGAACAGGGTGGAAAAGCAGGACTGAGGTGGTCATTGACATGTAACATTTCTGCCTATTTCAGTGGCTTTCAGGGAGAATTGAATAATGGCAGGAGTGCAGGGTTGGGATTAGGAAGTTCAGACTCCGATTCATGGTGAGACCTGGTCCTGGATGACTTTGGGCAGAGAAGAGCTTCCCTGACTCAGTTTTCTCTACAGCATTGTTCTGAGGAAGCATTAAATGAGATGGGAGAAAAATCTTACTTGAACAGTAGTCCATTCGTGAAATGAATATATAGTAGAAGTTGGAAGGCTCACAGCTTCATTAACTTCTTTAAGGATCTCATCCATTTTATTTTTAATAGTAACATATCCAGGTCTCTTAGGTTTAGCTGTTACAATTTATCTTAGCCAAATGGGCTTTCTTTTCTGTCTATGACCTCTCCCAGCATTCACTGCAGACTTTCTTGGCAAGCAAATACCAAGCTCTCCAGACTTCTATGGAGGAACTGGGCCAAGAAGTCACTTGTGATCAGCAGATATTTCTCCTGTTCCAGAAGAAAATATCTCACTTCAGTCCACGTTATTCTGGCTCAAACCAAAACCAGACTCCAACCTCTCATTTCACTGTGTATTAATTCTTATTGACACTGTCTTATTTTGAGTCACCACAAATTTTAATAAAGGAGGGGATACACTAGAGGCCAAAACTGGTGGTGGAGAAGGGTGACATGCCACCTGCCCAGAACTCCTTCAGGGTCCTAATGTCCCGCAGCTGGGTTAGTGATCTGGGGGTCTGCCAGCAGTGTGGACCACATTTAAAATTATTTTGTATTTGGGCTTCCCAGGTGGCACTAGTGGTAAAAAGAACCCGCCTGCCAATGCAGGAGACATGGGTTCAGTCCCTGAGTCAGGAAGATCCTCTGGAGAAGGAAATAGCAACCCACTCCAGTATTCTTGCCTGGAGAATTCCGTGGATAGAGGAGCCTAGTGGGCTACAGTCCACCAGACTCCCTTTGTAGTCACCAACAGTTTAATTTGGATCATAGAACATAGAGATTTTTAAAATATTGATGAGACCAGATTCTAAACTAGTGCCTTTGGGAACTTCCCTGGTGGTCCAGTGGTTAAGACTCCATGCTTCCACTGCAGGGCCTATGGGTTTGATTCCTGGTCAGGCAACTAAGATCCCCCATGCTGCACTGCATAGCCAAAAATAAAACTAAATAAATTTTAAAAATATATATTGAACCATATTTCCCCCTCAGAATAAATCCTTGAAATGTGGGATATATAACAATTTCTCTAATACAGTAGTGATGTGTAGAATAATGAAAACTGCTATAAAATAGGGAAAGGGTGATATATTGAGATTAACTAGGGCACAGATCAGTACACTGTATCCCGGAACCTGTTCTTTAAACTGAAACATAGACACACCTGTTCATCTATGTAGCATCTATGGCTACTTTGATGCCACAGATGGCAAGATTACATAGTTAAGTAGCTTCAGCAGAGATTGTATGGCCCACAAAGCCTAAAATATTTACTATCCAGCCCTTTACAGAAAAAGTTTGTCAACTCCTGAATTAAGGAAAGAGATTGTATAAAATTAGCTTTAATTTTTTTTAATTTTGGAATAAAATTTGTTTGTGGTTATTTTGATTAATATTTTACCATATAAATTGTCCTTCTTTTCCAATTACAACATTTTTGTAGTGATATCATAGCTGAGGAAAGTGTATCTATAGTCTGAACTATAGAAGATCACTATTTCTGTAGGTAAAAGTGGTCAGATATCAGCAATTTCATTAGTATTAAAGATTTTTTAAAAATAATATTGTATTCTAAATAAATGTGATGGTACTTTTAACACTCTTGGTGGGATTTGACCTGGCCCCTTTCAACCTTAGATGATCAGATCAAGTAACACAAGGATATGGTGTTTTGCCAACACCTTTAAGGTTATGATTTTTCTATCAAAAATAGCTGATGCTCTTAAAAACTTGGTTCATACAGAATTTGTAGGGTGCTTTTCTGGGACTATGCTTTGGTGGAGGGAAATATGTTTGCACCTAGGAGTACCTGATGGGCGGGGGGCTTTCCAGGGGCTGCTAGTGGTAAAGAACCCTCCTGCCAATGCAGGACACATAAGAGACATGAATTCCATTCGGGTTGGGAAGATCCCCTGAAGGAGGGCATTACAACCCACTCTAGTATTCTTGCCTGGAGAATCCCAAGGACAGAAGAGCCTGGAGGGCTGCAGTCCATGGGGTGGCAAAGAGTCAGACACCACTGAAGTGACTTAGCATGTGTGCACATAACTGATGGGCATGTGTGATAATTCAGCCTTGCAGGTTTATATGCCCTGTACCCTCCAGGGCCAACTTCTAGTAACCATCACATTCCCTAGAACAGCTTCAACAAAGAAGGTCTATTGTTCTTTTCTCAGCTAAAAGTGGAGCTCTGATCCCATTCAGTATCAAATTCAATGTCAAGCAAGAAGACTTAGGCTCTTTAAAGAGATTAGGGGCCACAAAACTCCTAGGTTATTAGACTAAACAATAATCCTTTCATCACAGTGCTTTTGCCTCCACGCTAAAAGCCAGATTTCAGAGGTTGTTTCTAACATGATGAAAAAAATACTTTTCACTATGTGTGTATTTGTGTGTGTGCAGTTTGACTATTTTAACTGGAAACATTTCAGAATCTCTCTCCTGACTTGGGAAACAGGGTTCAGTGTTAGGTACACATTTTTTGTCGGAATCAGCTTGTTCTTTCCTAACGTGAAGTTCAAGAGGGCGCAGTTGGCTTGAGTGAGACATAGTCACCTGTGCAGGTGTGGAATGTGAACGGGGTGTGACAGCCACGCCTTTCCCCTGCAGGAGCTCCAGGTGCGCTGTGCGGAGGGGCAGGCCCTGCTGAATTCGGCACTGCACACCAGAGAGGAGGTGATACCAGCAGGCATCCCACAGACAGAGGATCGGGCTCTCGAGTCCCTCCGGCAGGACTGGCAGGCTTACCAGCAGAGGCTGTCGGAGACCCGAACTCAATTCAATAATGTGGTCAACAAACTGAGACTGGTGGAACAGAAGTTTCAGCAGGTAGATGAGTGGCTGAAAACAATGGAGGAGAAAGTGAATCTCAGAACTGGACGTCAGTCTAGCCGAGCTGCCAAGGAGATGCAGTTACACCAGATGAAGGTACTATTGGCGTGAATTCCTGATGTTTGTCAAAGTAGCAGTTGCCTTGCATAGTTTGTTTCTTCAACTATTTAATAAATTTTGGTCCAAGGTTTAGATTTTGAAAAATCTCTTCCTACTTGCAAGAAATTTGATATAAATTACAATGGAGCATTCTTCTGTGAGACATTATTTATTAGAATCCTAAGGTAGTCTATTTTATTGATAATAGAATATAATTTAATGAAGTATTTTATATTTTTCCCACACTTTATTACCTTGCTTGGTAAAGATACATGAATGCTAGTGTTGCGATAATGTAAGTTTATGGTTCTGTCTTGAAATTGCTCTAATGTACTACATTTTTATGCAGATTCAGTGCACATGATCAAAATTACACTTAGGCCTTTGGAATTCATTTTCCTTATTCATCTGTTTTAAAATGTATCTAAGTACAACAAAAGATACATGTAAAAGATAAAATACATGTAATACAGACAGAAAAGCAGTCAAACTCGTGTGCAGTTTTATAATGTTATTATAATTTCTTATGAAGGTTATACAGGATGCATTTTCAAAATATATAGAAATCATTCATAGAAATCATTTTCTAGTAAGAAGAAATCATAGAAATCATTTTCTAATAAGTCCTAGGGCTTCCCAGGTGGCTCAGTGGTACAGAATCCGCCTGCCAATGTAGGAGACATGGGTTCAATCCCTGGGTCGGGAAGATCCCTGGAGAAGGAAATGGGAGCCCACTCCAGTATTCTTTCCTGGAAAATTACATGAGAAGCCTGGCGGGCTACAGTCCATGGGGTCATGACTTAGGGATTTAAGGGCTAAACAAAATATCTGTCTTACTTAAGAATCCCTCAGATTGAACTTTCTGCTCCTACACGGTGTCATTTCAGAAGTGGCATGAAGAAATCACTGCATACAGAGACGAGGTTGAGGAAGTGGGAGCCAGAGCACAGGAGATCCTGGACGAGAGCCACGTGAGCAGCCGAATGGGCTGCCAGGCCACTCAGCTGACATCCCGATACCAAGCGCTGCTCCTCCAAGTGCTGGTGAGCGGGCCACCCTGGCTCATTGTAGGCCAGCAGACTTCAGAACCCAGACGTTCTTCCTTTCACTAACTTCCAGTGAAGGCACGTGTTGATCAAGAAAGGCACAGGCACAGGTCTTTAATTCACTTATTCCATGTTGTCTCTTCTTTCAAAGGAACAAATAAAATTCCTGGAAGAGGAGATCCAGAGTTTGGAGGAATCAGAGTTATCTTTAAGTTCCTATTCTGATTGGTACAGCTCTACTCATAAAAACTTCAAGAATGTGGCTGCCAAAATTGATAAAGTAGATAAAGCGATGATGGGGAAAAAAATGAAGACGCTGGAGGTAGGCATGCAAATATCAAAGTTGTCTGCCAACTGTTCATTCTTCTTTCACTGAGATGTTCCCATCTCCCACGTAGAACTGGAAGCATGTATGTTCATCCCTGCCGAGTATGGTTGGTGATCCCTGCTTCCTCATTTCATTCTAAATTCCAAGATCGCTTTAAGCCAAAGATGGCCTTCCATTTACTTATGATGTGATGTTATCCCAATGACTTACACACGACTGTGCATGAAATTCTTAACTAAATTCCAGTTTGACACTAAATATTGAAAAAAAAAATCTCAAACTCATGACACTGTGCATTAGTCGTGTTTTAACTCAGAACTCTAGGAGCTCTGTTAAGGATGAGAAAAGCATCAAGTTCTTCCGTAAGTCTCTGATTTGGAAATGATGTGCTAATTGAGACTTTAAAGGACCTACATTGGAAAAGACTTCTTGCTGGGAGGTATTGGGGGCAGGAGAAGAAGGGGACAACAGAGGATGAGATGGCTGGATGGCATCACAGACTCGGTAGACGTGAGTCTGAGTGAACTCCGGGAGTTGGTGATGGACAGGGAGGCCTGGCGTGCTGCGATTCATGGGGTCGCAAAGAGTCAGACATGACTGAGCAACTGAACTGAACTGAACTGATGTTGAAGTAAAGAGGCTTCTCTTTGCTGGTGGGCCAAATCTGATTACAAACTTCAAATCTGATGATCGTCTTCCATCCTGATTGCTGGTGGGCCAAATCTGTTTATAAACTTCAAAAACATATGGTAAGGGGAATTGGTGAACTCAAGGCTGGGACTTGCAAGGCTTTTCTTTAAAGGGATGGGCATAATGCCAACCAATTTGAATTTGTTTATTTGTTTGTCTGTTTGTATTACATTTCTTCCCATTCTTTCTCAGGGTTTGCTGAAAGACATGGAGAAAGGCCAGAGCTTGCTCAAATCAACCCGAGAAAAAGGCGAGAGGGCTCTTAAATACTTGGAAGATGGTGAGGCAGAGACGTTAAGAAGAGAGATCCATGAGCACATGGAGCGGTTGAAGGAACTGACCAGCACTGTGCGGAAAGAGCACATGACCCTGGAGAAAGGCCTTCATTTGACAAAGGAATTCTCGGATAAATACAAAGCACTAACTCAGTGGATAGCAGAATACCGAGATATTCTGCATGGTCCTGAAGAACCCAAAATGGAGTTATATGAGAAAAAAGCTCAGTTATCTAAATACAAGGTAGTGTGTTGTTACTGACAGATGCGTGAGGAGGTCACGTAGGACTGAACTGGAGGCACGTGGTTTCTGGTGTGTGTCACCCTTAGTGGGGACTGGGAGAGGTCCTTAGCATGCCTGTTCTACTGGTGGGGGGCAGGCAGCTGCCTGCCAATGCGGGAGACATAAGCAACACACGTTCAGTCCCTGGGTCGGGAAGATCCCCTGGAGAAGGGCATGACAACCCACTCTAGTATTCTTGCCTGGAGAATCCCATAGACAGCGGAGCCTGACAGGCTACAGTCCATAGGGTCGCCAAGAGTTGGACACGACTGAAGCGACTAAGCACATATACTACGTCAGACTTATTTTTCCGTTCAGGTACTGTGTTCATCTGATATCAGTGGATGGAGATCTGTTCTGATAGTGTGATCCAGGTACACGGATCCTTCAGAGAAACTTTCTGGCATCAGGATCTCACACCTATAGATTGTCTCTGTTTCATCTAGAGTCTCTCCTTCATCTTTTGGTACAGAAAGCCTATAAGCAGATCTATGGTAAATTCCAAACGAGACTTCATACTCCTAAGAAAATAAATTCTAATTAACCAACTGTAGGTAAACATTTTAGAAATTAATTTTTGAAAAAATAAATGATGATATAGATATTGCTATACATGCCATGCTGCTAAGTCGCTTCAGTCGTGTCCGACTCTGTGCGACCCCATAGACGGCAGCCCACCAGGCTCCCCCAGCTCTGGGATTCTCTAGGCAAGAACACTGCAATGGGTTGCCATTTCGTTCTCCAATTAATGAAAGTGAAAACTCAAAGTGAAGTCGCTCAGTCATGTCTGACTCTTCGTGACCCCACGGACTGCAGCCTACCAGGCTCCTCCGCCCATAGGATTTTCCAGGCAAGAGTACTGGAGTGGGGTGACATGCTATAGATATAAATATTTCACCTGCTCAAATTTGTGAAACAATTATTAAGCTTATACATGGAATAGTCTGCTTTTAAAATTTGACCCAAATTATTTAGCAATGGTCTTTAAGAATTACAGTATGATGTCTTACCTCAAAGCTTTTCCTGGTGGAAGCTTTTTCCTCCTCCAGCCAATATGTCTATTCCTGCCCTTGGTTTTTCGGCCAAGCCTGACAGTGTTTTTGAAAGTGTAATATAAGAAGCACAACTGCTTCTCCTTTTTTACTTCTCCCTGAGTTCTTGATATATTTAAATAGCACTTTAAGGCTGTCACAGCAACGTTGCAACTGGAATTTGTCTCCCAAACCTCACATCCAACTCAAGCTACAATTGACTTTACGATTCAAAATCAAAAGATAACACCTCTCTCCCTTCATATAGCATTAAGATTTATTTCTCTGCTGAAAGGAATGAGGTGGAAGCCAGCAATATGCATTATGTTAAATTCAGCCAAATACAGTTCTTTTCTATACTTCTCTCTGCACGTATGAGGACTATTCAGTGTGTTACTTTTACTCTGAAAAAAACTGTATTAGCCATAAAAGTCATTTTCTTTTTATTGTTTTATATTTGTTGATTTATAAAATATATATCAGATCTTTGAGATAGATCATTTTATATATGGCAATGCATGTGTCTGTATTCTCCTTGATCACATGAATGAGCTGGCTCTTGTTTTTTCCTTTGTAATTCAAGTCACTTCAACAAACAGTGCTGTCCCATGAACCATCGGTAAAATCGGTGAGAGAGAAAGGTGAAGCCCTCTTGGAGCTGGTGCAAGATGTTACTTTAAAGGACAAAATCGATCAGCTTCAAAGCGATTACCAGGATCTCTGCAGTGCAGCAAAGGTATGGAAAGATCAGAAGTACAATAAAACTGTGGTGTTTGCCACAGAGGGAGTCTTGACTCCATTTTATCTGTCAGAAAATGTAGCACTGGTATGGGTCAGTATTTTTCCTTTGCATTCAGGTGGGCATTTTTAAATGGCGTAGCAACTCTGTGTGCGTGTGTGTGTGTGTGTGTGTGTGTAGTAGCTTTCTGATGTGTGTAAGTCTACCTACTCTATGAGTTGCCCTGGAATTTTAAAATGTTAAATTTTTGAGTAGATTTTTGGCTGGAAAGTCACTTCTAACAGGCACTTGGCTTCACAGGAGCATGTCTGCAGTCTTGAGGCGAAAGTCAGAGACCATGAAGATTACAACAGTGAGCTCCAGGAAGTGGAAAAGTGGCTGCTGCAAATGTCAGGAAGGCTGGTGGCGCCCGACCTCATGGAGACAAGCAGCCTTGAGACAATTACCCAGCAACTGGCCCGCCACAAGGTAGGCCTGAAGAACACAGGGCAGCTTCGACAGGTGGCTGTGTGTGTGTTGGGGGGCGGGGGTAATCTCTGGATCATAATGACTATACTTAAAGACTCAGGTCTGAGTCCCAAGAATGCCTGATAGTTGAGAACAGTTCAATTTAATATTTAAGTGACTCGACAACAGCTGAATCCTGGCATTCAACTTCTGAGCACATTGTAGCATATTTCCCAGTTAATAGTTGGTTTTTTTTTTTAATTTCAGAATATAATCTATATGGAGTAATTTATCAGATAAATTATCTTTAGTCTAGAAAAGTACAGCCAAAGATAGGATACAGAAATAGTAGTCAAAGAGTCTAAATTCTAGCCAAAGTCTGTTCTTGCTAGTGGGGGACATAGCCTCTCTGAGCCTCCTTTTTCTCTTCTGTAAAGGATGATAATGACATCAGTCCCATTACATAGCCACTGTGGTCATCAGAGAAGATAACATATCTGGAAGTCTTTTGTAGACCACAAAGTACAGTACCGATATACGATGTTCGTATCTTTATTAATATGTATTTTTTAGTAATCATATGTGCCAAATGACACATATCATATGCTCACAACTTTATGAAGCTATTTTGGTAAGCTTAATGGGAAACATGATGCTGAAGCTGAAACTCCAGTACTTTGGCCACCTCACGCGAAGAGTTGACTCATTGGAAAAGACCTGATGCTGGGAGGGATTGGGGGCAGGAGGAGAAGAGGACGACAGAGGATGAGATGGCATCACTGACTCAATGGACATGAGTCTGAGTGAACTCCGGGAGTTGGTGATGGACAGGGAGGCCTGGCATGCTGCGATTCATGGGGTCGCAAAGAGTCAGACACTACTGAGCGACTGAACTGAACGGGAAACTGAATTTTGGTTGTAATCTGGTCAACATTTACTACTGTGTCTTAGGAAAACCAGTTAACCATTCCAGGTTTCAAGATCTTAGGAGAACATTTTATTTAGCGAATGCAAACAGAAAAGTAACGACATAATATAGTGTATTTGGTACTGAGTAAATAGCCTCAGTAACCACATGCTGTAGTGGTTCCATTCCAGCTTGACGATAAATTGGTTCTTTTCAGTATGACATGTATAACTGTTGACCCAGCACCACTGGGGGAAAAAGTGGTGAGCCCTGCACTGCTGGAGGACCATGGTTTCCCTTAGACATTGATGTGTCAGCCTAGGAAACTTTGTGTTGTAATGTGCCACTAGTCACTAGCATTGCATTGCAGTAAGGAAGTTAGAACCTGACTTGAAAAAGTTGGGTCCCCCTCTCTAAGTGATCTCTGAGAAAGTTCACTAGAGAACATAGGCGGGCATAGCATGTGAGCTGGAGTCAGGCAGAGACAGGTCCAAAGCCAAGGCTCTGCCATTTACCACTTGTGTGACCTTGAACACAATAAGTTATAATTTCTCTGTGCCTCAGTCTCCTCATCCGTAAAACAATAATAATAATAAATATTTATCAGGGCTTATATACAGTCCCTGGGCTATCAGTGCTTAATAAATGTTAAGTGGTAAATGTTGTTTTTACTTTTATCAATATAAATATTAGATGTAAATTAGATCTTACACAGTTTAGACATTAAGCTATTACATAAATCAGATATCATAGTATTAGATAAATTAGACATTAGTTAATTAAATTAAAATATAATTAGGCTATTTTAGACATAAATTCGGAGAAGGTGATGGCACCCCACTCCAGTACTCTTGCCTGGAAAATCCCATGGATGGAGGAGCCTGGTAGGCTGCAGTCCATGGGGTAGCGAAGAGTCGGACATGACTGAGTGACTTCCCTTTCACTTTTCACTTTCATGCATTGGAGAAGAAAATGGCACCCCACTCCAGTGTTCTTGCCTGGAGAATCCCAGGGCTGGGGGAGCCTGGTGGGCTGCCATCTATGGGGTCGCACAGAGTCAGACACGACTGAGGCGACTTAGCAGCAGCAGCAGCAGATATAAATTAGGGCTTCCCTGGTGGTTCAGACAGTAGAGAATCTTCCTGCAATGCGGAAGAACTGATTTCAGTACCTGGGTTGGGAAAAGCCCCTGGAGGAGAGCATGGCAACCCACTCCAGTATCTTGCCTAGAGAATCCCCGTGGACAGAGGAGCTAGCGGGCTGCAAAGTGTCAGACGTGACTGAGCGACTAAGCACAACACACAGATATAATTTATGCCAGAATTATAATTTTTAGAGTTGAAAAATGTGTGGACATCTTTTTCACTGGTAGTATTTCCATGGAGCAGATCTCTAACTGAGGTCAGTCTTATGACTTCACTCTTCAAGGTTCATCCTTCTGTGTAACTTAGTCCATTATTGGAAGATCCCTGAAAGTATACATTTTTAAATTTAATTTGTTGATATGAAGACACTGAGACATTTATTTCACTGCGTTGATACCAAGACAAATTGCAAAACGCTTTTAAAAACATATTAAAGAGTGAGATAATTGATCTTAAACTTTCTGTTTGGTGAATAGAATATTTAACGACTAAAAATGGAATAATGAGAACTGCGTATTTGTTTCATTTTTGAAGGCAATGATGGAAGAAATTGCTGGTTTTGAAGACCGTTTGAACTACCTTAAAACTAAAGGTGACAATTTGATCAGCCAATGTGCAGATCACCTTCAAGCGAAACTTAAACAAAATGTACACGCTCACCTGCAGGGCACAAAGGACAGTTACTCAGCCATCTGCAGTACAGCCCAGAGGGTAAGTACTGCTGGAATGTTCTAGAATGATGAATAATGAAGGAGAAAGGCTGTGCAGGCTGAAGGTTTTTTAAAATAGTTTTTATGCTTCACACTTTGGAAAGATTTCCCAGTCTATGTGTACACAGAAATAACATTATATATTTGATTAACATGATGAAGTAGTGAATTTCAGACATTTGGTTTTACGCAATCCCTTTATTCCATGAATTGATTATGAAAAAAATTTCAACTTTGTTTGTTTTTATTTGCACACCATCAATACTTCTAATTTGCCATTTATTCTATAAAACCAAAATAAGTTTGTTCTGTAAGTCTCACAATAATTATTTTCTTTTTAACCCACTTTACCCCAGGTTCTTCTCTCATTCAGTATTTCTGTGTATTCATATAGAAATTGAGGAAAGAAGAAAGCACCAATTTTGAAGTATACTTTAATGGGTATTCTTCCAATAAAATGAAATCATTAATGTTATAGATATAAGTCTAAGATAAATAAGAATTGCCTTTTTTAACAGCAACTAAGTAAAATTAGTGGATTACTTCTTATTATTCTAGAGTTTATAAATGACACTGAGAAAAGTCCATGTATTTTTGTTGCTGGGCTACTGAATAAGAATTGAAAAAATATAAGTGACACAGGGAAAATTATTTGTGTTCATTGTGATAATTAAAAGATGCTGGGGAATTCTGGGAAGATGGCGGAGGATTAGGACGAGGAGATTACTTTCTCCCTCACAAATTCCTCAAAAAAACATTTCAACGCCGAGCAAACTCCACAAAACAACTTCTGAATGCTCGCAGAGGACATCAAGCACCCAGAAAAGCAGATCATTGCCTTCAAAAACAGGTAGAAAAAAATATAAAAGACGAAANATATAAAAGACGACAAAAGAGACAAAGGAGGTGGGGAGGGAGCTCCGTCCCGGGTAGGGAAGCCCGACCCGGGAAAGGAACTTTAAGAAGAGAGGTTTCCAAACACCAGGAACCACTCTCCCTGCCGAGTCTGTGGTGAGCCCTGGAAGCACAGAGGGCATCATAACAGGAACGATACATAAATGAATAATTAAAACCGACAGATTACAAGCCCAGCAGTGACTTCCCCAGTGGAAAAGCAGCACATAAACCAGCACCCGCCACTAGCAAGTGGGGGTGGGGCAGGGACACGTGCTCGAGGCGCAGGCTGCACAGCTTTGTAAGAATCGGGTAGGAAAGCCCGGCAAGTAACCAGAACGAACTAACTTGGGCTAGTAAACCAGACTGGGGGATAGCTAAACACACGAAAAGCTCGAACATAGGACACCGCCAGGACTGAGCACAGAACAAAGGACAGAACGGAAGTAGCTGGCTACAGACCATCCCCCGCCAGGGACAGGCAGCCAGAGCCGTAAGGGCTGGAAAGGGGCAGTCGCAGCCCCGGAGAGACTTTCCTAGCCAAACGGCAAGCAGACTTCTTTACTAAAACTTCTGGAGGTGCTGGTCAGTGGTACACCCAGAAGACTGAGCAGCAGGGTGCACTCGAGAGAGAAGAAACCCAGCTCCACTCACCAGAACCCCAACTCAAGCCTCCCTAACCAGGAAATCTTGACAAGCCACTGATACAACTATACCCACAGTGAGGAAGCTCCATAATAAAGAGAACTCCACAAATTCCCAGAATATAGAAAGGCCACCCCAAACGCAGCAATATAACCAAGATGAAGAGACAGAGGAATACTCAGCAGGTAAAGGAGCAGGAGAAGAGCCCATCAAACCAAACAAAAGAGGAAGAGATAGGGAATCTACCTGAGAAAGAATTCCGAATATTGATAGTGAAAATGATCCAAAATCTGGAATTCAAAATGGAAGCACAGATAAGTAGCCTGGAGACAAGGATTGAGGAGATGCAAGAAAGGTTTAATAAGGACCTAGAAGAAATAAAAAAGAGTCAATATACAATGAATAATGCAATAAATGAGATCAGAAACACTCTGGAAGCAACAAATAGTAGAATAACAGAGGCAGAAGATAGGATCAGTGAAATAGAAGATAGAATGGTAGAAATAAATGAATCAGAAAGGAAAAAAGAAAAACGAATTAAAAGAAATGAGGACAATCTCAGAGACCTACAGGACAATATGAAACGCTCCAACATTCGAATTATAGGAGTCCCAGAAGAAGAGGACAAAAAGAAAGACCATGAGAAAATCCTTGAGGAGATAATAGTTGAAAACTTCCCTAAAATGGGGAAGGAAATAATCACCCAAGTCCAAGAAACCCAGAGGGTTCCAAATAGGATAAACCCAAGGCGAAACACCCCAAGACACATACTAATCAAATTAACAAAGATCAAACACAAAGAACAAATACTAAAAGCAGCAAGGGAAAAACAACAAATAACTCACAAGGGGATTCCCATAAGGATAACAGCTGACCTTTCAATAGAAACTCTTCAGGCCAGGAGGGAATGGCAAGACATACTTAAAGTGATGAAAGAAAATAATCTACAGCCCAGATTACTGTACCCAGCAAGGATCTCATTCAAATACGAAGGAGAAATCAAAAGCTTTACAGACAAGCAAAAGTTGAGAGAATTCAGCACTACCAAACCAGCTCTCCAACAAATGCTAAAAGATATTCTCTAGACAGGAAACACAAAAAGGATGTATAAACCCGAACCCAAAACAATAAGGTAAATGGTAACGGGATCATACTTATCAATAATTACCTTAAACGTAAATGGGTTGAATGCCCCAACTAAAAGGCAAAGATTGGCTGAATGGATACAAAAACAAGACCCCTCTATATGCTGCTTACAAGAGACCCACCTCAAAACAAGGGACACATACAGACTGAAAGTAAAGGGCTGGAAAAAGATATTCCATGCAAATAGAGACCAAAAGAAAGCAGGAGTGGCAATACTCATATCTGATAAAATAGACTTTAAAACAAAGGCTGTGAAAAGAGACAAAGAAGGCCACTACATAATGATCAAAGGATCAGTCCAAGAAGAAGATATAACAATTATAAATATATATGCACCCAACATAGGAGCACCGCAATATGTAAGACAAATGCTAACAAGTATGAAAGGAGAAATCAACAATAACACAATAATAGTGGGAGACTTTAATACCCCACTCACACCAATGGACAGATCAACTAAACAGAAAATTAACAAAGAAACACAAACTTTAAATGATACAATAGACCAGTTAGACCTAATTGATATCTATAGGACATTTCACCCCAAAACAATGAATTTCACCTTTTTCTCAAGTGCTCACGGAACCTTCTCCAGGATAGATCACATCCTGGGCCATAAATCCAACCTCGATAAATTCAAAAAAATCGAAATCATTCCAAGCATCTTTTCTGACCATAATGCATTAAGATTAGATCTCAATTACAGGAGAAAAACTATTAAAAATTCCAACATATGGAGGCTGAACAACACACTTCTGAATAACCAACAAATCACAGAAGAAATCAAAAAAGAAATCAAATCATGCATAGAAATGAATGAAAATGAAAACACAACAACCCAAAACCTGTGGGACACTATCAAAGCAGTGCTAAGAGGAAAGTTCATAGCAATACAGGCACACCTCAAGAAACAAGAAAAAAGTCAAATAAATAACCTAACTCTACACCTAAAGCAACTAGAAAAGGAAGAAATGGAGAACCCCAGAGTAAGTAGAAGGAAAGAAATCATAAAAATTAGGGCAGAAATAAATGCTAAAGAAACAAAAGAGACCATAGCAAAAATCAACAAAACCAAAAGCTGGTTCTTTGAAAAGATAAATAAAATTGACAAACCATTAGCCAGACTTATCAAGAAACAAAGAGAGAAAAATCAAATCAATAAAATTAGAAATGAAAATGGAGAGATCACAACAGACAACACAGAAATACAAAGGATCATAAGAGACTACTATCAGCAATTATATGCCAATAAAATGGACAACGTGGAAGAAATGGACAAATTTTTAGAAAAGTACAACTTTCCAAAACTGAACCAGGAAGAAATAGAAAACCTTAACAGACCCATCACAAGCACGGAAATTGAAACTGTAATCAGAAATCTTCCAGCAAACAAAAGCCCAGGTCCAGACGGATTCACAGCTGAATTCTACCAAAAATTTAGAGAAGAGCTAACACCTATCCTACTCAAACTCTTCCAGAAAATTGCAGAAGAAGGTAAACTTCCAAACTCGTTCTATGAGGCCACCATCACCCTAATACCAAAACCTGACAAAGATGCTACAAAAAAAGAAAACTACAGGCCAATATCACTGATGAACATAGATGCAAAAATCCTCAACAAAATTCTAGCAATCAGAATCCAACAGCACATTAAAAAGATCATACACCATGATCAAGTGGGCTTTATCCCAGGGATGCAAGGATTCTTCAATATCCGCAAATCAATCAATGTGATTCACCACATTAACAAATTGAAAAATAAAAGCCATATGATTATCTCAATAGATGCAGAGAAGGCCTTTGACAAAATTCAACATCCATTTATGATAAAAACACTCCAGAAAGCAGGAATAGAAGGAACATACCTCAACATAATAAAAGCTATATATGAAAAACCCACAGCAAACATTATCCTCAATGGTGAAAAATTGAAAGCATTTCCCCTAAAGTCAGGAACAAGACAAGGGTGCCCACTCTCACCGCTACTATTCAACATAGTTCTGGAAGTTCTGGCCACAGCAATCAGAGCAGAAAAAGAAATAAAAGGAATCCACATTGGAAAAGAAGAAGTAAAACTCTCACTGTTTGCAGATGACATGATCCTCTACATAGAGAACCCTAAAGACTCCACCAGAAAATTACTAGAGCTAATCAACGAATATAGTCAAGTTGCAGGATATAAAATCAACACACAGAAATCCCTTGCATTCCTTTACACTAATAATGAGAAAGAAGAAAAAGAAATTAAGGAAACAATTCCATTCACCATTGCAACGAAAAGAATAAAATACCTAGGAATATATCTACCTAAAGAAACTAAAGACCTATATATAGAAAACTATAAAACACTGATGAAAGAAATCAAAGAGGACACTAATAGATGGAGAAATATTCCATGTTCATGGATCGGAAGAATTAATATTGTGAAAATGAATATACTACCCAAAGCAATCTACAAGTTCAATGCAATTCCTATCAAACTACCAGCGGTATTTTTCACAGAACTAGAACAAATAATTTCAAGATTTATATGGAAATACAAAAAACCTCGAATAGCCAAAGCAATCTTGAGAAAGAAGAATGGAGCTGGAGGAATCAACTTGCCTGACTTCAAGCTCTACTACAAAGCCACAGTCATCAAGACAGTATGGTACTGGCACAAAGACAGAAATATAGATCAATGGAACAAAATAGAAAGCCCAGAGATAAACCCACACACCTATGGACACCTTATCTTTGATAAAGGAGGCAAAAATATACAATGGAGTAAAGACAATCTCTTTAACAAGTGGTGCTGGGAAAATTGGTCAACAACTTGTAAAAGAATGAAACTAGATCACTTTCTAACACCACACACAAAAGTAAACTCAAAATGGATTAAAGATCTAAATGTAAGACCAGAAACTATAAAACTCCTCGAGGAGAACATAGGCAAAACACTCTCTGACATAAATCACAGCAGGATCCTCTATGATCCACCCCCCAGAATTCTGGAAATTAAAGCAAAAATAAATAAATGGGATCTAATCAAAATTAAAAGCTTCTGCACAACAAAGGAAAATATAAGCAAAGTGAAAAGACAGCCTTCTGAATGGGAGAAAATAATAGCAAATGAAGCAACTGACAAACAACTAATCTCAAAAATATACAAGCAACTTATGCAGCTCAATTCCAGAAAAATAAATGACCCAATCAAAAAATGGGCCAAAGACCTAAATAGACATTTCTCCAAAGAAGACATACGGATGGCTAACAAACACATGAAAAGATGCTCAACATCACTCATTATCAGAGAAATGCAAATCAAAACCACAATGAGGTACCACTTCACACCAGTTAGAATGGCTGCGATCCAGAAGTCTGCAAGCAATAAATGCTGGAGAGGGTGTGGAGAAAAGGGAACCCTTTTACATTGTTGGTGGGAATGCAAACTAGTACAGCCACTATGGAGAACAGTGTGGAGATTCCTTAAAAAATTGCAAATAGAATTGCCTTATGACCCAGCAATCCCACTGCTGGGCATACACACCGAGGAAACCAGAATAGAAAGAGACACATGTACCCCAATGTTCATCGCAGCACTGTTTATAATAGCCAGAACATGGAAACAACCTAGATGTCCATCAGCAGATGAATGGATAAGAAAGCTGTGGTACATATACACAATGGAGTATTACTCAGCCATTAAAAAAAATACATTTGAATCAGTTCTAAGGAGATGGATGGAACTGGAGCCGATTATACAGAGTGAAGTAAGCCAGAAAGAAAAACACCAATACAGTATACTAACGCATATATATGGAATTTAGAAAGATGGGGATGATGACCCTGTATGCGAGACAACAAAAGAGACTCAGATCTATAGAGTGAACTTTTGGACTCTGGGGGAGAGAGAGAGGGAGAGGGTGGGATGAGATGGGAGAATGGCATTGAAACATGTATACTATCAAGTAAGAAACGAATCGCCAGTTGATGTCAGATGCAGAATGCAGGATGCTTGGGACTGGTGCAAGGAGAGGACCCAGAGGGATGGCATGGGGTGGGAGGTGGGAGGGGATTCATGTTTGGGAACGCTTGTACACTCGTGGTGAATTCATGTTAATGTTTGGCAAAAGCAATACAGTAATGTAAAGTAAACTAAAGTTAAAATAAAAATTTAAAAAAATTTTAAAAAAAATGCTGGATATTAGTTGATCTCTAGACTTGGAAAATTCACTTTCAAACTGTTTATTTAAAAAAAGAGGGATAAAGGAATCTAACAAATAACTACAGAAGACGATGAAGGGGAAAAGGGGAATGAGACAAGGAAAACGGCAGCATAAAACTTTTTGGTGAGCTCATTCATTCACTCAATTAACAGAGATTTATTGAACACTGTCTTTGTAGCAGGCTTTTTTTGTGTGTGTGCATTAAGGATATAGCTTAAATTTTTTAAAAAGGTGGTAAATATTTGAAAGACAAACATATTTTAGAAATAAAAGTTTAAAAAGCAGATGAAATTCTAAGAACAGAGTCAGAACCTTAAATTTAAGTTTGCAAAAATGTTAAAGAAAACAAAATACCGGGGTGGGAGGTGGGAGGGGATTCATGTTTGGGAACGCTTGTACACTCGTGGTGAATTCATGTCAATGTTTGGCAAAACCAATACAGTATTGTAAAGTAAACTAAAGTTAAAATAAAAATTTAAAAAAAAAAAGAAAAAAAGAAAACAAAATACCTTTTTCTTTTTAGTTCTGCTTGAAATAAAAATACAGGATATTCCTGATAGCAGATAAAGTGATTAATAAATGAAAGAGAAAAGCAGAATTCAGTTATTCCTTCTGTTGTCTCAATAACCAAAGAAAAGTCAGTCTAACCTCATATTCTTTTCTTTCCTTTTTTTTTTTTTTGATGAGTAACTTGCTCCAAAAACCATCATAGGTATATTTACCTTGGTTTCAAGGGAACATGTAATAGTTTCTCAACATGTCTTTATGGATAAAATGAAAATTGCTTGGCTGGTTGAGGAATTGAAATGACATGTTAGAAAATGTTGGATTTTTCTGGACATATAATTTTGGATTATTCTGGGTTATTGTTGTCCAGGAATATTGCTCCTGAATGAAGTGAGGGCATCAAACTCTTCCCTCCCCTGTGTTATAATTTAGTTCCAATTTACCCTACCCTTAAAGAGGAAGAATTTCAGCTGAGAGATATTGATTATCTTTTCATAAACTGGCAGTTTATTGTTACTTTTAGTTCCTCATTTAAACAAAAAGGGCAATTTTATACAATCGGGAGAAGCTGAAAAAGCTTTTTGTTTAGGTTTGACCAATTTACTTCAAAGATTCTATACATTCTAACACATTTCTACTGTTATATCAACCCTTCCCAGCTTCTCTTTCCATAATCAGGATATTAATGTTGTAATGCATGGGTTGAGAAGTTAGAAACTGGGGCATGGCCCACGTGCTCTGCGATGTTTTGGAACACATGCAAACTCCATCGATGTGTGTCCGATGTCAGGGAGCATGGCGAAGGGGGATCCATTTATGGGATTTGTTTCATTTGCTTCTACTGATATTTACAGCAATATAAAACAGCTCTCACAACTGCAGCATGATTATTCCGTCTCAGGTGTACCAGAGTTTGGAACATGAACTTCAGAAGCACGTTAGTCGACAAGACACCCTTCAGCAGTGCCAGGCCTGGCTTTCTGCAGTTCAGCCAGGTTTAAAGTCAAGTGCAAATCCCCCTCTTAGCAGGGCAGAAGCTGTCAAGCAGGTAATTTGTGATTCCTGAAAGTTTGTATTACACTGTGATTCATTCATTTGATGGAAACATGTTAAATACTTGTTATGTGCAAATTGTGCTGAATATCAAAATATAAATAAGATCTGAGCTTGATCCTAGTCAAGTTCACATTCTAGCCAGGAAGATGAACACACAACTAAGCATCAATCTGGTAGAATAAATAAAGCATGGGCACTGTGGCCAAAAGACTGCTTCTAGTACCTACTCAGTAGGGTCATCATGGATAAACCATTGAATTTATCTGTCCCTTAAGGACCTAAGTGATTATAGGACTGAAGGTTATGAAGAAATTCAAATGCCATCCCATAATGTACCCGATTTGCTAACATAAAAGCAAAATTAGCCTTTCCACCTTTTTTGGTACAGAACAAGTTGCTTATTAATTATCGAATGAATGCTGAATGAAATATTGTCATGTAAAGGATTCTGTGGCATATTAATTTGACATCTACATGCTTAAAATGTTGCTGTTGAGATTTCATCAGAGTACTTGAGATATGTTTTTAAAACTTTTGAACTAAGCAACTTTTCTATGTGGTTCAAAGAAAATATTTCAAAGGTATTTAATTATAAAGGTTATTGCTGCCAGATATGAAATAATAGTAAACATTTGATTTTTTTACCTCAAACTGAGATTAAGATAATATGCTTATGCATTTAGTCCACAAAGATAATGTGTTCAGTTTATATGACCCCCAAAGTATGCCTTTTGGCTTAAATAACTTACATTATTTAAGTCATGAAATGATTCACAGACGTGCACCTATTATATCTGGTAAAGAATAGAATCTGGACAAATCTGGACAGAATCTGGACAAACAAATCTAGACATTCCTTGAATCAAGAAATTAATTAAAAATTGTCTGCATTCTGCCTTTTTATTGGATTGTGAGTTTCTTAGGCCATTTATTGTCTTATGGCTATTTGTTTCTAATGTAGTTTATTCAGAACAATCCAGACCAAAGTTTGATTTTTCTCCTTTGTTCCCAAAAAAAGAATTAAAAGAGAGGGGGTAAAATAGTATTAATCCAATGAACCTTTCCTAGAACAAGAGGTTTCTACGTCTCCCTGCATTAGCCATGATTGCAGGAAGACACTGATCCTTCTAGGGGCCCAGATTCAATGACTATATAGTTTGGTTTCTGCTTCCTGCTCTTTCTGCACTATTTCTCAAAATAGGCTGCCCTGTAGAGAAAACAGCCAGAGAAGAGAATGAGAAGTATTGGAAACACCAAATCAACTGCTTCAACGGTCTGCAGTTGACTTTGGTCATGGTCCCAGATGCACTGTGTACCCCCCAGGGCCTCCCACATGGTGAACACTCAATACATATGTAATGATAACATAGCCCCCACTACCACTAGCCAATGACAGGCTGATTGGACTCCATAAGAATGTCATTTGTTTTTATAAGGCATGACATGTGAATTTGGGAGAATAAGAAAAAGTCCTATCAGATTTGGCTTCCCAGGTAGCTCAAATGGTAAAGAATCTTCCTGCAATGTGAGAGACCTGGGTTCGATCCTTGGGTTGGGAAGATCCCCTGGAGAAGGGAATGGCAACCCACTCCAGTATTCTTACCTAGAGAAATACATGGACAGGGGAACCTGGCAGGCTATAGTTCATGGGGTCACAAAGAGTCAGACATGACTGAGCTAATAGCACTTTTACTATCAGATTTTCCCTTGAAGTTGATTTTAGCAAAACTCTTCTGAAACTGTTTTGTCATTGACAATCAACAAGTTGCTTCCAGTGCTTTTAGAATTAGGCCAACTCTGTACATTTTAAAATAAATCACTATTTTTTTAAGTAAATACATTTATAAAATAAAAATTCTGATATCTTGTTCTCTTCTTATATCCAAAAGCTGTTTGGGACAGATAATGTTCTCTGAGTCACAGGTACATGGTGGGGTGCTTTAGGTTAGCAGCTAATGATGCTAATGGGAAGTGAAATACCAGTCAATTTGTATAACGAATAAAACTTTAGGCGTTGGCTTTTAACTTAATGGGAAATTGATCTATGCTTATTACATCTACATGAGAATGATGTGCCTGGGCAATCCACACAGCTCAGAGAAAAAGACACTAAGATAAAGGTCAAAAAGTCAGGCTGCCTTATTAACTATGATTTTGGAGAATCATCTAATGTTTCTGTAGGTCAACTTGATCCTATACAACTTGCAGTCTATACCTCTTTCCCCATTTATCACAAAGATGTAGTAAGAACCACTTATCACCACTTCTGCTATCCAACACCTTCCATCAGGCCATCATCAATTTTCATGTGACGCCTAAAGTAGCCTAAAAACTGGTCACCTACTTCCACTGCCCTGTCACCCCTTACTCCATAGTAAGCATGATTTTTTTAAACCTGAGTTGGATCATTTCTCCCAATACCTTCCAGTCACATGTGTGCATGTTCAGTTGCTTCGATTGTGTCCAACTCTTTGAGACCCTGTGGACTGTAACCCACCAGGCTCCTCTGTCCATGGTATTCTCCAAGCAAGAATATTGGAGTAGGTTGCCTTGCCCTCCTCCAGGGGATCTTCCTGACCCAGGAAAGGATACAAATCTAAAACTATTTGAACTTACAACTCTTGCATTGGCAAGCAGATTCTTTACCCACTGAACCACCTGGGAAGCCCACCTTTCAATCACACTTAGAATAAATTCCAAATTTCTTACTACAGCCAGTGAATACTTTGGTTGAATAATTTGTTTTCCAAAACTGAATATTTGCTAATAAGGAGGCCACTTTTCATAATTGCAGTTGAGATTAGACTGGTGGTTCTCAACCAAAGGAGAGGGGAAATTTAAAACAGTCTCTGAAGACAGTTTTGGTTGTCACAGCTGGTGGGGATGTTCCTGGTATCAGCCAGGGATGCTGTTGAACATCTTGCCATGCACAGGACAGTCCCACAGCAAAGAATGATCTGTCTTCAGATGTCAATAGTGCCACAGTTGAGAAGGCATAAAAATATAAACTCTGCAAATTGGGACGTATGGTCAGTGTCCCTATGAGGTCCTCCATGTGTTGGCCCTTGCCTACCTTTTAGACTCTGCTCCTACCTAGGTCCCTCTGCTTTAGCCTGGAGCTTTCCACTTGCTATCACCCATCACCCCCGACTGCCTGGAATGCTCTTACCCCATGGCATGACTTACTCCCTCTACAACTCAAGGCTCTTTTTCCGAAAGGTCTTAGGGGTACATTCATCCCACAGTAACAGTGCTTCTTCATTATAGTAATACTTCCCTACCCTTACCTTGGGTTCTACTTCCCTGGTGGCTCAGATGGTAAAGCATCTGCCAGCAATGTGGGAAACCCAGGTTCAATCCCTGGGTTGGGAAGATCCCCTGGAGAAGGAAATGGCAATCCACTCCAGTACTCTTGCCTGGAAAATTCCATGGACTGAGGAACCTGGTAGGCTACAGTCCGTGGGGTCTCAAAGAGTCGGACACAACTGAGCGACTAGAGCTGACTCTTTGGAAAAGACCCTGATGCTGGGAAAGATTGAGGGCAAGAGGAGAAGGGGATGGCAGAGGATAAGATGGTTGGCATCACTGACACAATGGACATGGGTTTGGGTGGACTCCGGGAGTTGGTGATGGACAGGGAGGCCTGGTGTGCTGCGGTTCATGGGGTCGCAAAGAGTCAGACACGACTGAACTGAACTGGACTGAGCCCTTACCTTACTCCGTGGTGTTTATTTTATCACTATCAAACATTGCAATGCATATTTGTTTCTGTGTTTGTGTATTATCTGTCTTTCTCGTGTAAGCTCCACTGGAGCAACAGTTTTGTTTTGGAGACTGCTGTATTCCTAGCATCTAAAACAGAGCCTGCAGGGTCTCTAAACATCTTCAAAGAAACACATTTCTCTGTGTTTCAAGGATTCACCAGAGATGCCTTTCTTGGGCTTATGAAAAGGGAAGACACGATGTGAATTTTCTGCAGAGAAAAAGAGCCCAGCCATGTACATTTTCACCAAACTCCAGTGAAACCTACAAATGCACAATAACCTTTTATGTCTATAGAATATGCAAAAATGTGTTAAGAAACAGACCAGAATAGTCTATTGATTCTCTGAAATTGAAAACAAGCTAGAATGTGAACAATCTGAAACAATTGTGGACGTTTCTTGGGTGTTCCCCTTTCCCAGAACTAATTAGAATAAGAAATGACTGGTGGATAAATGGCTCCCTGCCAAGGTGCTTTGAAAGCTTTCTTTTGAGTACTTAATATGTGTTATTTATAGCAATGGTAAAAACACTGATTATAGCAAGATTATTTTTGAAATGTCAACAAAATACGCAAATGTACAAATATTTGCTATCTATAGCATGCCTCTCTTGCACTCTGACAATTTTTTTTTTTTTTTTTTTTGAGGTCAAACACTTCAGAGCTTTGCAGGAACAAGCAAGGACCTACCTAGATCTCCTTTGCTCCATGTGTGACCTGTCAAACTCTTCAGTGAAAACCACAGCAAAAGACATTCAACAAACAGAACAAATGGTAAAAAGTTAAAAAAAAAGTGACATTGGATATGTCTGTTTGATCATATTCTCTTGCTTGCACATTGCTGCTGCTGCTGCTGCTAAATTAGATGTGAAAAAAATTCTCCTGAGATTATTCTTGCTATAACGCTCCTTCAGGCATTATAATAAGTATGTATTGAATTTCAACTGAGTCACAGAAAAATAGGCACACTTTGATACTGACACCTCTGAATTGGAACTGAAATATTTAGTCCCTGTCAACTGCTGAACATTTGTGCCTCTTTCCTCTTCTCTTTTCTCTTCAATTAGCATTCTTCTTTTTTCTGATCATTTTGTTGTTGTTGTTCTTTTCCATCATTTTTCTTTAGGTCATTCTTACTATGACCTAAAGAATGTATGAAAGGGTCATATAAAGTGTGTATGAAAGGGTTGTACTTAGTATGAAAGGGACTCCTGACGCTTGCATTCTCTTAGGATGGCAAACATCTGTCATGACCGTTCTAAGTCATCAGTAGTGGCTGAGGGTGGTGTTGATAAGGATCCTGAAGCTGTATTTGGGCTTTCTGGACAGGGTTGTGATGAATCAGCAGTACCTGTGAGCAGCAGATAGATGGCACCATAGAGGTCATGTGCCTTCTGCTGCTGCCTTAATCTCTGCAACTCAATGTGTTTGGATTAAAAAAAAAAGACCCGGTTTTGGTATTTAATTGATTAAATATTCCAGAAGAGTAAAATATTCTAAAGGAAAAAAGAAATTAAGACAAATCATTATAATAGCATTTTTTTTTACTTTTATATTTTACTATATTATCAGAGCAAGTCTGCTTTTAAATCTTTAAGAAAGATGATATAGCTTCTATATTTTTTACTGAAATTATTTATTGAAAAAAGTTGCATGATTTCAAAAAACAGTGAAGCAGTTCTAAACATATATCCAAAGCATTAATTACTTAGTGTTCTATAAGAGGTGTCAGCAAATATGCGATAGAGAACCATATAAGTCTTTTCTAGTTAACCCCAAGACCACATTGAAGAGTCTGTCAAACAGATGTGTCTACTGAAATGCCCAATGTGAAAAACCACCAGGGCAGCTTCTGACCTAATAAATTGGTAGAACTTCTAAAGCCTCACAGTACTGATTGAAATCATATGGCATAAGTCTTCGACACTTAAAGTCTTTAGAAAACCGAAACATAAAATCTATTTTTCTTGGAGCAAATAATTTGGGGGGATTTATCACTTTGTGTGTGTGTGTTTGTGTGTGTACCCAAGTGTTGGTCTGCGTACATGGACAGGCTGATTCACTGAACATAAATGTCTCTGACTTTTGCCTCTATGTTTTCTCCAGATCGAACAAAGGCTTGCTCAGGCACAGAACCTAACTCAGGGCTGGGAGGAGATCAAGCACATGAAGGCTGAGCTCTGGATTTACCTCCAGGATGCCGATCAGCAGCTGCAGAATATGAAGAGGAGGCACTCAGAACTGGAGCTAAACATCGCACAGAACATGGTGTCTCAAGTAAAGGTAGGAATTCACATGTCTCCAGGGGAAACAGAGGCGACCAGCATGGGCATGTGTCAGCCAATCCTTACACACAGTTAAGGAATAAGACAGAATCAGAACCACTTTCATTTGGTACTGGAAGAGTACAAATCAGAAAGTCAACATTCAGATATATTTTCGGAGCTCCCGTTGGCTACTTGCTTTGAAAGACACTCACTCTGTAGCTTGTTTATGAACAAAGCAACTATAGTTCAGCTGGCAGAACCAGAAGGCTGTATCATTAAACAAACACAGAGCCTTACTATTTATTAGCTTCTCATCACAAAAAATGCTAAAGCTGTAGGACTGTAAATGTATCAATGTATTAAATGTATGTTTAGGCACTTCAGTGGTTGGGACTTGGCGCTTTCACTACTGGGTCCTGGGTTTAGTCCTTGGTCGGGAAACTAAGATCTTGCAAGCCACATGGCACAGCCAGTAAATAAATGAATATAATATGTAATATATATGTATTAACATAGCTAACTTAAATGTAATAAAAATTTATATATTTAAAATGCAATAGAAAACTATTAAATTAACCTGATTGGAAGTTGTACCAGATTTTTAACAAACTTTAAGATTTATATTTTCCCTGTGATAATCAGTCATTTATATTTTCTGCTGGAATGTTGTCTCCAGCAGAAGACATACCTCCTGAAGATAAATCAGATTTTTTTAAAAAATCATGAACCTTAAAATTTTTTAGAAAACTAAGGATACATTTTAATATAAAATGTTAACTTTTTTCTCTTAGTGACTACAATATTGTTCCACATGTATCAGTTTTTCTTTTTACTTTCGGAAGTAACACATGAAGATACCACAGTTTCTCTTTTGACTCTTATATACTTGGAAATTTGTGTTTATACGAAAGCATGATGACTTTCTCTTTGTCCCTCAGTATACATTCTTCAGTTGCTTAAAGGGTTCAGAGGTATTGTCTCTGTGCTTCAATCTGTATTTATTTGAGGAGTGGGTTATAACGTATTTTTTATTGTTGCTATCCTTTAGGATTTTGTTAAGAAGCTACAGTGCAAACAGGCATCAGTGAACACTATTACAGAGAAAGTGGATGAGTTGACCAAGAAGCAAGAGTCCCCTGAACACAAGGAAATAAGTCATTTAAATGACCAGTGGCTGGATCTGTGCCTTCAGTCCAACAATCTGTGCTTGCAAAGAGAAGAAGATCTCCAGAGAACACGAGATTACCACGACCGTATGAATGTTGTCGAAGGGTTCTTAGAAAAATTTACTACAGACTGGGATAACTTAGCCAGGTAACAGTGGTTCTCTAGTGGGTCACCAAAATGCTAAGCCAGAAATTTCTTAATTCTATAAAAATCAAAAATATCTTTCTTACATTTTAAACATCCATTTTCTATCATGGATGCATCAATCAAATTTAAATACTGATAAAACATTATTAAGAGTCTAGTGTGATCGTATGCACACAGAATCACGATTTTCCTCACCCAATATCATTTTAAGCAGTGGATAAAAGGAAAATGTTTGAAAACAGCACTGATTCTACCTGTGACTTCAAGGAATATTTCAGGGCTATTACACTTTGACTTTAAAGTACATCCCAAGAATATTTCTAGTTTTAATTACCTGTTGTGGGACTCTGTAAATTGAGGACACGAATCCTTCTTGAAATAAGTTCCATAGGTTTCTTGCCAGTTCTGTGAAGTAACACATTCTGTGTAATTCAGTCTAGTTTTTTCTTGTACTTGTGGTATTCTAGAACTTAGTGAATAATCTGATGGCTCAGATGGTCAAGAGTCTGTCTGCAATATAGGAGGCCCCGGGTTTAATCCCTGGGCCGGGAAGATCCCCTGGAGAAGGAAATGGCTACCCACTCCAGTATTCTTGCCAGGGAAATCCATGGACAGAGGAGCCTGGAAAGCTGAAGTCTATAGAATCACAGAACAGGACATGACTAAGCAACTAACACTGTTTCATTTTATAGCAACTGAACACCTCTTCACTTTTGCTTTGAAAAGGATTCCCTCACCACCCACATCAGTTCAGTTCAGTTCAGTTCAGTCGCTCAGTCGCATCCGACTCTTTGCGACCTCATGAATTGCAGCACACCAGGCCTCCCTGTCTATCATCAACTTCCAGAGTTCACTCAAACTCACGTCCATTGAGTTTGTGATGCCATTCAGCCATCTCATCCTCTGTCATCCCCTTCTCCTCCTGCCCCCAATCCCTCCCAGCATCAGAGTCTTTTCCAATGAGTCAACTCTTCGAATGAGGTGGCCAAAGTACTGGAGTTTCAGCTTTAGCATCAATCCTTCCCAAGAACACCCAGGGCTGATCTCCTTTAGAATGGACTGGTTGGATCTCCTTGCAGTCCAAGGGACTCTCAAGAGTCTTTTCCAACACCACCGTTCAAAAGCATCAATTCTTCGGCACTCGGCTTTCTTCACAGTCCAACTCTCACATCCATACATGACCACTGGAAAAACCATAGCCTTGACTAGACGGACCTTTGTTGGTAAAGTAATGTCTCTGCTTTTGAATATGCTATCTAGGTTGGTCATAACTTTCCTTCCAAGGAGTAAGCGTCTTTTAATTTCATGGCTGAAATCACCATCTGCAATGATTTTGGAGCCCCCAAAATAAAGTTGACACTGTTTCCGCTGTTTCCCTCTCTGTTTCCCACGAAGTGATGGGACCAGATGCTATGATCTTCATTTTCTGAATGTTGAGCTTTAAGCCAACTTTTTCACTCTCCTCTTTCACTTTCATCAAGAGGCTTTTTAATTCCTCTTCGCTTTCTGCCATAAGGGTGGTGTCATCTGCATATCTGAGGTGATTGATGTTTCTCCCGGCAATCTTCATTCCAGCTTGTGCTTCTTCCAGTCCAGCGTTTCTCATGATGTAGTCTGCATATAAGTTAAATAAGCAGGGTGACAATATACAGCCTGGACGTTCTCCTTTTCCTATTTGGAACCAGTCCATTGTTCCATGTCCAGTTCTAGCTGTTGCTTCTTGACCTGCATATAGGTTTCTCAAGAGGCAGATCAGGTGGTCTGATATTCCCATCTCTTTCAGAATTTTCCACAGTTTATTGTGATCCACACAGTCAAAGGCTTTGGCATAGTCAATAAAGCAGAACTACATGTTTTTCTGGAACTCTCTTGCTTTTTCCATGATCCAGCGGATGTTGGTTGATGATCTCTGGTTCCTCTGCCTTTTCTAAAGCCAGCTTGAACATCTGGAAGTTCACGGTTCACGTATTGCTGAAGCCTGGCTTGGAGAATTTTGAGCATTACTTTATTAGCGTGTGAGATGAGTGCAATTGTGTGGTAGTTTGAGCATTCTTTGGCTCTGCCTTTCTTTGGGATTGGAATGAAAACTGACCTTTTCCCATCCTGTGGCCACTGCTGAGTTTTCCAAATTTGCTGGCATAATGAGTGCAGCACTTTCACAGCATCATCTTTCAGGATTTGAAACAGCTCAACTGGAATTCCATCACCTCCACTAGCTTTGTTCATAGTGATGCTTTCTAAAGCCCACTTGACTTCACATTCCAGGATGTCTGGCTCTAGGTGAGTGATCACACCATCGTGATTATCTGGGTCATGAAGATATTTTTTGTACAGTTCTTCTGTGTATTCTTGCCACCTCTTCTTAATATCGTCTGCTTCTGTTAGGTCCATTTATCCTTTTCTGTCCTTTATCGAGCCCATCTTTGCATGAAATGTTCCCATGGTATCTCTAATTTTCTGGAAGAGATCTCTAGTCTTTCCCATTCTGTTGTTTTCCTCTATTTCTTTGCATTGATCGCTGAGGAAGGCTTTTTTTCTCTTCTTGCTATTCTTTGGAACTCTGCATTCAGATGCTTATATCTTTCCTTTTCTCCTTGGCTTTTTGCTTCTCTTCTTTTCACAGCTATTTGTAAGGCCTCTTCAGACAGCCATTTTGCTTTTTTGCATTTCCTTTCCAGGGGGTGGTCTTGATCCCTGTCTCCTGTACAATGTCAGGAACCTCAGTCCATAGTTCATCAGGCACTCTATCTATCAGATCTAGTCCCTTAAATCTATTTCTCACTTCCACTGTATAATCATAAGGGATTTGATTTAGGTCATACCTGAATGGTCTAGTGGTTTTCCCTACTTTCTTCAATTTAAGTCTGAATTTGGCAATAAGGAGTTCATGATCTGAGGCACAATCAGCTCCACAGAGTCATGTATAGAATCTTTCTGTAATTCTGATCACTATGATTTATTAAAATCTATACTTTTTCTGCCCAGATTTAGTAATTTGTAGCAATTAAAACTGAAAACATATTTTAGGTATAATTCAATTGTGGGTTTTTTTGTTTATGTGGATTTCTGTTTTAGGGGAAGTACACGACTTTCAGATGTGTTTGCCTTTTTTTTTTTTTTTGATATTCAACATGTTACTAGTCTTTGGGATAAATCCAGTGTCAACAAAAGCCTGTATTTCAGACTGACAGTAGCAGCTGGGTCTGGTTAACCCACAAACACGACAGCGGTAATATGTCCATGGCAACCCACTCCAGCATTCTTGCCTGGAGAATCCCCAGGGACAGAGGAGCCTGGCGGGCTACCATCCATAGGGTTGCAAAGTGTCAGACAGAACTGGGTGACTAAGAGCAGTACAATATGTCTCAAATGGAAGTCATCATATACTCTCCCAACACTCTTCCTCATACTTCAGAACTAATTGGTTTGTAAGTGAAAAAGATTCTAAGATTCAATTTTTCTCATGTGTGTCTTGTAGTCAACAGAATGAGAATTCTTTGCATTTCACACTTGCTTTTAAAGCTTCTAATGATATATAAAAAATATCTGAGTTATACCAATGAGCCGCTGTTAGAGTTGTGGGTCATAGCTTACACATGGCATATTGTCTACCCCTGGATTGTGTGCTGGAACTTCTCTCAGGAAGGCACAGAAATCACAGATCACTCAATTCCTTTCAGTGCCATTGTCACGAGTGCAGTAGATCAGTGTTTTGTGTTCCCACTAATCATCAGGGGGTCTTGTTAACATGCAGTTGCTGTTCTGTCGAGAGAGCCAGAGAAAGAAGCTACAAGCACACGTCAGATGTGATGAGAGGGCAGCCTTAGCTAAAAGATGAAGAGCAGAGAAGTATCCAGGCAGACCATCTTGGTTCAACTTCTGCTATGGAAATATATGGGTCTTATATTCTATAATGGAGAAGGAAATGGCAACCCACTCCAGTATTCTTGCTTGGAGAATCCCATGAACAGGAGAGCCTGGTGGGCTACAGTCCATGGGGCCACAAAGAGTTGGACACGACTGAGTGACTAACACTGTATTTCATAGTAACTACAGAATCTCTGTCAATAAGGCATGAATTGAGTAACTCTAATCTAAGAACACCCACTTAAAGAAGATGGTAATGTGCAATTTAACATGATACAAACAAGCACAGATGTGGACTAAAGTTAACTTGACGTTATGTGCTTTACTATAGATCTGATGCAGAGAGCACAGCTGTTCACCTGGAAGCTTTGAAAAAGCTGGCCCTGGCATTGCAGGAGAGAAAGAAGGCCATTGAAGATCTGAAAGAACAAAAGCAGAAAATGATAGAACATCTGAATTTAGATGACAAAGAATTAGTCAAAGAACAGACGAGTCACCTTGAACAACGCTGGTTTCAGCTAGAGGACCTCGTTAAAAGAAAAATCCAAGTGTCCGTCACCAACCTGGAGGAGCTCAGTGTGGTACAGTCCAGGTTTCAGGAGCTGATGGAGTGGGCAGAAGAGCAACAGCCCAACATCGCCGAGGCTCTTAAGCAGAGTCCCCCGCCTGACATGGCTCAGAACCTGCTCATGGATCACCTTGCCATTTGCAGCGAACTGGAGGCCAAACAGATGCTCCTGAAGTCCCTCACAAAGGATGCTGACAGGGTGATGGCTGATCTTGGCCTCAACGAGAGGCAGATAATCCAGAAGGCACTGTCTGATGCGCAAAGGCACGTGAGCAGTCTCAGCGACTTAGTGGGCCAGAGACGAAAGTACTTAAACAAGGCTTTGTCCGAGAAAACCCAGTTTCTCATGGCAGTGTTCCAGGCGACCAGCCAGATTCAGCAACACGAGCGCAAGATAATGTTCCGTGAACATATCTGCCTGCTACCAGATGACGTGAGCAAACAGGTGAAAACATGTAAGAGTGCACAAGCCAGCCTCAAAACTTACCAAAACGAGGTCACTGGACTTTGGGCCCAGGGTCGCGAGTTAATGAAAGGAGTCCCAGAGCAGGAAAAGAGTGAGGTACTAGGGAAGCTCCAGGAATTGCAGAGCATCTATGACACCGTTTTACAAAAGTGCAGCCATCGGCTACAAGAGCTGGAGAAAAATCTGGTTTCTAGGAAGCATTTTAAGGAAGATTTTGATAAAGCCTGTCACTGGCTCAAACAAGCAGATATCGTTACCTTTCCTGAGATCAGTCTAATGAATGAGACTGCCGAGCTGCACACACAGCTGGCCAAATACCAACACATTCTCGAACAGTCTCCAGAATATGAAAACCTCCTACTTTCCCTGCAGAGAACTGGCCAGGCCATCCTGCCCACGCTGAATGAAGTGGACCATTCCTACCTCGACGAAAAGCTCCATGCACTGCCCCTGCAGTTTAACGTGATCCTTGACTTGGCTAAAGACAAGTTCTATAAAGTCCAAGAGGCAATGCTGGCTCGGAAAGAATACGCCTCCTTGATCGAGTTGACAAGCCAGTCTCTGCGTGACCTTGAAGACCAGTTCTCCAGGATGAGCCAAATCCCCGGCCACCTGAGCGTCGAGGAGGCTCTGTCCCTTCAGGATAGCTGGCGAGCTCTGGGGGGCGAGGTGGCAGGCCTCGCCGAAGCCATGGACAAACTGAACCAGAAGAAAGAAAGTTTTCGCAGCACTGGGCAGCCATGGCAACCGGACAAGATGCCGCAGCTCGTCACCCTGTACCACAGGCTGAAGCGACAGACAGAACAGAGGGTGAGCTTCTTAGAAGACACCACCAGTGCTTACCAGGAACACGAGAGGATGTGCCTCCAGCTAGAGAAACAGCTAGAGGCTGTGAGGATGGAGCAGTCCAAGGTGAATGAGGAGACGCTGCCCGCAGAGGAGAAGCTCAAAGTGTATCACTCCCTGGCGGGAAGCCTCCAGAATTCCGGAATTCTCCTAAAACGTGTCACCAGGCATCTCGAAGATCTCGTTTCGCATCTCGACCCCGCAGCTTACGAGAAAGCCAACCATCAGCTCCAGGCCTGGCAAGAGGAGTTAAAACTGCTCACCTCTGCCATTGGCGCGACAGTGACGGAGTGTGAGAGCCGCATGGTGCAGAGTAGAGACTTCCAGACAGAGCTGAGCCGCTCCCTGGATTGGCTGAGGAGCGTGGAGGCAGCCCTGAGTGGACCTCTGTGCCTGGACCCAAACCTGCGGGACATCCAAGAGGAGATCAGAAAGGTCCAGATCCATCAGGAAGAGGTGCAGTCCAGCCTGAGGATAATGAATGCGCTGAGTAACAAGGAGCAGGAGAAATTCATGAGAGCCAAGGAGCTGATCTCCACCGACCTACAGCGCACGCTGGCTGAGCTCTCAGAGCTGGATGTGGCCCTGCAGAAAGCTCTCTGCACCAGACAGGTGGGTACCGTGGGGCTTCTGCTCCATTTTTCTCACTTTGCTTCTTTGTAAACAGGTGTGGGGCTTCCCTGGCAGCTCACCTGGTTAAAGAATCTGCCTGCAAGGCGGGAGACCTGGGTTAGATCCCTGGGTTGGGAAGATCCCCAAGAGGAGGGCATGCCAACCCACTTCAGCATTCTTACTTGGAGACTCCCCGTGGACAGAGGAGCCTGGTGGGCTACAGTCCATGGGGCTGCAAAGAGTCAGGCATGAAGCGAGCATAGTAGCAAACAGGTGGTGTGAGTTTTTATGTTCATGGTATTCATTTCAAGTGATTTCCATGTTGATATGACTTTCATTTTAACACAGGAACACCTTGGTTCTCTCTCTCCTTTTGGAGAGGTAATAAATAATAGAGTGGGTGCTAAGTTGCTTCAGTCATGTCCAACTCTGTACGACCCTATGGACCTTAGCCTGCCCAAATGTTTACTTGCTTTAATACCTTGGCCCGTTTTCCCCACATCTGTTTTCAGTCCTTCTGATTCTATGGAATTTCAACCAGCCAAAATATTCCAAGATGTGTTTTTTAATTCATTCATCTGTAGATGGACACTTAGGTTATTTCTATACCTTGACTATTGTAAATAGCACTGGTATGAACATGAAAGTACAGATTTCTCCTTGAGGTAGTGATTTTGTTTTCTTTGGATAAGTACCCAGGAGTGAGATTTCTGGATCATATTGGTGGTTAATTTCTTGAGGAGTTTTTCCATACTGTTTTCCATAGTGGTTATCTAGTTTACATTCCCACTGGTATGGTTATACTCCTTCCTACCTGAGGAACTGGGTCTTCCCAGGTGGCACAGAGGCAAAGAATCTGCCTGCCATTGCAAGGAGATGCTAGAGATGTGGGTTCACTCCCTGGATCGGGAAGATCCCCTGGAGGAGGAAATGGCAACCCACTCCAGTATTCTTGTCTGACAAATTACATGTGCAGAAGAGCTTGGTGGGCTACAGTTCATGGGAGTGCAAAGAGTCAAATGTGACTGACAATGCACACACTACCTAAGGCATTATTTCACTTTGGTGAAATTGCCACATATTGCTAAGCATTATACTTTTTCTTTAGAGAGAGGACATTTCAGAATCATCATAAATTTCTTTTTTTATTTTTATTTTTATTTTAACTTTAGTTTACTTTACAATACTGTATTGGTTTTGCTACACATTGACATGAATTCACCACAAGTGTACATGCGTTCCCAAACATGAATCCCCTCCCACCTCCCACCCCATAACATCTCTCTGGGTCCTCCCCATGCACCAGCCCCAAGCATTCTGCATCCTGCATCGGACATAGACTGGCGATTCGTTTCTTACATGATATTATACATGTTTCAATGCCATTCTCCCATCTCATCCCACCCTCTCCCTCTCCCCCAGAGTCCAAAAGTTCACTCTACAGATCTGAGTCTCTTTTTTTGTCCCGCATTCTATGACCTTTCTTGTTTATTTTAACTGAGATAATAAAATTATAACAAGTAGAGCTGAAGGGAAAGTAGAGAATAAGAAAAAACAAATGTCACCAGCTTATCAATTCACTTGCAGACATACCACCACGAGACTGAGACCTGAAAAGAAATGGAAGGTGCAAACTATTTTCGGGAAACACATTGCAAATGAGCGTTTATTGTGTTTGCTATTGCTGTTTTTCAGACTACCTTGACTCAAATATACAGTCAGTGTCAAAGGTACTATCAAGTGTTTCAAGCTGCTAACGACTGGCTTGAGGATGCTCATGAAATGTTACAACTGACAGGCAATGGCTTAGATGTGGAGAGTGTGGAGGAGAGTCTCAAAAGCCACATGGAATTTTTTAGCGCAGAGGATCAGCTCCGCAGCAATCTGGAGGAACTCCAAGGCCTGGCAGCCAACCTGGACCCACTCATCAAGCCGACTGGAAAAGAGGACCTAGCACAGAAAACGGCCTCCCTGAAAGAGAAGAGCCAGACGATAATACAGGATTCACATGCCCAGTCAGAGCTCTTGCAGAGGTACAGAAATTACTTTGTTCTTTATATTCTAGTGAAATGGGTTTTCACATGGAAAATTTGAATGCATTAAGGATGTACCTGGGCCTCCCTGGTGGCTCAAATGATAAAGAATCTGCCTGCAATGCAGGAGACCTGGGTTTGATCTCTGGGTCGGGAAGATCTCCTGAAGAAGGGAAGGGCTACGCACTCCAGTATTCTTGCCTGGAGAATTCCATGGACAGAAAAGCCTGCTGGGCTACAGTCCATGGGGTTGCAAAGAGTCAGACATGACTGAGTGACTAACACACTAAGGATGTACACTGGGGTTTCGCTGGAGGCTTAGATGGTAAAGAATCTGCCTGCAATGCAGAAGACCGTGGTTTGATCCCTGGGTTGGGAAGATCCTCTGGAGAAGGGAATGGTAACTTAGTATTCTTGCCTGGGAAATTCCACAGAAAGAGGAGCCTGGTGGGTTACAGTCCATGGGGTCACAAAGAGTCAGACATGACTGAGCGACTAAGCAGGAGCAGGAGTGCAAGGATATAGATCATCATGCAAATTCATCCTTTTGAGTACCCCTAGACATGCTGAGCTCAGAGCTCTTGCATAGGAATATGTGATTTTAAGTTGTCTCTTGACTTTTGTTGGATTTTTTCCAAGATGTGCAGCTCAGTGGCAGGATTATCAGAAAGCAAGGGAAGAGGTTATTGAATTGATGAATGATGCTGAAAAGAAATTGTCTGAGTTTTCTTTATTGAAGACTTCTTCCAGTCACGAAGCAGAAGAAAAGTTGTCAGAACATAAGGTCAGTTTGCTGCTGTTGTTTTTAATACTCTTGTCATTGTAGCTGTAACGGGTCTTTGCATTACGGTAGTTCAAGAAATAAGTCAATAAATTCTCATTTCCACAAAGGCTTCTTAAACAAAAAAAGGATGTGTTTAACCACATTTCAGAGCAGTTTTAACTTAATTAAGTGCTGTCACTCATTTAGCATTCCATTGGAAATGCATAGCTAGCTTAAAAAGTACATTCAGAGAAATTTGCTACTGATAAGATGTGACACAGTAGATTTCAGCAAATACTTTCTGATGTAACTTAGATTACTTCAATTGAAATTCAAAAGTTAACAACTTGAGTCTCACTCATATCTCACAGCAATATAAAATTGAATGGGACATACTTAAATATTAAATTCTGTTCACTTATACTTTTGCTAATTAAAAAAATGGGGTAATGTCATTCAGATAAATAGCATGTCAACTCTTCAATAAGTATTCACCATACTGCTTAAAAAAACTCAAGCCTAACTCAGTTACAAATTAAATGTAAAAGTAAGAATTAACAGAGGAAAATAAATGTATGTAGGAACATTTTCTTTTGCAGGTAATTTTGGACTTTACCAAAATCCGTAGTTTTTGAAAAAAATCATCTCTCTATTCAACTTCTTTTCTCCTCTTCCCACTCCAGGCTTTAGTGTTAGTAATAAACTCTTTCCATGAGAAAATCGTGGCTTTAGAGGGTGAAGCTTCAGAACTGGAAAGAACCGGAAATGATGCCAGCAAAGCAGCCATAAGCAGGTCAACAACAGCTGTCTGGCAGCGTTGGACGCGACTCCGCGCTGTGGCCCAGGACCAGGAGAAGTTACTGGAAGATGCGGTGGATGAGTGGACGAGCTTTAACAATAAGGTAATCACCATTACTGACGGGTCAAAGTAGTATCTCCTCACTGATGAGAATGTATCTTGAAAGCAATGTTTTGTCCCTTTTTTGAAATTGGCTTTATGAAAGTAAAAAGCCTTTTAAAAAAATCTCTATCTCCATGACTTGAAAACCAAATCATGAAATAAAATATATAATGCAATGTGCAATTTGGCCCCAAGTCCGGGCCCATTTATTTTAATAAGAAAGAAAGAAACCAAGCAATTGCATTTTGAGAGGAGAGCAAGCCGATTTTGCCCCATTTGTGGGGCTCTTAGTGAAACTTTCTTTCCTGGCCCTGAAAAAGTCCAAAACACTTTGTCTTTCCATGAAATAAGGAAGGAATTTAACTCATTTTTCAAATCATGTTTAATATCTTCTATTTTTTAAACAGGGTTCAGTGTTTTAAGCCACATCTTCCTTTGTGACTCAAAGGCACATATTCATGTTAACGTAAATATTGAGAAGAGTCTTTCTCTTATCTGTTTAAGTAAAAAATAAAATTAAACCCTTTTCTATGTTATGAAGTCCCTGATTGCCCTAACATTATTTTGAGATTAAGTCTTGAAACCCAGAATAATAGAAGTGGTCTTTTCTTCCATGTTAAGAGAATTGTTCATGTTTTAGCTTCCCAAGATTTAGAGTTGACACCACCGTCTCTACCGTGCATCAGTGTTTTAGTGTCAAATGTGGCATTTGTTGGAATAGTCCTCTCTTTTTCATTTTATTTACTTTTGAACTTCATAGTGTGTGTGTTTGTCATCAGGTTAAGAAAGCCTCTGAAATGATTGATCAGCTGCAAGATAAATTACTGGGAAGCTCAGCAGAGAAGGCCTCCAAAGCAGAACTCATAACTCTTCTCGAATACCATGACACATTCACCCTGGAGCTGGAACAGCAACAGTTGGCCTTAGGGATGCTGCGGCAACAAGCGCTGAGCATGCTCCAGGATGGAGTCACACCATCCCCTGGGGAAGAGCCACCTACGGTGCAGGAGATCACGGCCATGCAGGACCGGTGCCTGAAGTAACTATACACCTGCCCTCATTCTGTTTCTAAATGTGACCAAAAGGGACAAATGTAGTATTAAGAGTCTTGGGGGAGCTCCACCATGCCACCTAAAGACATGGGGATCTATTCCTATCATCCTTACTGTCTAGCACATATCTAGTCATATTAGAAACGTAGTGATGAAGCAAACAGATTCAATCTCTACCTTCAGGCAGCTTGCAGTCAGGCAGCAGAGGTAGACAGCTAAAGATGCATTTAGGTGGAGCATTTGAAGGGAGATAAATGAAGTCAAAGCAGAGGCAACTAACCTAGGAAAGGAGTCAAATAAGGCTTCCCCTCAGAAGGGCTATTTAAGTTGAAAACCAAGCAGGTTTGAACCAGCCAGTGAGGTAGGAGGAGAGTTCTGAAGACAAGGGAACAGCAAGTAAGCCAGTGTGAAAGTAAGCACTTTTAAGGAACTCTTGGGTGATGGGGTAATTCATGAGAAATGAAGCTTGAAAGATTAAAAGTTGGGAGCTATTGAGAATTTGGTTTTGATAAATCTAGATTACTCATTGGCTAAATTGGATGACAGAGACATTAGAGCAAGGATGATACCAAAGTCCAGGTAAATAAGAGTCATTTACTGATAGTGAACGTAGAGAAAGTTGATCCTAATGATACACAACCAGCTTGATTTACTTATTGGACCAAAGAGGAAATGTCACTATATAGTTTAACTCCTGAATTGACTAATATTATGTGTACTTAGTTGCTCAGTCATGTCTGACTCTTTGCAACACCATGGACAGCAGCTCAGCAGGCTCCTCTGTCCATGGGGATTCTCCAGGCAAGAATACTGAAGGGGGTTGCCATGCCCTAGTAATATATCACTCATATGTATCCTACATTCACCCCTTCAATTATAGATGAATTCAGGATAATCTGACTCCACTTATTTAAACTTTGCAACCAAATTATGTCAATTCAAGTAAAGACTTATAACTTGGATGCTGAACATTATTAATCATAAAATATCCAAAATTTGATTCTTTATTTAAAGGCTAGTCTCTAATAGGTGCAAATATTCCAATTATAGATTAATTTTTAGGGCTGATGATTCTGTACCATATAAGTAGATTTCCAAGGAGGAAATAAAAAAATCAAACAATCTCCAGGTTATTTTAGACAGGAAAATGGATGGCAGTGTAGTGGCAGAGGAGTATGTCAGCTCTCCACTTTCCAGGGATAAATCATTCACTTCACATTAAGTGTATTCTTGTTGTATTTAAAGTAAGTTTAAATGTTACTGAAAAGTATCTGGCAGTTTGGGGGAAGTGTCTTTCCTTGGAAAAAAAAAGGTTTTTACTTTTTAACATCTGTTTTTGACAATGTGATGTCATGTGCTAGAGGTCTCCTTTCATTTCAGTCCATGTCAGCTTTCTCCCCTTAATGTTTCTAAAGCATGCAGGAGAAAGTCAAGAAGAACGGGAAGATAGTAAAGCAAGAGCTCAAGGAGCGAGAAGCGGTGGAGACACAAATTGGTTCAGTAAAATCTTGGGTTCAGGAAACAAAGGAATACTTGGGGAATCCAACAATAGAAATAGATGCTCAACTTGAAGAACTTAAGGTACAAAATTCATTCCCTAGACTCATCATTTAAAAAAAACAGTGCTAATTTTAATCAGATATTCTTGTTTATATTCAATGAGATATTGAAGTGAAATCTTTTAGAAATGTTTCACATGAAAGGCTCTTAGTTAATTGGACTTTCTTTTGTTCCATATAAAGTGGACAAGCTTCTTATTTAGAGACTAAGGAAATGTTTGTTTTTTGTAAATGTGTTTCTCTAATTCTACACTTAATCCAATTTTGAGGAACCATACATATCCTTGTCTCTGTATGTGTAAAAATCAATTTCCTTATCTGACTCCTAGAAATTTCTTATGTTGATCTTTCCTTCAGATTCTCCTAACAGAGGCCATAAATCACCGACAGAATGTTGAAAAAATGGCTGAAGAACAGAAGAATAAGTACCTGGGTCTTTATACTATATTACCTTCTGAACTCTCCCTTCAACTAGCTGAAGTGGCCTTGGACTTAGGAACTATCCATGATCAGGTAACCCCATAGTCAAGAAAGAGTAGCTTTCCATTCTTTATTGTCTCAGTACTCTTGTGTAACAGTTCAGGATTTTTCAGTCATGTCTTCATGGAAACAGAGTTAAAAAACAGATCAGTATTAAACAATAATATTAAATTAAAGGGTTTACTCATAGGCGAGAAGCATATGAAATGATATTAAATGTAAACAATAATGTCAAGCATTAAAGATAATTTATAGGATTTCCCTAACCTTTCCCCCAAAAAATAATTACTCAAAGAAACAAAGAAAGCAAGATATATTTCATGTATTCAGCAAATATTTGTTGAGTACCCAGAGTCTGCCAGGTACTCTTCTATTTGTTATTTTAGTTCAGTGGTTCAGCACAATGTAGTAGGTGAAGGTATTTGAATAAAAGGAAAACAGTTAAAAATAAAGTAGAATCAGGAATGAGATTTTTATCCAAAGTTCATGCTGTAAGGCCCTGTATTTTATCTAGAGGAAGGTCTGTCAGTCTAACTACCAAACAACCAAGGAAGGGAATGAAACATAATACATGTATATATTTATTTATATATACATAAATATATATTTTTTGAATATTTTCTTTTTAAGGAAAGTGATACATAGCCATTCATAATACTTAGAATGGAGAGATTTTTATATTAGACCTCATAAGGAGAACATACTTCCATGTATTTCATGAAAATAGCTTCAGTAGCATCTGTATGCCAACATAATGGGTTTTAGGACCTTCTTGGTGGCCCAACATTAAAGCAATTGAGTTAAAACTGGTCAGTAGAAAAATGAGAAGATAGTTCGAAACTGCTACATGAAATGGAAAGTAGGATTGCACTGTAGAAACTATAATATTCTGCAAGTGTGCTGTACCTTTTGAACTTGCCGGTGTATGATGCAATGTGTTTGAAAATTCTCATCAAAATCCAATTCTACTGTATCATGTGTTTGACCTAAATTAAAATGCTATTTTCTGTTTTAAATATTTAATTTACTAATTTGGTTTTTCTTCTTAGACATTGGAGGGTTTGTCAGGAAGGATGACTTGTCAAGTTCAGATCTTAAAAAAAGAAGTTCAAATCTCATTTTTTTAACCCCTCTGGATAAATTTCCCTATTATAAAATTATTCACATGCATTCCATTTATGTTAGCCCTCAATTGAAAATAATGAAATTTTAAAAAGGTATTCGTTTTCTTGATATATTTCCTTGCTACTGAGGAGGTTTTACTTTGGCCATGTGATGTGAAGAGCCAACTCTCTGGAAAAGACCCTGATGCTAGGAAAGATTGAGGGCAGAAAGAGAAGGGGGCAACAGAGGACGAGATGGTTGAATGGCCTCACCAACTCGATGGACATGAGTTTGAGCAAGCTCCAGGAGATGGTGAATGACAGGGAAGCCTGGCGTGATGCAGTCCTTGGGGTCACAAAGAGTCAGACAGGACTTCACAACTGAGCAACAACAACAAAGGAGTCTGATTTCACAAAACATCTACTTCTGCCTCATTGACTGTGTGTGGATCACAGCAAACTGTGGACAATTCTTAAAAAGATGGGAATACCAGACCACCTTACCTGCCTTCTGAAAAATCTGTATGCAGGTCAAGAAGCAACAGGTAGAACTGGACATGGAACAAAAACTGGTTCCAAATTGGGAAAGAGTACCTCAAGGAAGTAGACTTGCCTATTTAACTTATACGCTGAGTACATCCTGCGAAAGGGTGGGCTGGATGAAGCACAAGCTGGAATCCAGATTGCTGGGAAAGACATCAATAACCTCAGATATGCAGATGGCACCACCCTTATGGCAGAAAGAGGAATTGAAGAGCCTCTTGATGAAGGTGAAAGAGGACAGTGAAAAAGCTGGCTTAAAACTCAACATTCAGAAAAACAAAGATCATGGTATCTGGTCCCATCACTTCATGGCAAATAGATGGGGAAAAAAATAGAACAGTGAGAGACTTTATTTTCTTGGGCTCCAAAATCACTGCATGGTAACTGCAACCATGAAATTAAAAGATGCTTGTTCCTTGGAAGAAAAGCTGAGAGAGTCAATTCTTAGGCAAACTGATAAGAAGTCTGGGGTCCCGGAAGAGGAGAAAGGGGTCTGGGGTTCTCAAGGAGGAGGAGGAAAGGGCAAACTTTATTTTTTTCTCTACATTCCTTAGTCTTAGTCACATAATTTTTTTTTTTCTTCTTTAAGCCCAGAACTGATGATTACACAACAAACAACTCAGTTTGTTGTGTACTAGGGATTATACAACAATGTATCCTGCTTGAGGACAGTTTCTCCTTCCTGAAAACCTTCTGACTAATCCTGATATCTTAAAATGTAAATTATGGGAGTGGGTCTAGTAGGATCTTTCTATTGTTAAATTCTAATCCTGTTATCCTAAAATTTAAATTGTGGGAGTGGGTCTGGTCAAGTTTTAAAAACTTGAGGCATTCTTTTGATTTATTGTAATAACTGCAAGGAGATCCAACGAGTCCATCCTAAAGGAGATCAGTCCTAGGTGTTCATCGGAAGGACTGATGCTGAAGCTGAAACTCCAGTACTTTGGCCATCTCATGCGAAGAGTTGACTCATTGGAAAAGACCCTGATGCGGGAAGGGATTGGGGGCAGGAGGAGAAGGGGACGACAGAGGATGAGATGGCTGGATGGCATCACTGACTCAATGGACATGGGTTTGGGTAGACACTGGGAGTTGGTGATGGACAAGGAGGCCTGGCGTGCTGTGATTCATGGGGTCACAAAGAGTCAGACACGACTAAGCAACTGAACTGAGCTGAACTGAATAAGTAATTTTAAAAGTATATAACTACCTTGCTAACACTAGCGAGGGGGGAACTCTCTGTCCCCCTTCTGATGTCTATGTCAGAACCTTTCTCTGTCCCTTTTTACTTTAATAAAACTCTGCTACACAAAAGCTCTTGAGTGATCAAGCCTGGTCTCTGGTTCCGAAGTTAATTATTCTTTTTTGGAAATCAAGAATCCGATACTGTTCACTGTAAGCTATCAAAGCTATGACCAACCTAGACAGGATATTAAAAAGCAAAGACATTACTTTGCCAACAAAAATCCATCTAGTCAAAGCTATTGTTTTTCCAGTAGTCATGTATGGATGTGAGAGTTAGACCATAACAAAGTCTCAGCACTGAAGAATCGATGCTTTTATACTGTGGTATTGGAGAAGACTCTTGAGAGTCCCTTGGACTGCAAGGAGATCCAACCTGTCCATCCTAAAGGAAATCATTGCTGAATATTCATTGGAAACACTGATGCTCCAATACTTTATGGCCACCTGAGGTGAAAAACTGACTCATTGGAAAAGAACCTGATTCTGAGAAAGACTGAAGGCCATGATGGAGGATGAGATGGTTGGATGGCATCATCAAGTCAATGGACACGAGTTTGAGCAGGCTCCAGGAGTTGGTGAAGGACAGGGAAGCCTGGCACGCTGCAGTCCATGGTGTTGCAAAAATTCAGACATAGCTGAGCAACTGAACACCAACAATATATTACAAAATGAGCAGCACAATAAATCTAGTTAGTGTTCAAAACTACATATAGTTATAAAATTTTTTCATGTGATGAAAACTTTTAAGAACTACTCTCTTAACAACCTTCAAGTAAGCAACATAGAAATGTTAACTATAATCACCATGCTACTATATATTACATCCCCAAGACTTAAAGATATTTTTAAAGGCCTTTCATTTATGTAAAGGAAATATTTCTTTTTGGAGAAGGAAATGTCAACCTACTCCAGTGTTCTTGCCTGGAGAACCCCAGGGACGGGGGAGCCTGGTAGGCTGCTGTCTATGGGATTGCACAGAGTTGGACACGACTGAAGTGACTTAGCAATATTTTTTACCATCTTCTCTTCAACATCATAAGCAAAATATAAATGTTTGTTATCACATCAAATTAAAGCTATTGGAAATGTATAAATATTCAGTTCAGTTCAGTCACTCAGTAGTGTCCAACTCTTTGCGACCCCATGAATCGCAGCACGCCAGGCCTCCCTGTCCATCACCATCTCCCGGAGTTCACCCAGACTCACGTCCATCGTGTCCGTGATGCCATCCAGCCATCTTATCCTCTGTCGTCCCCTTCTCCTCCTGCCCCCAATCCCTCCCAGTATCGGAGTCTTTTCCAATGAATCAGCTCTTCGCATCAGGTGTCTAAAGTACTGGAGTTTCAGCTTCAGCATTATTCCTTCCAAAGGAATCCCAGGATTGATCTCCTTCAGAATGGATTGGTTGGATCTCCTTGCAGTCCAAGGGACTCTCGAGAGTCTTCTCCAACACCACAGTTCAAATGCATCAATTCTTCGGCACTCAGCCTTCTTCACAGTCCAACTCTCACATCCATACATGACCACAGGAAAAACCATAGCCTTGACTAGACGGACCTTAGTCGGCAAAGTAATGTCTCTGCTTTTGAATATGCTATCTAGGTTGCTCATAACTTTTCTTCCAAGGAGCAAGCGTCTTTTAATTTCATGGCTGTAGTCACCATCTGCAGTGATTTTGGAGCCCAAAAAAATAAAGTCTGACACTGTTTCTACAGTTTCCCCATCTATTTCCCATGAAGTGATAGGACCGGATGCCATGATCTTCGTTAGTTGTTATTTTTTCATTTTCCTTTCCACTGGATGTGCTCAGTGTCATACTATAAGATGATAATTGGAAGTTAGGAAAAGAGTTAACAGGTCATTAACAGCTACTCATGAAAAGGTGCACAGAAGCAAATATATGTGCCTCCAGTTATCAGGAAGCGTTCTCCATTTTATGAAGAAAAAGCCTTAGAAGAGTTTGTGTGTTTAGGGTCACACAGTAAATGGAGAAGATAGAATTCAAACAGCTATCTACACTGCTATCTGTAAACATTTGATGAGTGAATCATTGTACATGTGTTGCTAGTTCCTTTGCTGAAATAGCAGCAAAAAGT
>SJYQ01007179.1:497695-508547 GCA_006410935.1 Redunca redunca
AAATTTAGGCTTAAGTTAGATACAGATATCTTTTAGCCCAGTTATCAGGCCATCAAATACAAAATGGTCCTTGTTTAAGTTATATGGATATCCTCAAGTATATTAGATTTTCTTTTTTGTTCTGATTTATGTATACTTGTGTCTTTCATTCATTTATTATTCAATAAACATTTATAGAGTGCTTTCCAAAGCTGGGAATTTAATATTCCCTGCCTTACCCCAGGGAGTTGACAATTGAAGGGAGAAAAGAGATAGAGGGGGTTCCCAGGTGGTACTAGTGGTAAAGAATCCGCCTGCCAATGCAGGAGACCCGGGAGACGCAGATTCGCTCCCTGGGTTGGGAGGATCCCCTGGAATACGAAATGGCATCCAACTCTAGTATTCTTGCCTGGAAAATCTCGTGGACAGAGGAGCCTGGTGGGTTACAGTCCAGCGGGCCGCAGAGAATCAGACAAGACTGAATGACTAAGCACCAGAAGCTGGGTTAGATTAAGGAAGGAAAGAAACTGGGCATCCCGGGTGGCACTAGTTGGAAAGAAACTACCGGCCAGTGCAGGAGATGAAAGAGATGTGGGCTCTATTGCTAGGTTAGGAAGGTCCCCTGGAGGAGGGCATAGCAACCCACTCCAGTATTCTTGCCTGGAGAATCCCATGAACAGCAGAACCTGGCAAGCTACAGTCCTTGGGGGTCACAAAGAGTCGGACACGACTGAAATGACTTAGCAGAAAGCAGCACAAGGTAGGAAAAGGTGACTCTGAGCTGAGTCTTGAAAGACACACAGCCTAAATAAAATGCACGGGAAAATCCCATCAGAAAGAGGGAGGGGTGCTCTGCTTGGTGCACTGAGGAGGGGCTTTGCTGAGAGCTGAAAAGAGGCCAAAGAGATAAGAGAAGACAAAGACAGGTCATGAGAGCCTATGGAGATCTTGACCTTTCTCCTGAAGTCACTCTAAGCCTTTGACAGACATTCTGCAGGCAAGTGAAAAGCTCAGACTTATAGTTTAAGAATGATGACTTAGAAGCCTGTGGAAGACAGATTGATGATGGTAAGACAACATAGAGAGTGGTTTCAATATTCCAGTAGACAGTGACAAAGTCTTACTTAGGAGGCTGAGAGGACAAAAATCAAGGGGCTTTACCTAGTGAGAATTCTGGACTTGGAGGCTTCTGGATGTGGAGAGAGGAGCCCAGGATGGTTGCCAGGTTTTTCTGACTTGGGCAGGTGGCTGGGTTGGGTGCATCGAGGGCACAGTGGGGACAGAGGTCACGTGTTGGTGGTGACCTCACACAGATGCTCAGGAGAGAACTCGGCCTGAACACAATGTTCCAGGGAGTTCTTTCATGTCTGCCTGCCTTAAGAATTAATGAAAACTGTCTTGAGTTTGTCCAAAAACAATGCACAGCAAAAGCATGTGTTTTAATGGCAGGTGAAAAAATTAGGAAATTGTAGGTATCTTATGATCTCAATCACCTAAAATTATACCCAAATTGAACAGCAGTTATCCCTTATTTAAAATCATCCCTGGGGTATGGGATTGTGGAATATTTTATCTTCTTTATTTTTCAATATTTTCTGAGCTTTATAATATTTGTATATGATATTGCAAGAGAAAACAATGTACTTTACTTTTAAAAAAGGGATCTATTGCAAAAGAGTGATGTCCCGCCTCCCGTTCTCCTCTTTACGCATCGCACGCCCCAGGAACTGCACATTTTGTGCCCACCACCTACGTGCCTTTGCTTACGCTGTCCCTTCAGCAGAAAAGGTCTTTTCTTTTCCTCTCCATCTGTACAAATAGAAACATTCTCTGACTTAGCTCAGATGTGGCTTTTCCAGGACGCCTTCTCCCAACCCTCCTAAAGGTAATACCACCTCTCATTTCTGGCATCCTTAACCCTTTCTTCTCTTTCACTCTACTCATACAATGCATATTATATGCTTATAATTCCATTCATATGATTGTTAGTCTCAATAGATGATGCTGTCCTGAATGCCAAGGGCTTTGTTTAATCCCAAATAGTTTCTACCCCTTCGTCTCACTTCAAGCATTTGAGTCTTACTTTCGTATCTTAGATCCATATATGCTTAAAGCTTAGCTATAGAATATGAGAGCTGAAAAGCATCTCTTTAGTTGAATATGAGAAAAGAGAAGCCAGTGAGCTGATGAAGACACCCAATGCCTCAGAGCATCACCACTGCTAGAATATTCGTGTCCTGAGTAGCTTGGGGTGGCAGACTAAGGACTAGCCTTATGGTTGAACACATATGGCCTCAACAGATTGTTTACAGCTCCTGAACTTTGATTTCTTTTTCTCTGAAAAGGGGGTGACAGGAAGTGGGAAGCAGGCACAGGGCTGTGAAGTTTAAACAGAATAAAATACACAGTGTGCACGGGAAATGTAAATTAAATCTCTTTATCCCTTTCCCAATCTGATGGTCTTTACACCATACTGTACTGATAACCTCTTTACCTACCTACCAATGTCCTGGATATTGATAATTCACTCTAGACCATGCTAGAAGAATCTGAAGATATTCACAATGATCTGGAAGCAATGACTGAGAAATTACAGTACCTCGATAGTGTGTACCATACAGAAACAATGTCTCAGCAAGTGGCAGACCTGGGACGGGAGACTGAGGAGCTGCGACAGGTGATCAAAATTCGTTTACAGAGTCTCCACGATGCTGCCAAGGTAAAAGAAAAAAAAAAGGTTATTTAAATGGAAAAGTCTATCATTATGGGCTTCCCGGTGGCACAGTGGTAAAGAATCCTTCTGGCAGTGCAGGAGACCCAAGAGATGCAGTTTCGATCTCTGGGTTGGGAAGATTCCCTGGAATAAGAAGTGGCAACCCGCTTCAGTATTCTTGCCTGGAAAATTCCATGGACAGAGGAGCCTGGCAGACTATAGTCCAGGGGGTTGCGAAGAGTCCAACATGACTGAGCAACTGAGCACACACATCATTAAAAACAACAATGATGGGAGGTCCTTAGCAGTTCAGTGGTTAAGACTCTGTGCTGCCAGTGCAAAGGACGTGGGTTCGACCCCTGGCTGGGGAGCCAAGATCCCACATGCTGTGACCATAAAATAAAATAAAATTCATAGATACGTTTTTAAGGTAGAAACAAATCTTGGCAGAAAGTGCAGGTAGAGTGTTCACCTCCAATGAGCCTTTTTGACTATGAATGTTACCCTCTTAGGCCTGATGCATGGTGAGGTCACACAATACCATACATTGGAGTTTGAAGCAGACAAAGGTTTATTACAGGGCCATGCAAGGAAGCAGAGAGCCCAAAAAACCCATAACATCTCGAAGGGTTTCAGCAAAGCATTTTTAAGGCCAGATGAGGAAGGAGTTTTGAAGCATCTGTGATCAGCTCATGCACAATTCTCTGATTGGCTGATGGTGGGGTGACAGGGTGGTGGCTTAACATTATCGGTCCTTAAGCCCTGGGATGCCTGGAGCTATGTGCTCTTGGTCTTCAAGTAGTTAACACCATCCATTTGGTGGGGTATTTTAAAACAAGTCAGGAAATGTACATCAGATACTATTATCTGGGTACTTCCAAGAGGAGCTAAAATAGAGGGTATAGGGGGAAGGGTCTGCCCCAGAAGGCCCTATAGGGGGTCATGCTGTTCCTGGTGAATCTGAGTTTCTTGGATGTCTTGAGGCAGAAAGAATTCAGTGAGAGATAAAGTTGTAGGTAAGAAGTGGATTTATTTAAAGAGAAACACACTCCACAGAGTGTGGGCCATTATAGAAGGTGAGAGAGAGCTCCGAAATAATGTGGTTCATTTTTATGGGCTGGGAAGTTTCATAGACTAATGAGTGGGAGGATTATTCCAATTATTTGGGGGGGAAAGAATGGGGATTTCAGGGAACTGGGCCACCACCCATTTTTTAACTTATGATTGGCCTCAAAACTGTTCTGGTGCTGGTGCACGTGTCATTTAGATGCTGATGTATTACCAATAGAATATAACGAGGCTCAAGGGCTACTGTAAGTCAGATCTGCCATCTTGGACCTAGTTGGTTCTAATCAGTTTTTGTCATGTTCTATGGATATGTCATTGTTTTAATGGTTGTACCCCTCCCCCCTTCCTTCTTGTTTCACTGCCTGATTACATGAGTCTCCACCTATGACTTTGGACTTGAAGTGCTTATATATCAACATTGATGTCACCCTTACTGCAGGATATGAAAAAATTTGAAGCAGAGCTCAGAAACTTACAAGTTGCTTTGGAGCAAGCCCAGACAACCCTGACTTCTCCAGAAGTTGGACGTCTAAGTCTCAAGGAGCAACTCTCTCACCGACAGGCAAGCAAAAATAATTCAGGGGAAATGGGGGGGGAGCTATATTTTTGAAAAAAGAGGATAGTTAGGAAAAGTGATTTCTAAACTTATTGTCTGAGCACTGTATGCAGTATTAAAAAAAAAAATTCCTGGGAAAATTTTTATAACTTTGGACAGACCTGTAATTTAGTTAATATCTCTTGCTTTTGAAATAAACTATTAAAATGTAAAAATACTTTAGAATATATCTTTTAAATGGGAAGATTTTTGGTTTTGTTTTTTCTTTTTGGCTGTGCTGGGTCTTTGTTGTGGTGTGACTCCAGAGCACATGGCCTCAGGAGTTGAGGCACATGGGCTTCTCAGGTTGTGGCGTGTGGGCACAGTTGCCCCCAGCATGTGGGATCCTGGTTCCCTGACCAAGGATCGAACCTGAGGCCCCTGCCTTGGAAGGTGGATTCTTAACCACTGGACCACCCAGGAAAGTCCCAGGAAAAATGTATATTTTATATCTACGTATACCTTATATAAATAAATTGATATCAAATTGTATAAATATAGAATTTTAAAATTTAGAATGTGAACTTGCACTTTCAGCATTTGCTGTCTGAGATGGAGTCACTCAAGCCAAAAGTCCACGCGGTACAGGTCTGTCAGAGCGCGCTCCGGATCCCCGAGGATGTGGTCACCAGCCTGCCGCTCTGCCACGCAGCTTTGCACCTGCAGGAGGAGGCCAGCCGGCTCCAGCACACGGCCATCCAGCAATGCAACATCATGCAGGCACGTGCAGCTGGGCCAGCCAGCGTCTGCCGAGCAGCAGCAAATGAGTCACAGGCTGCTTTTCTTAGTGCTTGCGTGGGCTCAGCCATCAGAACACATCCAGACTGTTAACTCTGACAGCTTGTTGTGATTACATAAAATAGGGACATGAAATGCTATCATTTAGATCACCCACAAATGCCTGGGGCAAGCTCTATTAAAAATATCTTTTGGTGAAAACTATCTTTTAGCAGTATATATATATATATATATATATATATAAAATAANATCTGAAAATCATCTAAAACTTTGTAATAAGATTTTCCTGCTAACACATACTACAGAATTTTTTTTTCATATTTCAGCTTATGATATATTTTATTGCCTGAGAAGTACACCCAGCTATAACTCTTAGTCCCTTCACCTAAGAGACCAATTATTTACTAGGAAGAAATGAAACTATCGCATATCAAAGAAATGAAACTATCTCATATCTGCTTTCAACTAATATTTGACCTACTTTATCCAAAAATTGTAAACATGCCCTCTCATTAAACCACTAATGGTCTATTTGGTCAACTCTTCTTGAATTATCTTTTGATTTGTTAGACAGTAAATTCCTGAGTGTACAAGTCACACTTCATTCATTTTTCATAAATTTGCATTGGAGTGTAGTTGATTTACAATGCTGTGTTAGTTGTAGGTGTCTAGTAAAGTGAGTCAGTTATACACCTATCTACGCCTTTTTAGATTCCTTTTCCATATGGAGAAGGAAATGGCAACCCACTCCAGTATTCTTGCCTGGAGAATCCCATGGACGGAGGAACCTGGTAGGCTACAGTCCACGGGGTCACAAAGAGTCGGACATGACTGAGCAACTTCACCTTCCCCTTCACCTTTCCATATAGGTCATTATAGAGTACTGAGTAGAGTTCCCTGTGCTATACAGTAGGTCCTTGTGTGAAAGTGAAAGTGTCAGTTGCTCAGTCGTGTCCAACGCTTGTGATCCCAGGGACTTTGGCCCACCAGGCTCCTCTGTCCATGGGATTCTACAGGCAATAATACTGGAGTGGATAGCCATTCCCTTCTCCAGGGGATCTTCCCGACCCAGGGATCAAACCTGGGTCTCCTGCATTGAAGGGAGATTCTTTACCATCTGAGACACCAAGGAAGCCCCAGGTCCTTACTAGTTATCTATTTTATCTGTGGGCTTCCCTGGCAACTCAGACGGTAAAGAATCTGCAATCCCATTCTCCCAATGTATCCCCCATTTCTCCCTCCTTGATAACTACCGGTTTATTTTCTACATTTGTGACTCTCTGCTTTGTAATAAGTTCATTATTTGTGCCTTTTTTTTTTTAGATTCCACATATAGGTGATCTCATATAATATTTTTTTTGTCTGACTTACTTCACTCAGTATGACAACCTCTAGACAACCTCTACCTTTGTTGTTACAAATGACATACTTCATTTTTTCTGTCTTCTATTCCAGCACTTAGCTGAGTCCCTCACAGAATTTCCTTGACAGAAAAATGAAGTAATCATGTTTTTCATACTACTTTTCTACCATGTTCTGGACCATAACATTGTCATCTTTAGGACAATAAGGAGGAGAAGGTGGATCTAACCACTTCAGTTCACTTCAGTCGCTCATTCGTGTCTGACTCTTTGCCACCCCATGGACTGCAGCATGCCAGGCTTCCCAGTCCATCACCAACTCCTGGAGCTTGCTCAAACTCATGTCCATCAAATTTGGTTGTGCCATCCAAGTCCATTGAGTCGGTGATGTCATCCAGCCATCTCATCCTCTGCCTTCCCCTTCTCCTCCCACCTTCAATCTTTCCCAGCATCAAGGTCTTTTCCAATGAGTCAGTTCGTCGCATCAGGTGGTCAAAGTGTTTGGAGCTTCAGCTTCAGCTTCAGTCCTTCCAATGTATACTCAGGACTGATTTCCTTTAAGTATAACTGGTTTGATCTCCTTGCTGTCCAAGGGACTCTCAAGAGTCTTCTCCAGCACCACTATGTTCAGCCAAAGGTAGCTCAGACAGTAAAGCGTCTGTCTGCAATGCGGAAGACCTGGGTTCAATCCCTGGGTTGGGAAGAGCCTCTGGACAAGGAAATGGCAGCCCACTCCAATACTCTTGCCTGGAAAATTCCATGGAAGGAGGAGTCTGGTAGGCTACAGTCCATGGGGTCTCAAAGAGTCGGACACGACTGAGCGACTTCACTTTCAAGACTCTCAAGAGTCTTTTCCAGCACCACTGTGTTCAGTCTATCAATAATCTTGACAGAATGTTTTAGAGAGAAGGCTCTGAAATATCAGCAGAAAACTGGGAATTTGAATCGTCTAGGAATTTTCCCCGTGATTTTTTGCTCCCTTGACTCGTGGGTAAATAGACATTAACACCAGAGTTTGTCAGCCTGCAGCACAGGAGTGCACACACAGTTACTGATATCGACAGATAATCGTCTGCTTTTGTTTTTTCCTTCAAAGGAGGCTGTGGTGCAATATGAACAATATGAGCAAGAAATGCAGCATCTCCAGGAACTCATAGAAGGAGCTCACAGAGAGATTGAGGATAAGCCTGTGGCCACCAGCAACATCCAGGAACTGCAAGCCCAGATTTCTCGGCATGAGGTAAGACAAGCCAAGTTCAAGGGCAGGGCCCTGGCTTGGGGAGACTATGTGATTGGTTTTTAGCAGATGAAATGGAAAGATTTTCCCTGTCCAGGGCATAACGTGTTGGGTTCTTGGAGAGCTTCTCTGGCTGTCTTTGCATTTTGAGTGCTATTTTTGCTGATGTTCTCTAAGACCCAGTAGCATGAGTCCTCCACTTAATTCCAAAACCTTTTGACACAACATTCATGATATGTCTGTCTCCACCACGACCCACTGACTGCTTCCAGCAGAATTCTCATAATCCATACACCAAAACACACTATACTCCCTGTCTTCTTTCCTTATTTATTTATTCATTTGGCCTCTCCATGCTGCATATGGGATCTTAATTCCCCGACCAGAGACTGAACCTGTTTCTCCTGCACTGCAAGTGTGGAATCTTAACCACTGGACTGCCAGAGAAGTCCCTGTACTCCCTGTCTTTACAGATGATAAGGAGCAGCAATGCTTAAAGCCTTGCTGCGTTGATGGCCCTCATTAAAAAGAAGGGATATTTCATGTTAAAGAGAAAATCATTTGCTGTTTCACATAAAGGTCATTTCACCTCCTTTTACCAAAATCGGTGAATGGCTCATATTGTTGGTTGTGATGATTACCGTGTTATGAATCTTAGCAGCTTTTCCATTTTTAGATATGCCTCCTTTCTTGTGTCTTTCGCATCATTATAACCTTAGGACTTGAACACCCTTTGGACAAACCTGGTCTCAGAGATCATATACCTTGAGTGTTTCAGTTCCTTCAGGAGAGCAGTGACTTTCCTTTCCTGACTTGTTAAATCCTGTATAGGTCACATTGACTCTTTCCTTGGGGGCTGATTACAGCATCGTGAATTTTGGAAAGTTACTAGAGGAGGGCGTATCTTCTTTCTCTGTGCCAAGGATAGACATTTAGCTTCTCCTTCCATCTACTCTATTTAACTGTGTTCTCATAAGAGCAACAGAATTTTCCAAACCAAATATCATAGTAAGGTTCTCATAAGATTCAACTGTTGAGTTTTTAACGATTGTTGTTAAACAGTTGTTGGAAAATCTCACTCCCCCCGCCTTGGCAAATGCAGTTATTTAATTTCTTGTCACATCCAGTACATCACATTCATGTATGATTTATAAAATAATGTAAATAAATATCCTACCTCCATTTACTCCTATACTGTAGATTATCATCTATATTAACTATTCAGTTCTCTTCTGTCACTGGTTAAATGAAAAGATGTTTTGCAAATACTTGAAAACTATATATAAGGCATACATTAGACTTCATGATATACATTTATTCTGAAACTACTTTTAATCGCACATTGTAAGATCCAGAATTTTGTTGCAACAACTTTTCAACCACAGCACAGAAAATATATATATTTTTTAATCTATCTGGAATGACAATAATTATCATTACTATAGATTTTTTGTTGTTTTATGTGTTTTAAGACAGTTTACAGTGTTTTCACTTTATCTTTCACAAAAACCTGATGAGCTTAAGAATTTGTGTTGGTGTGATAAGAAAACAGAAATAAATTTTTTAGAATGACTTCTTAAGCTTCCAGATGTAGTAACTGATAGAAAACAGATTCTAATCTGGTACATTTGGGGACTTCCCTGGTGGTCCAGTGGTTAAAACTCAGAGCTGCCACTGCAGGGGGCACGAGTTCAATCCCTGGTCAGGGAAGTAAGACTGGAAAAAAAAAAAGAATGATGGTCTAGGGGAATAAATGACTTGCCAGCTCTCAGCAGAGTCAGCCATAGACTGTCCTCTGGCTCCTGTTCAATGATCTGCTCATTTTGCCGCATCTTCTTCTCCCAGTTCTAAACATTAGTGCAGACTTGTGTTAGTTTTGGCACGTGATTTAGAGTGTATTTGCATGTTTATAATAACATAGTCCTGCATCAGGCTCATTGTTTGTGTGAAACAAACACAGGAAGGAAAGTGCTGTGGAGGGCAGTGGGGGTGGAGGTGGGGGTGGGGAGAGTCGTTGGGGAAGCCTGATTTATAACAGGGAATTCTGGGAGAATGTTTTTTCCTGTTTTTTTATGTGTGTTTTTAATGGATTTTCATCTTGAGGTGAGGCTGGTTTCTATATACTTAACTTTAACTCATAAAGATGACTAATCATTTATTTCTAGGGAATTCACTTTTTTCCCTGTAATCTTTCAAATGTTACATTTAATTAAAAAAAAAAAAAAGAAGTGATCTTGTCACTTTTAAAGCATAGAAGAGACTCTCAGAGCTGTTTTCCACGTGACACAGAAAGCATGCTCCTGGGCGCAGGTGGTTGCCCAGAGGGCACCTTCCCTCAGAGCAGCCACTGTACCCGAGTTCCCACTTGTACACTCATCCCTTGTCTTGATCTTCAGAAACACTCAGTTAAAACTACACATACATACGCTTCCTGAGCATGGAGAACTCATTAACCCATCCATGCTCCATTTTAATTTAGCGAATTTGGCCCCCAACCCACAAAGATCCTGGGATACTGGCAGGTTTCTTTTTACAGAAAAAAGTTCTAGAGAACTATTTCTTCAAGGGAGTCTCATGGACTAATGATAAAAGGCAGATTTTCATAGGCCTAATAAGTCAATATCTTTTGGCACCTAGACCAGAACTGCATTGCTAACAAGCAACTCAGATGAGTTTTATACCCAATAATTTGAGATTTAGAAAATGGGCATTTGCTCTCAGTGTGCTAAGCAGGGCACTGCCATAGGGAATGTGACCATCCCTGTGGGCACGAATGGTGGAAGGACTGAGGCTAACTCTGTTTCTCACAGGGTCCTCAAATCTACCAGATGGGCAACCATGGTATGAAGGCTCAGTGGAGTATATGAGGGAAATTTTCGTGAATGCGCAAAATTTTAGCTGAAAACATAGAATTCAAGGAGTCCAGTGAGCTGGTGGATGACTTCCAAACATGCATGTTTACTAGTTATTATAGAGTATTCATATGTTAGGCACTAAAGCATATGTGATAGATAGCTATTTAATCATTATTTTAAAAATCCTATTAGAGGAATTTCCTGGCAGTCTGGTGGCTAGGCCTCTGTGCTTTCAATGCCATGGGCCTGGGTTCAATCCAGGGAACTAAGATCCAAAAAAAAAACTGACTTGGCCAAAAAAAAAA
>SJYQ01007179.1:509170-625482 GCA_006410935.1 Redunca redunca
GACGGAGGACTTGGCCGGGGAGCTCCTCCCCGCGACCTCGGCCCACCCCTCTGTGGTCATGGTGAGTAAGGGTCAAGGCCGGCTTGCCAGTGCGCTCCCTTCCTACTGTCTCCTGGCTGGTGGCCTGAGCTCCTTTCAGGGGGCTTGGTATTAGAGGATGTGAACTGAGGAACAGTCCCCTTAACTCTCTGACTACATTTGGGCCGAGGCCAGTCTTTAACACTGTATCAGCGGCAGTTGAAACGAAGCTGTTTGTTTGAGACTCCTGAATTACTTAATGTGCTGAAGGTCAGCCCTGCATTTGTTTATAATTTAGCAATAATGCTCAGAGGCTCTGAGCGTCAAAAAAAAATTCCTTTGCACAGTTTTCTAGTTTTCTGGGGGAATGGGAGAATCACACTACATATATTTTTCTGTGTGTTTTCCCTGGTAGTATGCTGAGTGACTAGGTGTGCTTGCCTATTCTGTTGTATAAATGTTTCATAACATATCGAAGAAAAGCTATTGTTAGAAGAATAAGATAATAGAAAATCCAACAGTTAACTTTGGATTAAAATAAATTCCATTCATTTCTATCTGCAGTGTTATTTCCCCCATCACTGTGCATCTAAAATGAGTTCATTATCCTCTTAATTCATTGTTTTCCAGCACTTATGTTTTCACACATATGTACTGTGTCTTCAGTAGTGTATAACCAAACCCGACCTCTTTTTGTGATATATTATTTTGGGTGCATTTGTCTCGCTGGAATAGTTGGAATTTGAAATACCTACAAAAGACCAAGCTTTAATTCATAGACCCTTCTCTCATTTGTTTGCTTTGTGCTTTTTAATTGTTATTTATAAAGATACAGACAATCAAGAAAAGGAACAAAAGTTAAAGAAATATTTAATCAACAGTGAAACTCCATAATGTGACTTGTATCCCCTACCCACGTTTGTTTTACAGTGGTCCCTAGTGTCAGTCACTTGAGGACAAAACTTTCAAAGAGTAACACAGAATTTGGATGTAAATTGAGATCTCAGTAACTCTAACTTCTGTTGTATGGTTATCTCTGTTTTAACCGGTGCCTGGTCAGGTGTTTTGTTAATATAACTAACCGATTTTCATGTCCTTTGGGCCACATTCTATGTGACAGATGACTGCAGGTCGCTGTCACACTTTGCTGTCACCTGTCACTGAGGAGTCTGGGGAGGAGGGAACCAACAGTGAGATCTCCTCCCCGCCTGCTTGTCGCTCGCCTTCACCTGTGGCTAATACAGATGCCTCCGTTAACCAGGTACTGCCCACTTGGCATTCCTCTAGCTCAGATCTCTGAATGGATGCAGGACTCCATTCTCTGTTCTTATTAGACTGTGGGTATGGATCATAGACTTGGAGAATCACACCATTAGGTGTGACAGTTGCATAAACTGTGATTATCGTGTGAGACCCATGCTGGCTTAACCTACCATCTCTCCTGGGCTACAGAGATGAGATGAGCAAAAATTAGGTCACAGAAATGAGAGCTGCAGAAGGGCCTGTTTTAAGGCATTATGGCTTTAGCATCTAACAGCTGTTTGTAATGGAGTACCGCATCCTAATAGAAAACGAAATGTTCATGTCACCTTTGTGAAATAACATGATTCTGTTGCTGTTGTTAACATTCATTGAACAAAGTTTTGACACTTGCCAGCTCAGATTTTGAAGATGGAAAATTTATCTTCACCATATAATATAACAAAGACTTCTTCATTATTTACTAGTTGCCAACCAATTTAAAGGCTGTTTGTCAGTATACACATTAGTGCCTAACTAGATCTGTGTTTTGAGTTTTCTTATCTGTCGATAACCTTAAGTTTTATTTTCTATAAAATGGGGACAACAGCTTCTCATTATGAGGTGCCTTTTGAGTGTACATTCCATTAAATATAGATCATACTAAATTAAATATCTCAAAAATTTTCATGAGAAATATTGCATAGAAATCAAAAGGATGCCTTTATAATAATCAGAATGGTTTAATGCATATTGAATCATGCTTTCTTTTTTATCTTTAGCCAAAGAACCAAAAAAAAATTTTTTTAATTGCTTTACTATGAAATTACTTGTGTTCAAAAAAGCTGAAATTTATCATCAGGGGAGAAGCATTGATGAGAGCAAATGTTCTATAAGCTATATTACAAACCAATCATATTACTTTATTTTAAAGCAGAAGCATTCAACATAGGATTTCTGTGATATAGAGATCCCACCTCCCTCCAAACAAGGAAAATAAAGCAATGAAATCTTTTGATAAAACAATTCTCTTGGTAAAAACCTATGGAGCTCCAAGAAAGGTATCAGTTCATTCGTTATCAGCTAGCTAGCTTGCTTGGCATGAAATCTTGTGCTAGGATCCAGAGATATAACAAAGGATAAAACAGCAGTGGCCCCTGCTTTCAAGTGCCTTATAGTTGAGTGAGAAAAGTGGCCATAAGTTGAATAATAACAAAAGTGTTAGGGGAAATTTTAAAAAAGGAGAAGTTCACAGTGTTCTGGAGGATTTGGGAAACTGTTCTCCAAATTCTGATTTTAAAATATGAATTACTCATTCTTCGACGATGTGTTCTTCCCTGTGGCCGCAGATGTCATTAGAATCATAGAAATATGGCTAGAGTCAGCTTTTTACTGTGTAAGAAAATGTATCCTATACGATGGGTTTAATGTTCTTAAAATTTCCAAACTGAACAGTGAACACTGACTGTTGGGCTAACACTATGGAAAGAATATCCCTCTTCTAAAATTAGAAATCTCAGTGCTGCATCTTATGAAGTGTCTTTCTTTGTACAGGTGAAACTCTTCTGTAAATGATATTATATACAAGCATTTTCATTACAGTTGCTTTAACTGTCAAGCTCAATCAAATCCCCAAATTATGAGCAAAATTATGCTTTGTCTTAATCCCATTTTGACCCCCCTCCCAAATCGCAGGAAAACTTTGATTTAAATTTTAATATTAACCTGACATAGTATTATATAAATTAGGGGGAAAAGATCTTTATTTCTTTCATGTCAGACACCTTTACTCCCAGGAAGTTGTTAGAAAGCAAAAGTGTTATGCTTGGTGTTATCCAAACAAATTGACCCCGTCATTCCAGCCACATGCAATTCTTGTCGAGTGATGTTAAGTCAGAGGAAAATGAAAAAATGCTGCAACATGGCCAGTGATGCCTGCATTTACAAAACTTTCTCTTGAAGCTGAGGAAAGCATTTAGAATTCCCATAAGTTCCAGTTTGCAGACTCAAAACACTGCACAGAATGTACACAGCTGTTTCAAGGAAGGGCCAAATATAACTGCTTTATAAAATCGCAGCTGTTAAAAAAAAGACTGTGCTTGCTACTTCTGTAAGTAGATCTCCATGATATAACTAACTGATCTCCCCAGTCAGTGTGTTCTATCTCTGACAGTAGTTATTAGCCGAAATGTGATAGCGGTTTAGTTTACTTGAGGAGAGAAATAATGAGACATCCCCAGACTTTGCTGCAGGATTCTTGATCCTATTAAAAGCAAGCCAAGACTTGGGCTCCTCCTCGGAAGAGTTGAAGAAAGTAGAAGTTTGAAAAGAGCAGTATTGTAGTAAGTAGAATCCCTGTCTCCAGTTTAAAAGCTGGGGATGGATCCCAGCTCTTCTGCTAAGCTGCATGTACCTAGGAAGTCCCTCACTTGTAATGGGAAGCAGTGCTACTACTTAATTCACCGCATTGTGAAAGTTAAATGCGATGTGGATTCTGAAAGCACATTTTAGACTGGAAAAGGAATCAAAATGTAGCAGTTTCCAAATTTAATTCCTTAGGAATCTGCTAGATAATAACTCCTTTAATGTAGACACGTAACCAACAAGAGATATTTCTAGGGGTGATTCCTCACTATAACGTATTTAGCAGTTACTTATAGAACTGATCAATTTATTTTATTAAATCTATGTAGTCCTCAAATTGATGCAAATTATTAACCTATAAAAGGTGATATTTTCAATTTATTTTAAGAAATTTGAGACACAGAAGCCAGAAAACAGATTTTTTGGTAACAGATTTATTTCATTTTATTCTTTTGGGCCTTTATTTAAAATTTTTACATCAAAACAACTTTTTGCTTTTCCTTGTGGGCACTCATAGTACTATTAATACCATCCATTGTGGCTTCCCTGGTGGCTCAGAGGTTAAAGCATCTGTCTCCAATGCGGGAGACCCAGGTTCGATCCCTGGAGAAGGAAATGGAAATCCACTCCAGTATTCTTGCCTGGAGAATCCCATGGACAGAGAAGCCTAGTAGGTTACAGTCCATAGGGTCGCAAAGAGTCGGACACCTTAAGTCGCAAAGAGCGACTTCACCTTATACCTTTATGTAAGCAAAATAATAGAGTTTAAAGAATTGTTTTTAGAGAACGTCCCTGGTGGTCAGTGGTTAACACTCTGCATTTCCAGTGTAGAAGATGTGATTCCCAGTTGAGGAGGTTAGAAGATCTTATATGCCATGCAATGCAGCAAAAAGAAAAAAAATGCTTTTACATATACAATTTTTTATGAACATATATGTTATTGTTGTTTAGTTGCTAAGATGTGTCTGGCTCTTTGTGACCCCATGGACTGTGACCCACCAGGCTCCTCTGTCCATGGGATTCTCCACTGGCGTGGCTTGCCATTTCCTTCTTCAGGGAATCTTCCTGACCCGGGGATTAAACCCAAGTCTTCTGCATTCCAGGTGGATTCTTTATCACTGAGCCACCAGGGAAGCCCAATGCAGGTACATACTTGCCTGCTATCTGCCAAACACTCCATGGCATACTCAGATTCAGCCACTTACACAGGTTTTAAGGAACTCATAGTCTGTGTGAGAGCAGGCGCGTGGTGACCGTGGAGTGGGACAAGTGCTATGAGGGCGGGAAGCAGAATGTGAAGGAAGGACACGGGGTAAGTTCCTACACAAGGCTGGAGTTCAGCGGGTCGAGGACTCCCCCCTTTAGTTTTTAAAGCAGTATAAGTCAGGCACAGTTGGAGTGCTCTAGAGTGAGGAGAAGTCTTTCAGGCAGAAAGAAGCACATATAGGAAGCTTTTTCAGGCAGCAGGAAGGAAAACGGCCTAGCAAGGCAACTGCAAATAACATCAGTATAATGGGAGAAGCATAGATTTGGAGAAGGAGGTGGGGGGGTGGGGGGAGAAATGAAGCTGAGGAGGATGTAGGAAACACACCCTGATGCCACACGAAAAATCTGAACTTTGTCCAGGAGCTAATAGTTAACCACTGAAGGAATTTAACTAGAAGCTCTGCACAGAAGTGAGCTTTAGAACAGAATCTTCAGTATCAGTGTAGACAGGAGGATGGCGATGGACAAATCCAGAGCCAGGGAAGTGAGTGAGGGACAAAAGTTTACACACTCTGGTGTCTGGTCCGGTCATTCAGACTGATGACTGGTCACCAGTCATTTACTGGTGATGTAAATGAAAGAAACAGCCGGGGGGCTGTGGGGCCCTGACAGAGCCTCCCCACGTGAACTAGGCAGCCTTTCCTCTCTTAGAATTACTATAGGCTCGTGAAGGTGGAATCCTGTCTTACCTGGCTTCCAGTTTGCAGGGGAAGCCATGAATCGGGATTCTTACAAAAGCTCCCTTTCTGGTTGAAGAGAAATTTGAAACAATTTAAAACACTGTATGCTGCTGCTGCTACACTGTATAAGCCAAGCTAAATATATGCAGGCTAGAGGTAACCTGCAGGCTGCCAGTTTGCAACCTGAGAGTTAGGAAGTTGTCCCTATAATGTGAACTTGAACTTGAACCCAACCTGTGCTGTGGCAAAGGTATAGAACTTCATCCTTACATGCGCAGCGGTAGTCAGGGAGAGAAGGAATGGAAAATAAATCCCAAGTGAGGTGATTAGAAAGATGGATAAAACTTCATCCATTCATTGAAAGATGGACAAAAGGTCATCATTTTTCCTAAATCCATTTCTTATCCTCCATGTGGTTTTTTTGGTTTGTTGGTTGGTTTTGTTTTTGCAAGTATTGAGTTTGAAGAGACTATGGGATCAACTTGTATAAATCATTATGTCAGTCTGGAGCTCATAAATATAGCAGAGTTTAAGAATAACTGCACAGAACAAAAGAGAAAGACTGAATGACAAAAGAGATAGGAGAACAGAGAAGGTAAAAGGAAAGTCTTTTCCAAGAAGCGATGGTCAGTGGTACCGAATTCCAGTGAGAAACCAGGCAAGAGAAGATTTGAAAAATAATCATTTTATATCACAGAAAACAGCCACTGATGATTATGGCCAGAGCACTTTTAGTGGAGTCACTAGACTCAAGGCTCAGTTGGGTATTCAGAAGTGGATGGGTGAACATATCAAATGTAAACTACCATCTTCAGAAACTGAATTATGAAGCAAAAGGGAGAAAACAATGGTTACAAACGTGTGTGCAAATTGTATTTGTGTGTAATGAGTCATTATGTTATGATTTGTAGAACTTTCTAATATATGATACCCTAAAAGAAAAAAAAACAAAGAAGGCTGTGTGTAGGTGTTTTCAGATGGAAAAGATTTATTTATGTGCTAAGGGGAAAGTCAGTAGAGATGGAGTAGATATCAATGAACCAAGATCCTTGAGAAAGGGAAGGTGGATTCGGTTGTAGGGGTAGGTGAGAGCATTATCTTTACTCAAGAGGACTAGAAAGAGTGAAATAGAGGTGAGTCTGAATATAGACAGACCTTTGAAAATTTGAGAAGTTGCAGAAATATCCCAGTTTTTGTGTGTGTACATGTGTGCACACACACATGCGTTCTGTAAGGAAAAGTTGGATTGAGCCATAGTTGGGATTTTCCAAGTGGTTGAAGCAGAACTTAAAGGGGCAAAGGAAACACAGTTGTTGGCAAGAGAATGGTTTACATCACTTAGTCAGAAATATACTCAGGGTGAATCAGTTCAGTGATGATAGCCTATAATGTTCAAGGAGGGCAAGTGGGCGAGGATGGATGGATATAAGGTTGTCAGGGACTTGAAATAACAAGATGATCTGCTCAAGATGAGTGACAGGGTTAGGGATGAAAAGGAACCAGTCTCCATGCTCCAGTGTCATTGATAAATATGGAGGACTTACCTGGAGACCTCAGCAATAAGAAGAAGACGGTAGAGGGTCTCACGGCCACTCAGATATCACTTTATTTAATCCTCGAATCCACCCAGGGTTGTGCAGATGAGGGAGTCCATGCACAAGATGTGAGTGACTTGCTCCATTTCTATGGTGGTGATGTTGGTTTAGTCACTCAGTCCTGTCGGATTCTTGTGACCCCATGGACTGTAGCCCACAAGGCTCCTCTGTCCATGGGATTCTCCAGGCAAGAATACTGGACTGGGTTGCCATTTCCTTCTCTGGGGATCTTCCCGACCCAGGAATCGAACCTGGGTCTCCTGCATTGTAGGCAGATGATTTACTAACTGAACTATGAGGATCCAATTCTCTAGCTACTTCAGTTCAGTTCAGTTCAATCGCTCAGTCAAGTCCGACTCTTTGCGACCCCATGAATCACAGCACGCCAGGCCTCTCTGTCCATCACCATCTCCCAGAGTTCATCCAGACTCACGTCCATCGAGTCCGTGATGCCATCCAGCCATCTCATCCTGGGTCGTCCCCTTCTCCTCCTGCCCCCAATCTCTCCCAGCATCAGAGTCTTTTCCAATGAGTCAAATCTTCGCATCAGGTGTCCAAAGTACTGGAGCTTCAGCTTTAGCATCATTCCTTCCAAAGAAATCCCAGGGCTGATCTCCTTCAGAATGGACTGGTTGGANAAATCTGGCTATACCTGAAAAAAAAACTTTTCACTGATTTAAATGTATTTAAATCAAAGGTTTTTAAAAGTTATTCAAAATTGATCGACATTTCAGGAAATACATCATTTAGATTCTCCTTTTTTTCTGGTTAATCAGTCTTGAAGCGTGTATACCAGTTAAATTCTTTGTATTTTAATTTTGTCAAATATAAAATAGGAATGAGTTTTAGCAACTTGAAATATTGGTAAATTGCTTTTTATATGAATCAAAATTTGAAAGCAACTACAGTGTGCTTTGATATGACCTTCTTATCACAAGGCCTCCAGGGCCAGGTATGAATCCTAAAACTTTCCTCTGCATGACAAGCACAGTGACCTCAGTTTTGTCTTCCTCTTGAATCTGACACTGTACCTTGCTCTCATAGGACATCGCTTATTACCAAGCCTTATCTCCTGAGAGGTTACAGACCGATGCTGCCAAGGTTCCCCCTAGCACGTTGCCACCCCAAGAGCTCTATGAACCAGGACTGGAGCCTTCTGCTACTGCGAAGCTGGATGATTTGCAGCGCTCTTGGGAAACCTTAAAGAATGTGGTAAGTCTGCCAAATGTGGGATTATTTAGCCCACGAGACAGAGGAGCCTGGCGGGCTGCAGTCCTACGGTCGCAAAGAGTTGGACACAACTGACCACACACACAAGGCATCAGATTTCCTTAGTGATTGTCTTATGAAAGAAATGCCTGATATTTACACATCCCACGTACAGTTGAATAGCCTCTGTTGAGTCACAGAGGTAAAGCGGTGAGGAAAGAAATGTCGTAATCTAGAAGATAAGGGGTGGGAAACATTTGGTAATATCCCTTTTCTTCTTTAGATCAGCGAGAAGCAGCGCACACTCTATGAAGCCTTGGAACGCCAGCAGAAGTACCAGGACTCCCTCCAGTCCATCTCCACGAAAATGGAGGCCATCGAGATGAAACTCAGCGAGAGTCTGGAGCAGGGCAGGAGTCCCGAGAGCCAGATGGCCGAACATCAGGTAAGAACAGCCATGACTTCAGCCTCCTGCTTGATCAAACTGGTGCACCCTTATTTATGACTGACTGGTCAAGCCGGTGCCTAAGAGAGCAGGCTGGCATGTTTCACTGTGTCAACTGTTACAGAGTCAGCAAGATTCCAAGCAGTGATTTTGTTTCCATCATTGCTGCAGGGAGGGATCTAAGAGGGGAAGAAAGAAATTCCGGAGTTGGTGTTGCTTTTTCACCTTTATTATTACATAAACTGTCTTATTGTTGCCACATTATTTTTATTTCATTTTGAACTATTATCATAAGAATAAAAGGCACCCCACATCTACCCTCTCTGGGTATTTTTGTTTAATTATTAAATTAATGAATTTATCCTTTTTGGCTGCACTGCCCAGCCTATGGGATCTCAGTTTCCCGACCAGGGTTCAAACCTGTGCCCCCTGCAGTGGACACACAGAGTCTGAACCACTGGACTTCCAGTGAGTTGTTTAAAGAAACTTAGCCAGTGTGTCCCTGGAGGAGGGCATGGCAATGCACTTCAGTATTCTTGCTGGAGAATCTTATGGACAGAGAAGCCTGGTGGGCTACAGTCTTTGGGGTCACAAAGAGTCAGACACAAATGAGCAACTGAGTGTGTACCCGGTACCTTCTTATCACTTAGAATAGCTCTGAGACTTCAGCGGGCAGAGAAGCAGTTGAAGAAAAAGGGTTTCCAAGTTATAATCCTGTGTTTGTCCCAGACTTAAATAATTTATTAAAAGGTACACTGGGAAAAAAAGAAAAAGATACACTGGATGATGCTTCAACTTTAGGTGAGAAACAGAGATGAGATGATTACATTAACCTAGCTCAGATGCTGTTAGAAATGCATCACTTTATAACGTGTGCTAAGTGCATAGGTTAAGGTCTGGTTAATGCTTTAGTAACATTATCAGATTACTATTAATACTAACTGAGTCCAAAATACTGAGGTGTATAGTCACCTAAATATTCAATCACCATGTGCAGGAAAATGCTGCCTGCCCCGACCAGATCTCAGAAGCATATAACAACCCTATCCAAGGCAGAGGGAAAGAGAGATACTTTTAGATGTTAATTTAGAGCTGTGAAAGCATGATATGATATATGTATCTATCAAATAAAGGCTGGGAAATTTGTCAGCTCTAAGAATGAAACTTTGTACTCTATCTTTACTTAACATCTTTATAGTTTTGGAACCCACGGTAACCTTGGCATACATTGCCTGTTTATATGTATAGTCCAAGATAAAATTGTACTATTTTACAATAAAGGTCCTTGAAGTATTAACACAAAAGTGAAAACATTTCATCTAGAGACAGTATTGAGAAATAGTGGTTTTGGGTTTTTGACATTCTTGTAGCTTCTTAAGATAGACATCAGAGTGCACTGCATCCATTTTTACAGGCCTTGTTTTGGTAAAATGACCGTCTGTGGGTCTTTCTGCTGTCTTAAAATCACCCACAGTCCATTTGGCTTAGGGAGGGCGCTATAAAAATACGAAATTAAAACTAACCTTTGTTTGCTTGGATAAAGCTGGTCACAAGGATAGTCAGGGACTTAGGTCTCTGTTACTACCATGCTGTGTCCCCCTGAGCACCACAGTCCTTTTTAACTGATACCTCGGTTTTGTAATTGTCAACATCCACTTCACTGTCACCTGAGGAGGCTCTCTGGGTGGCCCCAGTGTGCTTCTGGGGGCTCTGTCTGCCCCCCACCTTTCCAATGCTTCACTGTACCTGTACTAGCCAGAGAATATCCATGCATTTGATTACAGCTTCTTTTAAGCAACCAGAAAGGATTAGGGAGTTTTCCAGGTGGCGCTGGTGGTAAAGAACCTGATTGCCAATTCGGGTAGGCTTAAGAGACATGGGTTACATCCCTGGGTCAGGAAGACCCCTTGGAGGAGGGCATGGCAACCCACTCCAGTATTCTTGCCTGGAGAATCTCGGACAGAGGAGCCTAGGAGGCTGCAGTCCATAGGGTTGCACAGAGTCAGACATGACTGAAGCAACTTAGCACGCACGCACAAAAAGGATTGAGGATAAGTTGTCCAAAGACTTGATTCAGTGAGTGAATCTAAGTGTCACAGGCTTAGTTAGCGTCCCAGAAGAGGGTTTACAAAATCTGACTCTCTCTACTTTCAGATACTTTCTGATCACTGTGTTTGTTCAGGGCTCATCATTCTTGTGTCCCAGGTGACAGGCCACAGCTCCCAAAGACCCTTCACTGGGTCCCACAGCATTTATTAACTGAAAGTAGGATCCTGGTGGTCTGCCTTGACCTTCCAGAGTTCATAATTAAGATGCAAATTAACTCCCAATCACCAGCATCACCCTGCCTCTCAGGCATTAGTATGAAAACACATACAAACTGAAAGTACAGCAGAATTATTATTTTGTTTAAGGGATCTAATGGTGAAAACTCAAAATTGCACATTAATGCCAAGCATTATAAATTAGAAACTATCCTGTGACTTTTCTTGTCATTAGGGCCAACCGCATGATTTTTATCCCTTTCTAAATTGAGAGTGGTGATGCTAACAATTATAGCACTGAGGAGATGTAATTCTAATTCAGTGCTTACCCATCATTTGAACTTAACAAGTATATTAATGCTCTAAGGAGAGGGAAGGAAATATAAATAATGTATAATCTTTTATATCACCACAAATCTAACATTTTCCATCTGACCTACTTTTGCTAACTTTTGCTGTCTCTACCTAAATTCTGCAAATTCTGGGACAGTGCTGCCTACATGGAAAGCTAATGGTATCATAATATCTGAATTGGTTTTTGGCTTCTGGAATGATACTTTAAAAATCCTAAGATATGATAGAATTACTCTAGTTTTTTTTTTTTTTTGATGCTGCAAAAACACTTTATCGTTTCCCTTTGGTCCAAGGCTTAAGAGAGTGCTCCAGAGTGTTAAAAAGCTGCCTAGTGGCTGCAGAGAGGGGTTTCAGGCAGCCCTGATGTTAGGGGGACTTCTCAATGGCCACTGGTCTCCAGAAGTTCCTAGCTGTGCTTGAGGGTGAGCCTTTCGAAGACATATTTGCCCAACCCAGCCTGTGGACCAGCCAGCCTGCAGATGTGGGTCAGGTGGTCACCCATATTCTTGATGAGTTTCACCTCCTCATCTAGAAAGTGGTTCTCCAGCAAGTCACAGATGTGGGGGTCTGCGCGGGCAGAACCCAGGCCATGCAGATCCCAAAGAGCCTGGCTCAGGTTCTCTGTGAGAAGGGCCACTTCCCTAGCATCCTGGGTTTTACCCCCACTCATCTTGAGACGGCTTCCACACGTCCAGAAAGAGGTTGAGGCTGCCGTACTGATTTTGCGTTTTCAAGAGATGCTTTGCACCCTCGCCCTTCTCCTTGGCCTATTCGCAGGAGAAGGTGGCCCATACCCTCCAGAGCCACATCGTCACGGTCAAAATAGCAGCCCAGAGAGAAGGAGGTGTAGGAGACCCACAGATGCATGTTAACCAGGCAGTGGACGGCGGCCTCCACCTCAGTGGAATAATTCTGACGCATCTGAGAGCTCATGGTCGATCGTTAATAAGGAGTTAAACTCAACAAATGGTGGCTGGTCCCAGTGATCGTGGACAGCTGAGTGGCTGATGCCAGAGGCTGCGACTGGAAAAAGGTTGGAGGGTGGTCAGAGGCTGGGGCAAGAGGCATCCCTGGATCTGTTCCATCCAAGCACTGTTGAAGCAAGAGACAGATCTGTGGGACTGTTGAGCGCACTTCAAGAATTACTCTTTTTAAATAAAGTCCAGTGGAATGTGGGTAAGAGGGGCCAATATGATTTTTCATACTTTCTAAAAGTTAATAAAAATACTTCAATTTTTTTCTTTTCCCCAATGTGCTCTTGGAAGTAAAGAGCTGTTCTAATGTAAAGAGCAATTTAAAGAGCTATTCTAATTCCTATGCTTTTCCTCTAAACACCTGTCTAAATCTACTGAATTTGGGTGGAGTCTTGTGCCTTTCCTGTTACCTTCTTGACATTGAACAATAGGTTTAATCTGGAGCCATCAGTGCAGTTCATGAGCTGACTTGTGGCTGTTCCACGTGTTACGGGACCTTCATTATCATGGGCAGCTAATCCTTTGTGGGTGTATGTTATCTTTGCCTCCCGAACCCAGGCAGAGCTCTGAGGTTATTTTGGTTCTGTTTAATATATGTAACTGCTCAAAGTCTGAGATGGACTGAGCTGGTGTAGACAGTTATGAAAGTCACAATGAAATTCGTGTTCAGCTTTCTGTTGAACCAGACATGCACTCCATGTTCTCCCCAGAGTCAGTTTAGAAAAGCCCAAGGTACTTTAAGCCAGACTGGTCATACACATGCCCTCCTTGTAAACACAAGTTAGAAACACAAAGAGGAACATTTCACCTCCTCTCCTTAGCTTTGAGTCAGGTGCTGTAGGGAAGGAAGCAGCAGGCCACCAGCTGAAACGAGTTACAGATCAAAGACATATTCAACTGCTGGATTTTTTTATTTTTTTATTGAAGTGAAGTTCACATCACATGAAATTAACTGTTTTAAAGTGTACAGTTCAGTGACTTTTAGTTCTTTTACAATGTCTCACAATCACCTCCCTCTATCTGGTTTTAAAACATTAATATCACCGCAAAAGGAAATCCCATCTCCCGGTAAGTTTGGCTAGTGGGTCTTGAAGTTAAAACTTAACCCAGGGATCAAACCCAGGTCTCCTGCATTGCGGGCAGACGCTTGACCCTCTGAGCCACCAGGGAAACCCTAAAACTTAACAGCCTTCCCTAAAATATCCACTCTCCCCTGAGAGTAAACTGACTCATGGACAGAGAGGCTTGACTCTAACAGTATGGAAATGAGCAGTTCTAGGATTCCTAATTCCTTTATCCCTTACTTTAGGACATTCAAATAGCTGCTTTACAACATCGTGAGTTTGAAAAGGAAGTAGTTCACTTCACTTTATACCTTATTGGTCAAATCCACTGAGATTAAATGAAAGAGGGAGCTTTTTTTTTTTTTCTGGTTGCTTTATGATTCAGATACCTGTTTTGTCTGTAATGAATTGGAATTAATTCAACTGATATGCAGAGCGCCTACTGTGTTCACAGCTGAAATAGACTTTTTCATTAACATATGATTTAGGGGGTGAAGTGAATTACCAGCACGTTGTACATAACCCAGTGAGATGATTGTGTGTTACAGTGATGGGAGGTAAATGAAAGGAGACTCTAACAGACTGTTGGGAAAACAAGGATTTTAAAAGTTTGGAATAGTAACAGGAGTGGGTAGGAGGCCCTAATAAACGTGAGGAAAGGCATAGAATGAGAGAGTGAGAGTGGACGTGGTGTGCATTAGCAAAGGGGGCTCATCTTGTACAGAGAATCAATGCAAAGAAAAAAGGACAATAGGTCAGTCTAGTTATGGAGAAGCCCTTGAAACAGACCAAATGATATGAATTTTATATTTTTGGCAATCAAGTACCAAAAATGATTATAAAGTAGGAGAAAATAACTTACTGGATGAAAAGCATTTTGAATGTATAACAAGCAATAATAGTCTGTAAATTTATTACACTCCTATGAAAATATCCTAGCAAGTTCTTTGGTAGAGGTTGATAAAATAATTCTAAAATATATTGCAAATGCATGAAAAAATATATATTGAAAAGGAAAAGAGTTAAGAATCACCAAGACAGCCTTGAAGAAGATGAATAAAATTGAAGAATGAGAGTGAGACATAAAGCTATAATAATTATGAGAGTGTTATATTAGCAAAAACGCCACGTGAGTCCGTGGAACAGAACTAGAAGCCAGAAACCCCTTGCACTACATGCCCGACTCTTTGTGACCCCATGGACAGTAGCCTGCCAGGCTCCTCTGTCTATGGAATTCTCCAGGCAGGAATACTGGAGTGGGCTGCCATTTCCTTCTTCAGGGGATCTTCCCGACCCAAGGATCAAACCCTGGCCTCCCACATTGCAGGAAGATTCTTTACCATCTGAGCCACCAGGGAAGTCATCAGGGAAATGGAAATTAAAGCTGTCATGAGATACCACTAGAAAGGCTTAAATGGGCAAGACCCTCAAACCAGGAGACAGTGGAATGCAGTGCAACCCTGAAAAGGGTCAGCTCTTTCTGCCTGCAAAGTCACAGTCATGGAGGGAGTGAGAGAGGCCAGACACAGAACAGCACATCAGGAGTGACTCTATTTCTGGAGAGCTCAAAACCAGACAGAAATATCTATAGCTTTGCAAGTCTGCCCCGTGGTAATCTCTGGAAAGGAGGGAGGCTGTAACAGGATGAAGTCCAAGGGGACTGCAGAGTCCTGGGAATGTTCACTTTCTCAGTCTGGGTGCAGGAGCATGAGTAATACAGTTTGTGAGAATTCACAGAACTATACACTTATTGTCTGCACTTTTCTAGATGTATATACACATTTCACTCTCATAGTTTACTTAAATGGCCATTGGACATGATGACATCCTGATATTAGGGAAAAAAGATGGTCTGTTTTTTGGTTTTAATATCTTTTGACAGCCCACTCTGAGGAGGCACTCAGCTTACAGTGAAGCCTGCGGGAGAGATGGGAATCATGCAAGTAGGGGTATACTGCAAACTATGAAATATTGGCAACTATAAAATCAGTGATTCTTTACTTGGGTCATGATTGTCCCTCTTGTGGAAGAGCTCCCCGACCCCCCACCACAATGCATCATTGAAATCCCAAATAAGAGTTTCTCCTGTCAAGATTCTAGCTAAGGACTTCCCTGGCTGCCCAGTGGTTAGGACTCTGTGATTTCACTGCAGAGAGTATGGGTTCCATCCCTGGCCAGGGAAGCTGCATGGCACAGCCACAAAAACAAGCAACAGAAAAAAGATTCCAGCTAAAGAGCAAATCATAAAATACAAAAAATGAGAAATACAGTGTATGATTTGATGACTGTTAAACAGGAGGTAGGATGCTTTTCAAAGACAGCAGTAGAGTTTTGTTTAGTTTTGTTTTTTGAATGAGTAGTCATGAAGGCGATGGCACCCCGCTCCGTACTCTTGCCTGGAAAATCCCGTGGATGGAGGAGCCTGATAGGCTGCAGTCCATGGGGTCGCGACGAGTCGGACCCAACTGAGTGACTTCACTTTCACTTTCCTGCGTTGGAGAAGGAAATGGCAACCCACTCCAGTGTTTTTGCCTGGAGCATCCCAGGGACGGGGGAGCCTGGTGGGCTGCTATCTATGGGGTCGCACAGAGTCGGACACAACTGAAACGACTTAGCAGCAGCAGTCATGAAAGGCCTCTCTGAAGATGAGACAGTTAACCCAAGGCTCCAAGGAGGAAGAACCCATCTCAGGAGAGAGAGGAGAAGAGCATTCCAGACTTTGAGGGAATAGGATGTGCAAAGGCCCTGAGGCAGAAAGCACTGGGGATCCTGGAGTGATTGAAGGCAGGGATGCAGTGAGCAAGAAAGAAGCCTGGTACCAGGGGCAGCCAGGTGTGGGAATGCATGAATACTGTAAGGAGTTTGGATTTTATTTCATAGGCAAGAAGTCACAAAGTATTGTAAATCAAGGGAGTGAGAGGATCTGATTTATCTTTTCAAAGGGGTTTAAGCAGATACTCCACCCAGTAGACTATGAGAGCAATTCAGATAAGGAATTGGTTGTGACTTAGGTGGGAGCAGAGGAGACAAACAAGATGTTTTGGAGGTGAAAGCAGTTGTATTGCAGGAAGGGGGACCCCTTCCAGAGTCTGAGAGTGGGCTCTTGTCTAACACAGAAATGAATTGCCTGAAGAGACACAAAGCAAATGCTTGGGAAGCCTGTGTTAGCTGGGCCATTCAGAGACAGAGGGATGCAAACTGGACTCCATAAGAGTTTCCCTCACCACACCCACTCTATTCTTTGCAAATGTCTCCAAGGTAGATTCTTTAGGTTGTTAGGTCCTGAGTTTTTTCCTGAGTCTTTTGGGCCTTGATTGTTCTCAGCTCAAAATAATCTGCGTGCCAGAGACCTTTTGGAGTGGGAGATTTTGTTCTCCTACCTAAGTGTCCCGCAGGAGAAAGGAATTAAAGCCTTGGCAATGGACAAGGCCTGGGAGAGATTGTGAAGAGAGAAAACAGGGTCTAGAAAGAAGCCCTGAGAAGCTTCCAATTTTAGACCTGGGGAGAGGAGAAAAGTAAGGAGAGGGCAACGGCATAGAGGCAGGTGACAGATTCTTCCNGCTTTGGAGAAATTTTAAATCAGTGTTTCTACTCTAATCTCTAAACAATTTAATAAAAATTAATTAAAAATAATGGATTCTTAATAAAATAACTTTTAAAGTATCTTAATAATCTTAAACTCAGAGTATCTTAATAATCAACCTTTTAATTCATTGATATTGTCCCCAGTCACTCTGTGAAACCTGTGGAATTGTGAAATGAAGTGATTGGCCTGGATTAAAAAAAATATATATATGGATTATTTGCCATCAGTAAAGAATCCTCAGAGACCTATCCAAAGCTTTTGAAGTTTTGCCTTTGCTCTAGAAAGCAACAGCACTGGGCCACTCCTTCCTGTAGGAGATCAGTTGCCTGAAACTGCATGGTTCTGCCCTTTTAGCTGCACCAAGTATGATCTTCGGTTGCCATAGTCCCCACTACACCCTACAGTTTCCCAGACTTTGAAGTCAAGTTACCTACTGTCTTACACCATTGACCAGTTTCTGTCATCTGCATCATCTGCCTTGTTCTGTAGGTCTATTATTTAAGAACAGATAACTCCATGCATACAATCATTGTAGGAATTTTTAAAAAATACTAATCTTGAGGCTCACCTCCTGAAATTCTGATTTACTGGTCTGTACCGTGGTCTAAACATTGGGGATTGTTTTTGAAGTTTCATAGGTGGTTCTGGTGTGCAGTCAGGGCTGAGAACCATTGCTCTATGTATTGAGTCCTGGTGATTTTGCCTCAGGATGATCTGAGTTCCATCCTACTTAATTCATCAGGAGAAACTCAACGATCAGCTGGAGGAACAGAGACAGGAGCAAGCTCTGCACAGGTATCGCTGTGAAGCTGATCAGCTGGACCACTGGCTCTTGAGCACGAAGGCCACTCTGGATATTGCCCTGGGGTCACCCAAGGAGCCCATGGACATGGAGGCCCAGTTAGTGGACTGCCAGGTACAAAAATAGTCTCAAAGGAGTTTGCCAACATCATTAGGCAGACTTTTAAAAAATGTATGTTACTGGATGCGCCGAGTCTTAGTTGCAGCATGCAGAATCTTTTGTTGGGGAGTACAGATTCTCTAGTTGTGGTGCATGGGCTCCGGAACATGTGGGCTCCGTAATTATAGCACACGGCCTTAGTTGCTCCTTAGCACATGAGATTTTAATTCCCTGACCAGGGATCTCAGGGGGCTTCCCAAGTAGCTCAGTGGTAAAGAATCTGCCTGCCAATGCCTGAGCGACAGGAGATACAGGGTCGATCCTTAGGTTGGGAAGATCCCCTGGAGGAGAAAATGGCAACTCACTCCAGTATTCTTGCCAGGATTATCCCATGGACAGAGGAGCCTGGCAGGCTACAATCCACGGGGTTGCAAAGACTCAGACATGACTGAGTACGCATGTACACACACTTGACCAGGGATTGAACCCACATCCCCTGCATTGCAAGGCCAATTCTTAACTGCTGGACCACCAGGGAAGGTCCCACAAGACATGTTTTTTAACTACAGAAAAGTATAATGGTAACAAACTGTGGTATGTATATGTGATTTTTCACAATCCATATACTTTACATATTTAGGAGAAAAACAATATCTTATAAAAGCGTAAATGAAATTCAGATGTGGGCTTAGTCTTTTGAAAATTTACCAACAGTATCTACTCTTTAGAAAATTGTCAGCGTCCTGAAGGACATTTTATTAAAGACTTGTTGTTTTTCAGTCACTCAGTCACATCCGACTCTTCACGACCCCATGGACTGCAGCATTGCAGCATGCCAGGTTTCCCTGTCCTTCACCATCTCTCAGAGCTTGCTCAAACTCATGTCAGATTTATAGTATCTGTTTTGGTGGCTAATAAGGAATATAAGTACCTTTGCACAGAATTAGCATCAGTGACTGTGGATAAACAACAGAATAGGTGTGCTGTTGCAATTTTGGTTTTAATTCAGAAATATTATTTGGAAAACTTGGCAAAACTGTAGTTATAGGCAGCCAGGAGAAGGCAATGGCACCCCACTCCAGGACTCTTGCCTGGAAAATCCCATGGACGGAGGAGCCTGGTAGGCTGCAGTCCATGGGGTCCCTAAGAGTCGGACACGACTGAGCAACTTCACTTTCACTTTTCACTTTCATGCATTGGAGAAGGAAATGGCAATCCATTCCAGTGTTCTTGCCTGGAGAATCCCAGGGACGGGGGAGCTTGGTGGGCTGCCATCCATGGGGTCACACAGAGTCGGACACGACTAAAGTGACTTAGCAGCAGCAGACTCAACATGGGAAGGTTGTCTTCTGGGGCAGAGAATTTCCTTCCACAACATGCCATCTTTAGCAATTAATGTAAGGGGTAATGACATCAAAGTTTTTACTGTAATATTATTTTCTTACCTCCTTATTATGGAAACATTCAAACACACATATAAAGCATAGAGGATAGATGCTGAAGTCCCATGTACCAGTCATTGACTTCAAAGAGTATCATCATAGTAGACATTACACTATGGGTGGGTGAAGTTTGTTTTAAAAGCTTTTTCATTTAACCAGAAAGTCTCTAGAAAACCCAGTCTAATCTGCAAGGTTAAATATCAGTGTACATGACTTCATACATGTGGGACTGATGGAAATACGCACAGCCGTTAATTATGAATGCCATCTTTTTTCTTAATACATAGGATATCATTCTGGTCATCCCTTCTGATTGAGATTTTTAATATTAATTATTATAATTTAGGTTTTTTAATTCTTTGTACAACTTCAACTATTTTATTTATTTGGCCATACTGTGTCCTAGTTGCACCATGTGGGATCTAGCTCCTGGATCAAGGATCAAACCTGGGCCCCCTGCATTGGGAGCACAGAGTCTTAGCCACTGGACCACCAGGGAAGTCTGTGGACAATTTATTTATGTGTCTTCAAAGCATTTCTGCCTTGATGGTAGAGAATAGAGAGCCATGTGTGAGTGTTTTCTATTTCTTGTATCATCTTTTCTAAAGTTACTTTTCTGAAAAGAGACATGTATTTTTAGCATTGCCTTCTAGCACTTGAAATTACCACATGTACTAGCATTTCAAAATTATGTTTCATCATTACTCCCACCTCTTCCTTTTCAATGTCTCTATTTTTATAGTTATACATAAGATGCATAGTTGAGATAATATATTTCAGGACTCTTACAAAGTATTAACATGGTACTTTGGCAATATTTTTCAAAACTCAGAGCCTATGAAATCACACAAATACGTGATAGTTCCTCATGCAAATAAATCTGGCATTTGAGCCAGTAGTATAATCATAGCTGTGGCTATTATATGGAATTAGGGTCCTGTTATGACTTTTGGGGCCCAGGGTACTTTGTTTCCATGAACCTCTCTTCCTCTATAGAAATACTAAAAGTTACATTTGTATTTTGTAACTGCTTTGGGTACAGAGGCTAATATAATCTAGGGTAGTTTATTGTGGGTGCGTGCTAAGTTGCTTCAATCGTGTCCCACTCTTTGCAAACCTGTGGACTGTGGCTCACCAGCCTCTTCTGTCCATGGGATTCTCCAGGCAAGAATACTGGAGGGAGTTGCTATGCCCTCCTCCAGGAGATCTTCCTGACCCAGGGACTGAACCCACATCCCTTATGTCTCCTGGATTTGTAGGTGGGTTCTTTACCACCTGTACCACCTGGGAAGCTGAGGTGATATCATTGCATATTAATTACTATCATAATCATTTTTTCCTCTCATTTTAAAAGAAATGAAAGACATTTTCTTGGGCCCCTTGAAGTGTTAGGGACCTTCAGTTCTGTGACAGCCATGCCTAATGGAAAAGGCAGTCCTGCACAGAATAATATTAGTTCCTCAAAAGTGATCCTCAAGAAATGATCCTTTAAGGCCCATTTCATGAGAAGTTTCACTCTTCCTTTTAGTTCTAGGTTTGGGGATCTCACTTATGTTCTTAGAAGCTGATGGTAGTGATTCTGATTTTGTACAATCTTTTCTTATTAATATATAATTGAATATAAATTAGAAAGTGCATTTCAAAGAGTTCAGACTTAAGGTATAGAAAAACAGAACAGTTTATGTAGAAAATAATATGGCTGTTACTTGTTTTGGTTTACTTTTTTAGTTTTTCTGTTTTTGGTTTTTGTTTTAAAGCTTACTTGGGAAGTGGGGAGACTATTTTCACTTCTTTCCTGGATTTATCCTCCATTTTAGAAAAAAACCTTGTAACACTAGAAAGTGAATGTGAACTTCTTAGGAAAACTTTCAGAATGTGAAGTTAAAAATGCATTATATAAAAGATAAAAACAGGGGAACTTCCCTGGTGTTCCAGCAGTTGACATTCCACCCTTCCAATGGAGGGGGCATGCATTCAATCCCTGATCGAGTATCTAGGGTCCCGCATGCCAGGTGACATGGCCAAGAAAAAAGACAAAAATAATAAAAATCAAGTAAAAGAGCACTAGCCTGGGAAAACTCCCTTTCAAACATTTTTCTTTGAAAAAAGAGTCCTTTTTAAATTGACACAAAGAGTCAATCATGTGGTGTCTTCACTGTTATTAGCCACAAGCATGATGTGTGCACACGCAGTGCATACCTGCTCAGTCACTCAGTCGTGTCCAGCTCTGCGACCCCCTGGACTGTAGCCCTCAGGCTCTCGGCTCCCTGGGATTCTCCAGGCAAGAATACTGGAATGGATTGCCATGTCCTCCTCCAGGGGGGTCTTCCCAAGCCAAGGACTGAACCTGGATCTCCCGCATCTCCTGCATTGGGAGAGGATTCTTTTACCACAGAGCCACCTCTAACACTAAAATAATAGAACAGTCATAATAGGGTAACGCTACGGCCTGGTCTTTTCTCCTTATCTGTTGGCTATATAAAATGTGCTTCCCCTATTTTTTTTTTTTTTTGTATAATATCTAATCTTAATAAGAGAAAAATTAAGAGGCTCAAAGAATTGTTAAAACCTATATACCACTCTTGAAGGTTGTACGAAAACTAGGGGGAATAAAAACAAACCTGGAGGCATGTGGTTTTGGTGAAAGACTTAATGAAGCAATGGGTTTCTGTGCGAGACGCGGTCTTTGCAGAGGCGCCCAGGCTGTGTCAGTTTCAACCTTATTTCTGTTGTTCTAGAATATGCTGGTGGAAATAGAGCAGAAGGTGGTGGCCTTATCAGAGCTCTCGGTCCACAATGAAAACCTGCTGCTGGAGGGCAAGGCTCACACAAAGGACGAGGCGGAGCAGCTGGCAGTGAAGCTGAGAACCCTCAAGGGGAGCCTCCTGGAGCTGCAGAGGGCGCTGCAGGACAGGCAGCTCCACATCCAGGTGAGCGCGGCGCTGCAGGGAGGCTCGTCTTTGCCCAAGACTGGTCTGCCCTCTGAGCACGGGATACATGAAGGGGTGGCTGGGGAACAGCACATACTTATGTACGTACCTGCTTCACACACCTGGCATAGTTTTTTGTTGGTTTGTTTTTAAATTTGTTCATTTGGCCGCTCTGGGTCTTAACTGTAGCACTCAGGATCTTCAGTCTTCGTTGGGATGTGTAGGGTCTTTAGTTGTGGCATGTGGGATCTAGTTCCCTGACCAGGGATCGAACCCAGGCCCCCTGCATCGGGAGCTCCGAGTCTTGGCCACTGGACCACCAGGGAAGTCCCTGGCATAGGTTTCCAGATGGGCTTTGTAAAAGTTGTTTGAATCCAGACACCTGGAAATTGCAGCACAGGAAAAGAAAAGAAAATAATTACCAAAAGCTAGCAGCTGTGTCATTTAAAAGAAAATGTTTAAATATAGATTAAACATAGGTTAAATCATAGATTAAGAAACCCTGTGGCGGTGTTACATTTCTCCTTTATATCTCCTATGTTCTACTTTTATTTAGTGCCCACAAGTTCAGACTTGTCATGTATTCCAGGTGAATTGAACATTTTTATTATCATGCAGTGTCCTTCATGTTTCCCTATAGTGATTTTTGTTTTAGAGGACTAGAGCTTTTTTTTGGATAATATTTGCATGGTATATCTTTCACTTTTCTGTTGATTTAACCCTTTCTGAGTCCTTATATTTTAGATTTGTTTCATATAAAGAACATTTAGGCATATTTTGTTGGTTTTAAGCACATCTAATCGGAAAACCTCTGACTTTTAAACAGCAGGTTTAATCTGTTTTAATTCTTTGTGACTACTGATATGTTTGAAATTTTATACTTAATTTTTTTTTTCTATTTTGTCCTGCTCTTTCTATTCTTCTTTCTCCATTTTAACTTTTGCTTCTAGGTGGTTGAATGCTTTCCTTTGTTTTTTTCTCTCTACTTTTTACCATGCATACCTAATAAATTCTAAGTTTTTATTTTATTCTTGTTCCAGATCAACATAAGAAACTCATAACACATTCACTCAGGTTTCTCCCCATGTACCTTGCATACTCGTATTGTTTAGTATTTTGATTTTGTTTTTTCATCTTTACATATTAGAATTATTATCTTACACAAATATTAAGCAAATGTTTATTGCGAAGCTACTATGTGCCAACCACTATTCTATATGATAGAGTGAAGGAGCAAGGGCAAAATCTATCTGTGCTATATGTATATTTCTATATAGTCCATCTTCAAGAGATTATGTTTGGGGGAGACAGATAGTAATATAATATTAAGGTGTGTTATTATATACTAAGTTAGAAGATGATAAGAGCTGTAGGTGAAATAGTATAAGGCAGATAAATAAAGAAAGTTGGGACTGGGTGGATTTGAAGTTTTAAACAGGGTGATCAATGAAGCCTCCCCCAGCTCACATTTGAAGGAGTGAGCTGTGCAGACATGGAGGAAGAGAACTCCAGGCTCGGAGAGGGGTAAGCAAGGGCAGGGGCTCCCAGGTGGGCTCCTACCTGGTTTTTCAAGGAGCGCAGCAATTAGCATGGAGTGAACAAGGTGAGAGAGGTCAGACAGGGAACAAGGGCCCAGGCTGCAAAGGACCTTGTAGGCATTGTGTGAATTTTGGTTTTTACTCTGGGGAAAATGAAAAGCCTTTGGAGGGTTTGGGGACAGAGGAGTGACAAGATCAGATATAACTACTGTAGGGGACCAGGGTGGAAGCTGAGAGACCAGGTAGGGGGTTAGAGGGGAAGAGAACTTATCAGGTTGTGGATAATTAGGAAAATGAAAACTGGAGGAACAGAACTTGGGGAAGGAGAAGTAATTAGGCCACTGGTTTCATTTTGGACAGGCTAGGTTTGAGATGCCTATCCAATGTCAGTCAGCTGTTGGGATTCAGCAGACAGATCTAGACTGAACCGTCAGCCTTTAGAGGTTCTTTGTTGTTGTTTGTGCCATAAGTCATGTCTTAGTTCCCCCACCAGGGATTGAACTCATACCCCTGCTTTGGGAGCTCCGGATCTTAACCCCTGGACTAAAGGGAAGTCCCTAGATGGTCTTTAAAGGCATGAGAGCCCATGAGATCACCAAGGGAGTGAGGAGAGATAACAAGGAGCAAGCCCTGGGGCACTCCAGTGTGAAGAGTTAGGAAGATGGGGAGGAACCCACAAAAAAAGAGTAAGAAGGAAATACCAGTGAGATGGGAAGAAGACCAAGATTTGGGTTTGGGAGACACTTGAGGGTAAGTGAGGTAAGATGAGAACTGGGAACTGACCACTGGATCTGGCAACACGCAAGTCTTCTATGACCCCAGCTACAACTATTTCAGTGAAATAGTGAAGGCAAAAATCACTCTGAAATGAAAGCGAGAATGGAAAGAGGAGTTAGAGAGGAAGAGGGCAGGAAACAGGGGTTTCACTGTCATGGGAGCAAAGGAATGGAATAAGCTATAAGAAGCGGGTTAGAAGAAATTCATTCTATGTTAAGATCAGAAGAACAATGACATGTTTACAGGGAGGCGGAAACAACCCAGCAGAGGAAAAATTGAAAAAGAAGTGAGACTGCAGCAAAAGTCTTCTTGTGTAGAAAGTGAAGTCGCTCAGTCGTGTCCGACTCTTTGCAGCCCCATAGACTGTAGCCTACCAGGCTTCTCCGTCCATGGGATTTTCCAGGCAAGAGTACTGGAGTGGGTTGCCATTTCCTTCTCCAGAGGATCTTCCCAACCCAGGGATCGAACCCAGGTCTCCCACATTGTAGGCAGACGCTTTACCATCTGAGCCACCAGGGAAGCTCTGGTGTAGAAGGGAGAAAATAAGATCCAAGGGGCAGGGGAATGGTCTTGGAACCAGTGTCAGGAGGGAGGGGAGCAACTGTACTTGAGTAGAGATGCTGGCAGGGGACACGGCACAAACACTGTGGTGAGAGCTTAATGCACATTCACTGCAATTGCTTCTACTTTCTCAGTGTAATGATTTTTTTTCTGGACTAAACTATGTGTTTTCAGTTCTTTGCTAATCATATGATTATATGATCTGGAACATCAAACCTAGTCAACAGAAAACTATTAAAAGCAATGGAAAAATTTAGTAAAAAAAAAAAAAATTTATTGAAAAAAATAAAGGGGCTTCCCCAGTGGCTCAGTGGTAGAGAATCCACTTGCCAATGTAGGAGATGCAAAAGTTGTGGGTTTGATCCCTGTTGAAAGATACCCTGCAGTAGGAAATGGCTACCCACTCCAGTATCCTTGCCTGGAAAATCCCATGGGCAGAAGAGCCTGGCAGGCTACGGTCCATGGGTTCACAAAGAGTCACACACACACACACACATATGAATGCTGCCTACCAGTGAATAATCCACTCCAGGGAATCCCCTCCACCCTGCCCCAAAGTTGTTTACTTCTCAATCAGTTCAGTTGCTCAGCTGAGTCCAACTCTTTGTGACCCCATGGACTGCAGCACGTAGAGCTTGCTCCAACTCACGTCCATCAAGTCGGTGATGCCATCCAACTATCTCATTCTTGTCCTTCTCTATGACACAGGCCTATAATACCTCTTGAATTACATGATATCTTCATTTGTTCTAAGTTTGTCATTTTCACACATTATCATTAATCCAAGGAGCAGAGAGTTCATCCTGTATAAATAACAAAATGCTTTCTAAAGAAGTGTTTTATTTAATGTTTAGCATTCTCCAACCCTCACTAATCTTCCAAGGAATGTTCCTGGCAAAAATGGTTATTCTTCTAGTATTTCCAAAATAAACAGCTTACATAGCCCCACCCAAGCAGGAGCCTGGTGGAGAATAAAAGCCACCTTATTTCCTATTCCCTAGATAGGTCAGAAAACAGTTATCAAACCTCAGAGACTGTAATTACCATTATTTTATTCCTTAGGTCAGTACCTTCATATCTCAAGGGGAAAGAGAAGGGAATTTGAACTGTTCCTTAATCATTTTTTGCTTCCTGTGGTCCAAGGGTTAGGTTTCAAAACAGTGAAATCAACCAGAGAAAAATTCATTAACTGAGAAAACAAACCTAACCACAGAGAAAATACATACCAGTCATATGCTTTTGATGCTGCTAAATTTCCTTTTTTCTAAAGCTGTGGATTCAATTAGTCAAATAGGAGTCCCTTTCTTAGATTTTGTTTGAGAATCTAAGTATGTGTCTCTGCGTGTAAATGTGGTTAAGCCGCCCTGTAGACCTGAAATGTTAATTGCTATTTTCCCAAGCACAATTGGTCACTTTTGTTGGTGTGAGGAATTTGAAATCAGAGCTCTCAGTCAACGGTAGTGAACCTGCAGAGAAGGCTGAGCTGGAGCCCTGAGAAGTTTCCATGAGAGTCTCCAGGCTGGGCTGTGAAAGCGAACCTTTACTAAAGGGCAAGGCAGACAGGAAGTGGCAGGAGTTCACAAAAGAGAGTCAGCAGGTCGTGGCTGTGGCCACTGGTTTGTCACCGGGGCTCTGACTGGGGACAGCTTTCAGCTTGTCCCACTGACTTCTTTGGGATCATCCTCTAGAGATCCCTTTTGACTTTTGTTTCATCCTTGCCTGGAAAAGCCAGCATATCTCCGAGCTTATTTTGGGTCAATGGAGCATCCTCAGATGGGAAAACTCTGCTTCATGCAGAAATGTGTGAGCTTCGGTCCTAGAGGAATGCTCGACCACCCCCAAACCTCCTGTCTTCGGGAAAATCCCTGCTTGCCTGAAAGAGGCGCTCCTGGGAGGGTGGGGAACCTACTGAACACTTGTCATCTATCCTGAAGATCCTGCAAAATGCAGGTAGCATGTTTTAGACCAACGGCGCTACCATTGTTCTATCTGAAACACATTCTTTTACTGGGGAGCTGGATCATCTTCAAGGAAAGACGCACCTGTGAGCTGAGGTGGTTATGAATCCGGGAAGGGACGAAGTATAAATATGAATGGTACCCTAGGCTTCACTGTTGCCTTCACTGCACCTCAAGTGCTGATACCAAATGATCTCAAACATTTTAGTTTAACCATGAGATTTTAATAAGTAAGACAGAGGGAAACAGGCTCCATCTATTTCTCTGTAAGAGTTAGTGTAAAATTCTGGAGAGAAAAAGAAAGGAAGGGTCCTGTGGGCAGTCAGGTGGGGTGAGCTGTTGTGGCTGGACCCCATGCTGAGGTAAGATTTTTTTTTTTTTTTGGCAGAGAACAGAGGCCAGGGAGGCTGCGATTCAGTAGGATGACTCCTCCCTGAAAGCACCCCCAAGAACGTTCTCTTCCTATGTGCCTGCCCCTGGCCCCTCCCCATGCTCCAATCATACTTGCCCCTCCTCTGCTGTCTCTGAGACACCAAGTTTCTTTCCCCTCTGGCCTTTGCTCCAGTGGTTCCATAGGCCTGGGGGCCCCTACCCCAATCTTTCAGTCAGTCAGTATCAGTGTTAATTGCTCAGTCATGTCTGACTCTTTGTGACCCCTGTGGACTGTAGCCCGCCAGACTCCTCTGTCCATGGGATTCTCCAGGGAAGAGTACTGGAGTGGGTTGCCATGCCCTCCTCCAGGGGATTTCTCAATGCAAGAATCAAACCTGGGTTTCCTGCATTGCAAGCAGATTCTTTACCATCTGAGCCACTAGGGAAGCCCTCGTCTTTGGCAACACACAACACAGCTGTCACCTCTGAAGATGCCTTGCTACCCAGCCTAAGAAACTCTCCCCCTTCACTTTCCAGCCCATTCTCTAGTTTCACATTCTTTGTAAGTCTTATCACCATCCCAGTTTATCTTGTCCATTTATTGTCTGTCATCCCAGCAGGGCCTTTGTCTGGCTTATGAGCCAAATAAATCCCCTCCAGTTCCCACCAGTGCCCCAAACAGTGCCTGACACACAGTGGGTGCTGATAAGCACTTAGTGAATGTGTCTTACCAACATGGTGTAATTTATCCTTTGGCGTATAAATACATGTTAGTAGAAAGGTGCTCACTCAGAACTAATTCCATTCTAATACAAAATATTTTGTTTGTTGCTTAGTCCTGTCCGACTCTTTTGCAACTTATGGACCGTAGCCCACCAGGCTCCTGTGTCCATGAGATTGTCCAGGCAAGAATACTGGAGTGGGTTGCTATTTCCTTTTCTAGGGGATCTGCCTGACCTAGGGATTGATCCCACATCTCCTACGTCTCTTGCATTGGCAGGCAGATTCTTTACCACTGAGCCGCCAGAGAAGCCCATGCAGTGTTTTAGGGCCTGTTAAATTCCACTGGAATAGTCTAGCAGGAATAATAAACCCCTGCCCAGGTAATAGGTAATTACTTTGGCTTTCTCCTGTAGCCACACTCTGTCGAAGCCAGAGTGGCAACAGATGGCAATGGAGTCTAGTCCTGGTGAGGATAGGAAAGGGAGTAAGACCTAGAGTTATATTCTTGCGGAAGAAATTCCAGAATAATGTCTGCTGACCACATCAGTCAGCTAAAAAGCCTAGCCTCAACATGGCAATTCCCCCTCCCTTAATATTTCTGAGTATAATCATCTATTTATTGTTCTTCCTGCAAATGCCATAATAAATTCCATGGGTTTTGTGTTACCATCTTTTTTTTAAAATGTGGTTTCACATCCAAATGGAGTCACTTTGGTTTAGTTATTCAGACCACACTAAAGGAGCCATCCCTCTGTTTTGGTTAAGGTCTTCCTGTGGGTAGTATGACTCTTGATTTCTCCCTCGTTAAAAGCAGGGGACAGCCCAGGAGAAGGAGGAGAGCAGTGCTGACCTGGCTGCCACGCAGAGCCCCGGGGTTCAGGAATGGCTGGCTCAAGCTCGGAGTGCATGGACCCACCAGCGACAGAGCAGCCTCCAACAACAAAAAGTACGCACTTCCGGCCTCTTTCGCCTGCAGGTCAGCCAAGCGTGCACCTTGAAAGAACTGTTTTAGAAGGACAAGTTCCTTCTGTGCTGAAGACAGAGTGTCCCTGTATCTTCATTTTGGACAGAAGCAAAACCTGGCTGTTTCCATTTACTTGTGACCACTGGGAAAACTGGTCATTTTAAAGTTGGTTCTCTAAGAAAAGCTTAGTTTTAAAATAGTGTAACTCAATTATAATCTTCCCTCTATTTCTAGCTTGCCCCAGTTTGAGTCTATTATATATAATAAAAGCCCCAGGAAGGCCTCTGAGAATTGGTAAATATCTAAGTTGCGTTTTTTAATGAAATTTGCTTTCAACTCTCAAATAGATGCCATCACAAAACAGGATTGCAAATTACTGCCTATGAAGCAAATGAGCTTTGATTACTCACAGAATGACATCTCATTAGTACCTTCACTTTATGGATACGGCATATTAAAATATTTCTCAAAGAGTAGAGACTTTTTCACCAATAGTGAAAAAATAAGACTGAGTCCAGTGGTGATCCAGTTTATCAGGCAAGTGGGAAACTGAAGAGAGGTGTTGCTCTCTGTTATCTCAGCTTGAACAAGGCGGTATCAATTTTGAAAAGTGAAAGTGCATTTTGGACCACTTGGGGGCACCATTGCCAAGCAAAATTTTCTTTTCTCTTTCTTTTTTGTTTTTTTTTACTCCCCCCCACCCCGCCAAGATTATTTAGACATTATTTTATCAGAGCCAAAGAAAGCTACAGAGGACTTGGAGGCACTTCTGAACAGTTACCTAACCCACACCTTTTATGTAATGTGCTAACTTAAAAACATACTATTGTACCAAAGTTCTCTGAGGATTTTCTAGACATACAACTGTGTTTGGAGACAATAATCATAAAGTAACAAAGATATTTTTATTTTTCCTTTTCCATGAGCAGGAGTTGGAACAGGAATTGGCAGAGCAGAAGAGCCTCCTCCAGTCAGTAGCCAGCCTTGGAGAGGAAATTCTAACGCAACACTCAGCTGCAGAGACCTCTGGTGGCGTTGGGTATGTTTCTTTCATTCTTTGGGGTTTTTTGGTTTTTAATTCACCAGTTTGTTTAATTTTTTAGATTCCACATTTAAGTGATATCATACAGTATTTGTCTTTCTCTGTCTGACTTATTTCACTAAGCATAATAATACTGTCCAAGTCTATCTGTATTGCTGCAAATAGAAGCATTTTTCATTCTTTTTTATAGCTGAGTAGTTTTCTATGTGTGTGTGTATATACACATATCACATCTTCTTTAACTATTCATCTGTTGATGGACACTTAGGTTGCTTTATCTGAACATTAGGGTACATGTACATTTTTAATTAGAATTTATTTTTGCCAAATATATACCCAGGAGTGGAATTGCTAAATCTATTGCAGTTCTGTTTTTAGCTTTTTGAGAAACCTCCATATTGTTTTCCATAGTGGCTACACTAACTTACACCCCACTAACAGTGTCCATGAGTCTCTTTTCTCCACATCCTCACCAACATTTGCTATGTATGGTCTTTTTGATGACAGGTCTTCCTACAGGTGAGAGGTGATGCCTCACTGTGGTTTTGCTTTACATTTCTCAGATGACAGTCTACTGTTCTCTTCTTATTGCTGTTGTCCTGACATTTGAAAAATGTCAGTGGTTAGGACTCCAGCTCTCACTTCCAAGGGCCTGGGTTCAATCCCTGGTCAGGGAACTAAGATTTCACATGCCCTGTGGACAATTTTGAACATCTTTTACGAAAACTGAATCATTTCATTTTTACTTGTAAATCTTGTATTTTGAACGTTTAGTTGAGCAGCATAACTAGTAATTACAATGGCTGACTTCCTTTTCCTCTCTTCAGTATGCTTAGCATATCTGACCAGGGATGATGCTTTTTTAATACTACATTTTTGAAAGTCAAATAATAAATGCATTATAAAATTAGATTCATGATGTTTATGACTGAATGATTTTACCTAACTGCAAAACATTTCTCTTACAAGAGCTTATCTATCTTCCTCTAATATCATTCTGAAAAATAAATGTATGAGTCTTGTAAGTATCTTGACTTTTTCTTTTAATTTGATGGCACCATGAGGCTTGTGGGATCTTAGTTTCCCAACCAGGGATTGAACTTGGGACTACTTCAGTGAAAGCGTGGAGTCCTTTTCACTGGACTACCAGGGGACTTTTCTTGATAATCTATTTCTACAATTTCTATATATAAAGTCATTGAGCTTTGAGTCCTGGTTTAAAGTGAGACTGAAAGTCTTACCCGCAGGAAAGTAAAGTGTTGAAAGAAAATTTAAAGAAAGGGGAGAATTTTCAAGTTAAAGAGTCTGGTTTAAAAGGTAGGAAGGAAAAGAAACTGAAGCAGAGTGCAAGGGCCCCTGTGTTGTGAGGCAGGTCTGGGTTTTATTCTGGTTCTGCATATGTCAGCCTGGAAAAGGAACTCAACCCCGAGACTTTGTTTGCTCCCCGGTAGAATGAGACTAATAATTGACTGCCATCATCACAGAAAGGTTGTGAACACTGTGAATGTCAATTGAAAAGATGCATAGGAGATCTTTAAAATCTAAAACATTAAAAAAAAGTTTCAGCGAAACCTCTGTGTTCGTGCAGTATTAAAGTTTGAAATTCAGTAGTAGCATCCTTTCACAACCATCATGTCTCAAATAGCTTTAATCCCGTGGACTCCAGTGTTCTCAGTTCTGAGCATTTGTTTGGAGGAAATGCATATTATAAAGAGGATTTTGGAAATACTATTTATGATACCATATAAAAAGACAGAAATACCTATTAGTAAAAAAAAAAAAGCCTAAGAAAATATTTTTGCCTATATAGTCTTAATAAAAATGATGTAACAATATCAATAACAGTTTCTGATGTCAAGTAAAACATGTGATGTAAAATTGAGTAAATAGTATATGTATGGGTAAGACCCAGACTAGATGTAGATGATCAAAAGTAACTTTAGTAAGGTCAGCTTTGGAGAGTTTTCTTTCCTTTTCTTTTTTTTTTTTTAATTTAATTAATGACATAATGTTGCTGACATATGACAAAAGTGTTGACTCTATGTGTCTGTATATCTAGGAAATAGGAAGATATTCAAGGGGGGAGAAAGGAATAAAAAATATTGATAACAGCTAATAGATAATCAATTTAAAGGAATAGAGATGAATAAGATTATAATATCTATAATCAGGAACTCCATAAAAATAACCCTAATACTGTAAAAATTGTGTTAAATATGATGGAATTTTTCAATTCTTCTGTTATGGTCATGCTTAGAAGTGCTGATAAGACCATAACATGTATCTATATAAATCTAAAATGAGGAACTCTGTTTCTTCCATGGTGACTAGGTCGAGACTTGCTGCCACTTTGCATTTTCTGTTTCTGGTTCTTCTAAGATGTTTACTCACCCCTCATGGTTTTCTGAATATTTTTGCCAAACTCTATTTTTACAAAGAACCAGTCCACGCGTTGCTTCCTCATCATACGTAGCGTCATGAAAAGCAGCTCTAAGAAGCTTCTGCAGCTTTCTTGCCATATTTTTTTTTTTTCTTTCCTTGGCCTTTAGCTTTGGAAAGGGCCCAGATGAGAGACAAACAACTATAAATTGCTCTTTCAAATCTAAGACTATTTTAAAGAGAAATCAGCGGTTCAGTACTGGCTTTCTGTGTAAGATTTAGTCTAAAGACTAACTTCTTTAATTTTTATGCAAATTCTTTATAAAAATCTTTAAATCTAGTTGATTACAGTTCAGTCATGCCTTTCAAACCTTGGGTAAATACACCAAGCAAACAAACAAACAAATTGAATAACATCCAGAAGCTAAAAGAAAAACATGTATATATTTTTAAAAAACCAAAATAATGTTTGTGGGAAAAAAGTATATATTCAGCCTTCAACATATTAGCAGATTTTCTAAGACTATCAACTGTGAATTGGTTTATGTAAAAATCCCTTTGGGAGCAGCATGGCTTGCTTCATGGTTACAGATTCATCGGATCAAGAAGAAGTACTTTGTGATGAGAATTGAAGGGGTCCTTCTAAGACTACTAAGGGTACTCAACTGGAAATTAATCAATATAAATATCAAAGGGAAGGAAGAATATTTTCTATGGGAAAATAAAAGCTGTATTTTAATTTAAAACTGATCTGCTGGTGGCATTTTATGTGTCAATGATTAAATATAACACTATATAGATATTAAATATCCTCTGGTTTCATATACTAAATTGTTATATAAGCATGAGTGAATTAAAAGTGTTATGATAGTCCACCATCTCAAAAGAACACAATAAAGAAATGTAATTTCAGAAGAATTTTTGAAAGTGATTTTTATTTAATTATTTATTTTTGATGGGATGGGGCTCTGTTGCTGCTTGGGCTTTCCTCTAGTTGCAGTGAGCAGGGGCTGCTCTCTAGTTTCTGTAGTTGTGGCCCATGGGCTACAGTTAGTTCATGGGCTTACTTGGCCCATAGGCTTAGTTAGTGCCTGGCATGTGGGATCTTCCCAGACCAGGGATTGAAGCCCCGTCTCCTGCATTGGCAGGCGGATTCTTTACCACTGAGCCACCAGGGAAGCCCTAATTTCAGAAGAATTTTAAAGTGTTTTTCTATTTTAAAAGATTTTTAAAAAGCAGAAAATCCAGAGACCAATATAACCAACAAAATTAGAAGTATCAGTTTTATTTGTTAACTTGGTATTACCTTTTTAGATCAATATATGTTGATACATATAGATCTAGTTTTTTTCATTTTAACTGCTTAAGAGTATTTTATCTTGTGATAATAACAACTCACCTGTTTTCTTCTTGATGGGGCTTTACACTACTGGCATTTTTTATTTTATTTTTTGCTTTTCCTAGCATTTTTAAATTTTAATCTTTGATCATTTCCTGTGACATGTTGGACCTTAGTTCCCCCCAGGGATAAAGCCTGCACCCCCTGTAGTGGAAGCACAGAGTCTTAACCACTGGACTGCCAGGGAAGTCCTTACTAGTACTGCTGAACTTAAATTTCTCACGTCTTTAAGTGTGTAGGTGAGAAAGATTCTCTAAGATATATCCTAGAAGTAGAACTCTTGCCTCATAGCCTTATAGATCATTTTTTAAGGCTTTCTTCAACAAACTTACTTGAAGAAACCATTGTATTCAATACTTAATCTGAAATGAGTTGGATCTGGTGTAGTGTGAAATATTCTGCCAATAAAGTTTTTATTTTTTTTCCTTCACTTGATCAAAAGTTTCCATCAAAATAACTAGCATACTCTCTAGCATAATATGGCTGTTGGATGACATGATTCTAGTTAGGACTTCAAAACCTCTGAATACAAACTAGGACCTACTGAAACTAGAGTCTCCCAGGTTCTTACCATTGCCGTTACCATAAGTGTTGCTGCTGCTGCTGCTGCTAAGTTGCTTCGGTTGTGTCCGACTCTGTGCGACCCCATAGACGGCAGCCCACCAGGCTCCCCCGTCCCTGGGATTCTCCAGGCAAGAACACTGGAGTGGGTTGCCATTTCCTTCTCCAGTGCATGAAAGTGAAAAGTAAAAGTGAAGTCGCTCAGTCATGTCAGACTCTTCGTGAGCTCATGGACTGCAGCCTATTAGGCTCCTCCGTCCATGGGATTTTCCAGGCAGCAGTACTGGAGTGGGTGCCATTGCCTTCTCCGACCATCAGCGCTAGGCCCCGCTGATTTAGTGGCTGTTTTTTTATCAGATAGGGTCAGAGGCATTATTCGTCTCTTCTCTAAATTTAATTCTCATACTTCTGCATGGTAAGTATGACCTTCATTTTAAAGATGAGACAGTTGGGGCTCTGAGAAATGAAGCAAATTGCTCAAAGTCACAGATCTAACATTCTGTAACCCTGATCTGTCTCACCTCCAAAGCCGTAGTCATCTCAGAGGTCACACAGCTCCCTCTTTAAGGATGATACCACTGTGCCTTCCTTCCACCTTCTGTACTCATGTCCTGAGACCTGGGCTGAGGTATTTTCTTTAGACTCAGGATAAAAACTCTCAATAGACTAGGCAATATGGTTAGGGTTTTTTAATTTGTGGGCTCTTTGTCAAAGGCTACTGCTCTGATCATATGCTTTCTGATTCTAAAAGTTACAATTATTCTTATATTTACTGCTGAGCTATTTTCGGTTTTGTTTTTTTTTTAATTTATTGTCCTCATGGTTCAATTTTAAGATCAGTGAGAATATACTTGTTTTACTATTAGTCTCAAGTTTTCTATTTTAATTTATATTTTTAAAGTGTAAGCCAATGTCTGAGATAATCTGGTTCCAATTGTAGAGGCCAGATCTAGTGCACATAATAAATTACCTAGAACTTATTGCCTTTTTATGCACATTGTAAACTTAGATTATTTATTCTTCTAATAGCGAAAAACCTGATGTGTTATCCCAGGAGTTGGGGATGGAAGGGGAGAAATCACCTGCTGAAGACCAGATGAGAATGAAATGGGAAAGCCTACATCAAGAATTTAGCACCAAACAGAAACTACTTCAGAATGTTCTGGAGCAGGAACAAGAGCAAGTGGTACTGAACATTTTGCTTTTCCATATTAACTAACAGAGAAGATTTACAGCTTATGCTATGGGAATGAATATAACTACAGCAATCCATATTACATTATCAATTCCAAAATAAGACAGGAAACAAATGACTCATCCTACACTCTTAACAAGCCTGGTTCACATATCCCTTTATAATTATATATTTATATGTAGAAATTTATGTGACTGCTAGATACTGTTCTCAGAGAAGATTAATATCTGATGACTCATTAGCAAAACCATTAAATATAAATGCCCCACCCCCACTTTTGTTCCCCACAGCTTTGAAAATTAAGGATATACACATCCAGGCCGAAAGAAATGCTACGAATCTGTCAGTAAATTATCATGTTATCTTATTTTCCATTGCTACTTCCAGTATTTAATCATTTCAGAAGATCTTAATGGGAAACATACTGGGACCTCAGTGGAGCTAAAGGAAGGGGAATTCAGAGTCAGTTACAGTGGTCACCGACCCCTCTATAGGCCAGTTCCCAAGATGGGCAGGTCCTTGTGTGATGCTGGACTTGATTCCACCAAGCAAGCCAAATCCAGTGGAATTAAGTATAGCAACAGAAGGCTCCAGATAGATAACAGCTATTAGTTCACCCTAAGCAGAAGCCAGAGAACAGCAGAGTCAGAGGAATCCACCCCTTAAAAATCTAATAGGGGAAGGCTATGATGCTCACCACAGCCGTGTTACAGCAGGATGGTGAAGATAGAAGTGTTGTCCCAGATCCCGGGTCAGCTCTGCACTGGCCACTCCCCAGTGGTAGCATCATCAGAGTACATTCTAGGGCCTTTACTGGCAATCTGGGGAGCTGCTGTTGTCACTGATCTGGCCAGTATTAGCTTAGGATCTGGGGAGACTGAGCTGCGGAGAGAAAGGGTATCAGTAGTTACAGAGCGCCAGAGGAGGGGGAGGCAGGAGGTGATGAAGCAGGAACTAGGACAGGTGCACCTTGCCTCAGTTACCTGCAGGCGGCCGGCCTGAAGGTCAGAATGTGTCCCCCACATCTACTGGGAACCCTGTATAAATCCTACAGAGCCATTCATTTCTGTTTCCTTTTACAAAATTTTGGGCATCTCATACCTTCTCACTCCCTGTCCAGGAGTCTTCTTTGCTACCATCCACAAGAATGTCTTGCCTGGAGAATTCCATGTACAGAGGAACCTGATGGGCTATAGTCCATGGGGTCACAAAGAGTCAGACATGACTGAGCCACCAGGAAGCCACCTAGAGTTTAGGGAGGAAGTAAAGGAATCATGAGAGCCAAGGGATCAATCTAGTTACAAGATTTTGGGTGGATTCTTTTTTCATGCGTGTGTGTGTGTGCTTGCATGCGTGCTGAGTCGCTTCAGTTGTGTCTGACTGTTTGCGACCCCATGGACTATTGCACACCAGGCTTCTCTGTCCGAGGAATTCTCCAGGCAATAATACTGGAGTGGGCTGCCATGCCCCTCTCCAGGGGATCTTCCTGACACAGGGATTGAACCCAGTCTCTTATGTATACCTGTACTGGCAAATGGGTTTTTTTTAACCACTAGTGCCACCTGGAAAGCCCCTAGTTATCATGAGTAGTGTTAAAACCAGGGCTTCCCAGGTGGCTCAGCACTAAAGAACCCACCTGCCAGTGCAAGAGCCCCAGGTTCGATCCCTGAGTCGAAGACATCCCCTGGAGAAGAGAATGGCAACCCACTCCAGTATTCATGCCCGGAGAATCCAACAGACAGAGGAGTCTGGCGGGCTCCAGTCCATCAGGTTGCAAAAGAGTTGGACACAACTGGTCGACTAAAACAATAGTGTTAAAACCAAGATAAGTTGAGAGGAAGACTATATGAGAATTCAGGCAGCTTCCCCACTGTTTTCTTTACTTTTTTGGTCCATCACAGGAAACATTGCCGCTGCCGAATCTGGTCGCCATGTTTAGTGGACATGGTGTGTTGTCGAGGTCATCTTTCTCTAGCAGAGGTTTCCATAAACACAGTTGTTCCAGCATCTGTTTCAGTGTCACGTCTAAATGAGAACTCCTGGACAGAGTACGTCTGGTCCTAAAGAAGCTCTCCTGTCTGCCTCCAGCTCTACAGCAGACCAAATCGGCTCCTGTCTGGCGTGCCACTGTACAAAGGGGATGGGCAGGCCCAGGATAAATCTGCGGTGACGTCTTTGCTGGATGGATTGAACCAGGTCTTCGAGGAGGTTTCATCCCAGGTGGGGCTGTGTGCTTGGTCTGTGGATCTGGGACCCCATGTCGTTCCCCATCCCCTGAGCTGAGCTGTTGAGACCGGAAAGTCAGAGGCCTGGACCCCCACATCTCATCCTCGTATCTTTCTTTGACTCCTCAAAATGCTGTAATGACTTCTTTGTCCTTCCCTTTTGTCTCTCAGGGTGGAGGGACAAAGAAGCAGAGCGTTGACTTGGAACGGAAGCTGTATGATGGGGTCTCGGCCACCTCTACCTGGCTGGATGATGTAGAGGAACGGCTATTTGTTGCCACAGCCCTTCTAGCAGAAGAGCCAGAAACTTGCATCTTCAACCAAGAGGTGAGCTTGGCAGCTTGCGTCTTTGAGGGCACGCTACAAAGTACTCAGAATGCTGACATTACATAATTAATGCTATGTATAAAGAAGGTGAAGCAGAAAACAGTTCTACTAAGGTACAAATGTGCATTTCCAAGCAGCATAGAGCAGAAAAGAATTGCCTAAGTAGAACAAGCTCTGAAAGATACTTAGTTTTTTGTATTTTTGTTTTTAGATTTACAATTAAATTTTTTTACAATATTGTATTGGTTTTTGCCCTACAACAATACAAATTAGTCATAATTATACATACATCCCCTCCCTCATAGGCTTTGAGTTTTTATGCCCTTGTGTGTGTGTGTATGTAGGAGGCAGAAAACATTGAAGAGTCTGTAGAAGCCTTGTTCTATATCACAAATCTTCTATGATACAGAAATATATCAATTACATATATAAAAATATTTGAAAAACAGACTAAAAATAATAATTATGAATTTCTAATAGCACTTTAGAAAACTCATGTTTTCACCAAATATTAATATTATATTTTATTATTAGTGAATGATACAAGGTTTCTGAGAAAAATCTCTCCAGCAGTAACTTGCCTAATGTTTATAGAAGTGTATGAAAGTGGTCCAGCTTGCCTTGGATATAATTATCACTGAATAGTAAGAGAAATGTAATGGGCTTTCTTCGAAGAAATGACTTATATATAAATTCATAGATCTAAAGATTGACATGCACTTTCTTATCAATCCCAGACTCTTGCCAAAGATATTAAGGAAATGTCTGAAGAAATGGATAAGAACAAGATCTTGTTTTCCCAAGCCTTTCCGGAGAATGGTGATAACCGAGATGTTATTGAAGACACTTTGGGTTGTCTCTTGGGCAGGTTATCTTTGCTAGACTCAGTAGTAAATCAGCGATGTCATCAGATGAAGGAAAGACTTCAGCAGATACTGAATTTCCAGGTAAGGCATTATCAAGCAGTGTTTCACCATCTTCCAGCTACATTCAACAATAAACAGGATCTTACTGAGGTATGATCTAGACCTATTTTTTTTCAAAGGTACAAAATGCATGACTATTACAGAAAAACAAAGAGATTGAATTCGAGGAATAGAAAACAAAATGTTTTATGCTTTTCATTGAGGAAACTAGCCAATCAGACTGAGGACTGAATAGAACTTTAAATTCAACCAGTAAAAGCCATATTTCTGGCACATTATAATGCTAATTTCCAGTTAATGTTCAGTTCTTTTCAGTTCAGTCGCTCAGTCGTGTCTAACTCTTGGCGACCCCATGGACTGCAGCACGCCAGGCTTCCCTGTTCATCACCAACTCCCAGAGCTTATTCAGACTCATGACCATAGAGTTGGTGATGCCATCCAACCATCTCATAAGACCAAAGAAGCATACAGGAAGTGCTGTAACACAGAATCAACCCTAGACACGTAATACCGGTGGGGGCCACTGAAAGTGACGGTGCTCTGATTACGTCTATCTGTGTTACAGATGCATTCTGTTACTTCCCAGTCTTCACTCCATAGACTTACTGTCTTTTAGCCCCAGACTGGAGTTTCACTACCAACTGAGTAATTGTGTGCTTAAGCGACTTTTCTTAGGACTACTAACTTCAACAAATGCAAAAGCCACTGATAAACTTTAGGGTTGATTTTCATTTCTAATAAAAAGCATCTTTGAGGAATACTCAAGGCTTCATTGAGCTTTATTTTTAGCAAACATTGAAGATTTATAAAATAGATTTATGTAATACATGTAATTAGAGCCAAGCAATTAATGTTAAATTTTGATTTTCAGGAAAAAAGTACTATAAAATGTCAAGTAAATGTACCATTAGCCAGGAACTGGAATTTTCTAGATATCCATCTAGAGGGACAAATTATCCCTGCCTTCCTGTAGTTTGCCTTGTTAAATCTGTAAACATTTGTAGGCATTTATGTATCATTTTTCTATTCACAAAAAAATTTTCATGTGTATTACTGACATAATAATAGTATGATAGTTTTATCACCTGCTACAGTATAACCTTAGCTCCTTCTCTGACTTAAGTGTCCTCAACTATTAAATCATGCCCCTATTAACTGCCTTTTAGGGCTTTTGTGTGGATAAAATGAGTTAAAATGTGTCAAATACTTTGCAAAGTATCTGAAACATAGTAAACACTCAGCATGTTTTATTACTATGTTGCTGTTAATAGTAGTACTTACGATACTAGATACAGAATCTGAAACCAATGAAAAAGTTAAATATTTCTGCAAGTTTATCTAATCATCGAGAACTAAAGCCAGGATTTGACTCAGAGATTATTTGTGTATTTTATATTGTTAGGGTGATGGCAAGGGAGATGGAGAAAAGAAAACCTAGTCCAGGTATATTTGGAAGGCAAGACCAGTAGGGGAGCACTTGATGGTTTGGATCTGGTGAACATGGGAAAGGGGACAACTGAGGAACTCCAGGGACTCTGACATGAGCATCTGCGGGGGTTGTGGCAGCGGGGGGAGGGGGGGCACTGGCCAACAGTGAGGACATGTGGGAGCAGTGCTCTTGACCATTGGGCAGGACTGGGTTGCTGGCAGGACCACTGCTGGGGCAACCCTGTCAGGTAGAAAGAAGATACTCAGGTGAATAGTCTCAAATCCGTGGCTTAGAAAAATGACCTACATTGGACCATTGCATCTGTATCCCTTGTGTTGTATAGTACACAGAGAGGAAAGAGCATTTCCCTTGGAATCTGAAACCGTGGCATTGATTATTTGAGTACTCTGTCTTGAATGCAAGATCTGAGTGCATGTACGTGTACACAGTGTATGTCTAAAATCAGTGAAACTGGTATGCAACTTATAGAAACTTGTTTCAATACTCTAAAATTCCTCTTGCATAAAAGAACGCACTGAGTTTTAACAGCTTTCTAGTCTATTGGCCATGACTGAGGTGGGTTAAAAGTGCAAATGGGTATATCCCTAGGGCCCATGTTTCCCTTTTTCAAATTGCATTCACGGTGTCTTTGGTAATCACAGACAGAGTGAAAAATGAACTAAGTGTGAATACTCTGGAACTTATTTTGGGTAGAGGACCGAGAGAAGAACAAGTCCTCTTGAAATTCTGTTTCAATCATGTTCTCTATTTTCCTTCTGCCAACAAGTTTCTACTTGTTGGTGGCCAGCTCACAGACAAACACTGGCATTTCAAAATGTTTGTGCTCCAATTTAACTGGGAGAAAGACTTTCAATGTTAATATAATTGAAAGTCAAGTTGTGCGTGCATGCATATCTGCTAAGTCATGTCTAACTCTGAGACCCCATGGACTATAGCTCCTCAGTCCATGGAATTTTCCAGGCAAGAATAATGGAGTGGGTTGGTGTTTCCTTCTCCAGAGGATCTTCCCAGTTCGAGGATCGAGCCCACGTCCCCTTAATTGGCAGGCAGATTCTTTACCACTGAGCCATATGGGAGGCCAAAAGACCAGTCACAAGTCAGTTTATTTTACTTTGCACTGAGCTCCTGATGCACTATCACTGTTCAGTGCTTATTGGAGCTGTAGCCTTGATTTTCCAGTTAACTTTTGAGCATTACCTTTTGCAAGACTGCTAATATTACCTTATACCCGTCTGGAAGAATGGGTAGGTGTTATGTAGATATATGTTATTTACAAGTAATCACAATTTATTTATCACCTCTTCTATATTTTAAAAGCTTTTTCATAGACTTAAGCCAAGATACATTTTCTGGACACTTTTATAATTGAATATTTCATGTTATTTAAAAAGGAAAAAAACAAAAGAATTTCTTATTAAATGATCAGGGCAGCAGAAATGATTTTAAAATTCCAGACTTTCTTTGGACCTGTTTCTTAAACAGCTAGAAGCCTGCCTTTTCATGCTCTCCAAGTAATTCCAGTAACTGTAGGAAAACAATTGTGATTTCTATTACATGTATAGTATATAGATACCTTAATTACCTGCTATATCACAATTGTAGGGCTTCCCAGGTGGCTCCGTGGTAAAGAATCCTCCTACCAATGCAGGAGAGGCAGGAGACTGGGTTTGATCCTTGGCTCAGGAATATTCCTTGGCATAGGAAATGGCAACCCATTCCAGTGTTCTTGTCTGGAAAATTCCATGGAAAGAGGAGACTTGCAGGCTATATACTCCATGCAGCCACAAAGAGTCAAACATGACTGAGCAACTGAACACACATCACAAGTGTGGTATTAAGAAATGGTTAAAGCCTTTGGATTTTTATTTTTAATAAAATATGTACATCCATGTGGCTATAAGCATCTCTTAAAGTCTTTTATTTTTATAAATAATTATTTTGTATTATAACACAAATTATTTTTCAAATCTTAAATAGAATATGCTTATGATCAAACTATTCTATCCGGACAATTTGTGGTTGATTAGTCACTAATTCATGTCTGACTGTTTGCAACACCATCAACTGTAGCCCTCCAGGCTCCTTTGTCTATAGCATTCCCCAGGCAAGAATACTGGAGTGGGTTCCCATTTCCTTCTCTTAAAGTCTTTTATTTAGAGACTTCCTTGGTGGTCCAGTGAACAAGACTCCAGACTCCCAATGTAGCAGGCATGGGTTCAGGGAACTAACATCCCACATACCACATAGCATGGCCAAAAAATAAATAAATAAGATAAAATAAAGTCTTTTATTTAGTAACTTTTAAATCAGTCCTGTTCTCTGTTTTACTGTCTTCTTGCCTAATCTCTTCTAGTAATTATTACAGCTTCTGTAAATGTGAACTTTCTTCTCTCTTACCTGGAGGAGAATATGTTAGAAAGATAGAAAATATGCTCTTAAAAATGTGAAATTGATGTACAGATAATACACACACCCTCTTCATTTCTTAACTCATATTATTTGTACTTATCTTCTCATTTAGAGTAACTGAACTAATGTTTTCTAAATGCATGTAGATAACAGGAACTTGATTTCTTTTGAATCTGTTCAAGTGAATGAGAACATCTCTTCTTGTGCATGTAAACAGATAACTGTGTCTTGGTTCTAATGGCCCACGTGACCTGGCCCTCAACACAGCTGAATGACGCAAGCATTAGCATAACTCATAAGCAGAGCCCTTGTTTCTGGCAACATTTCTTCAGTGCCGTTGTTCCAGTTTCTCATTTAGTCTGCAGCTAGGCTTGCAGATAGGTTAGAGTGTTGGTTTGGGCTTCCCTGGTAGCTCATCTGCCTTCAATGCATGAGACCCCGGTTAGGTTCCTGGGTCAGGAAGATCTGTTGGAGAAGGGATATGCTACCCACTTCAGTATTCTTGGGCTTCCCTTGTGACTCAGCTGGTAAAGAATCTGCCTGCAATGCAGGAAACCTGGGTTCAATTCCTGGGTTGGGAATATCCCCTGGAGAAAGGAAAGGCTACCCACTCCAGTATTCTGGCCTGGAGGATTCCATAGACTGTATAATCCATGGGGTCGCGAAGAGTCGGACACTGAGCTACTCTCACTTTGGGACAATTATTGCCTCTTAGGCTAGTATAGCTATTCTCTAAATCTCATGTCAGTGCTGTTTCTTTACTTTTCTTTTCTTTTTTTTTAACTGCATAATTCATCTACTAATTTGCTTTAGCCTTGCATTTTGTATTATAATGCTTCCACGTATCCTTAAAGACTTTCTTCCTTGGTGTGATTATCATTCTCCTGAGACAGAATTTTTGCATCTTGGTGACCTATATGTACATGCGATCAGTTCCCAGTGAAGAAAATGTGATGAGCTGAACTTCACACAATGATGAGCAACCAGACCATCAGAGACATTTTTAACTAATAAAAAATAGAGCATATTTGTTGATAGTTCAGGAGAAGAATGTAAAAATTTGTAACTCATATTTTGTTCCAATTTATTATTCCTTTTAGAACTGCGTGTCAAAACTCTGATAGTTACCTCCTTTCTGTACAAAGTTAACTCAAGATAAGCATATTTGGACATGTAAATGAGTAATGTTTATGAATAGGCTTAGCTAAGAGCTCTTTGTGTTGTCTTTTCTTATGTCTTGGCCACTGTAAATAATGCATATTTTCTAAACTTTTGGATGGCTTTTAATAGGCTTGTGCAAATTCTTTGAAAATAGGAGGAAGAAGGAAGTGAGGGCAGAGAGGGAAGGAGAGGAAAAAGAAAAAAGGGATCATAATTATTCTTAAGAATAATATTTTTCCCCAAAACAAGGAAACATCTACATGTAGAAGTCTTTAGCGCAACGCTTCTGCTGCCATATTTCTGCTTAAATGTGCTCATTTATTACAGAAATAACAAGATTAAAGTGACCAGTGTTGCTTTTTATTTGTAAACTTTGTCTCCTTCATCTGTGTTGAGTTGGAAATGCTTTGTAAAATTCTTCAAAAGTCTGTTTTAGCACTTGTATAAATTGTTACCAGTTCCTTTTGTCTTCGCATAAGATAATATTGTTTCTTCTGGAAACAGTTCAATTCCTACAGCTATATATTATTTCTGAGAATGTGTGTTATATTTATAACCATTTTAAGTTTCCCATTACTCATATTAAGTCTTCCTATTGCTTTCCTCCTTAGAATGATCTGAAGGTGCTAGTTACATCACTGGCTGACCACAAATACATCATTCTGCAGAAGCTGGCGAAAATGTTTGAACAACCTGTGGCAGAGCAAACAGAGGTACTTAACGGCTGCAGCTTTTTCCATAAGAGCAAGCACAACGAGTGTATCTGGTTTACTATGAAATTCCCCATAGCCGATGGAATACGATGACTTACTGTAGCCTTTTTTGTCTGTCATCTGTGTTGTTTTTAAGTGCCAGGCTTACATCAGATTACACTGACTCTGCCACTTACTTCTGTGTGACCAGGAAATGTGAGAGAGGAAAAGGTGTCAGTAACAGATGCTGACCTGGAGGCATGTGAGTTTAGACATGAACCTCAGTGACATTTGACAGGCAGTCAGACCATCCCGGTAGTGGTACAGATGAAGCACTGTGGATGTTTAGAAGATGGATAGATTACCTCCAGAAGATGGGTAGGATCAGGGAGAAATTTTGTCAAGGGAAATCTGAACTGGACTTAGAAGTCTGGACACACAGAGACTGGGAAGAAAGGTATTCTAGGAAAGAGCAGAAGAACAGAGGCATAAATGTTAGATCATTCAGGACACTTTGGGAGAAAAGCAAGTAATCCTGTTTGGCTGACTTAACAATGAACCAAAGTGACTGAGGGGAAGTAAGGATGGGAAGAGAAAATTTGAGGCAACCTGTGGAGCCTATCGAATGTCAGAGAACTGGGGCTTGTTCCACGAATGAGTGGTCAGCTTTATTGATTTCATGCTTCATTGGTTAAAACAATAAGCACATACCACAGTGTATGTATATTTACTTATTTATAAACTATAAGTGGGTATTGCATCATAAAGTGTTCATGCAAATGATCATTTAAAATGCATGTGGTTGCATGTAAATGAAAGACATAGTGTTTCTCTCTCACAGACCTTCTTACTCATTTCTGAGTACTTACACTCACCTCAGAGACCACGGCAGCAGAAAGTCACTTGGGATGCTTATAGGGTGAGGATGAGTGGCGGTGTCGTCTCCTACTTCCAGGTGGTTGGCATGGCAACTCCAGGGTCAGGAAGCAGGTTATCCATCCTGAGGCCTCTCATAGCTGCTCTGAGGAGAAGGAATAAGAATTCAAACTGTCATAGTGGGAGTGAAAACAGGGAAGAGACAAGAAATGGCAAGGATGCTACAAAGAATATCCCATTTCACAAGCTAAGTCATAATGAAAATGTGTTTTTTAATATAATGGCATACCTTAATTTTAGCAGACTGCTAATGGTTCTATGGGTAGGCCCCAAGAAATCCCCTGAAATAGAAATCACCATTTGTTCAATTAAATAATCAAGAAATATATCTTTATCTTTGGAATTTACATTGGTTATATCTGTCAATAGTTAGTAAAAGTGTTCATTGTGATCATACTATCATAAATACATACCATAGAAATCACCCCAAATATTTCTCTATAGAAGGAGATCTCTCTTTTTCTCTTTCACCATTTAAAATAAGTTGCAAAATTATATCTGAATATGTATCTTTCTTTACCATAATTTCACCTGTTTTTTTTTTTAAAAGAGATCCCTCATTTTTCCCAAATTGAAAAATAATTCTTTCATGTCATATCTCCAACTTGAAAGGACCTTAATTTTTATGTTTTGGCTTGTAATGTTGCCTGATTGTAAAAAAAAATTGAGCAGCCCAAAGAATGCTTTGCTTTGAGTTTCCAATGTGAAATTTAGGCTAGGTATCATTACAAGTAACACTTGTACTGTTGGCCAACATAACCAATGTAAATTTCAAAGATAAAAAAAATTACTCAGTTATTTCATTGAATAAATGGATTATTATTATAAAACTGTAAAAAATGCTAATTCCATTCCTACCCTCCTTGGGTTGAGGAGGTTAACAGTGGCAGAAGGCAAGGGGATATGTTCGTATTCTGAGTCATGTCATTCTGACCTAGAACAAACCTGTGTCACAACCCTGGTGCGCAGCTAGCTGTCTCCTGGGATCTCCCTTTTACTGTCGTTCTGAGAATCCCCTTCACCTCTCCCTTCTGCTGGCTCTTGTCTTCCCTGAGTCCACACCACATCTTCCTCCTTACTGTCTTGCTTCCTTGCTTTATCAGTGTACATCCTTGCTAAGAATGGATGCACACTAGATGTATTTTTCAATATTTTCCATGTCTCAAAGTGTTCTAGTACTGTACTCCATTCTGTTGATAACTTGGCTCTTGATAAAATTCTTAGTGGACTCTTTTTATAGAGTTTTGAGGCTTCTCCTGTATTGTTTCCTAGCTTCCACTGTTGGCTTGAGGAATGTAAAATTGTTCTGATTCCCAAAGGTCTCAGTGTTCTGAAATTTCATGATGACATGCCTTGGAGAGAGTCTGTTTTATCCTCTGGGCTGAGAACTCAGTGGGCTCTTTTGATGTGGCAACTTCTTTGTTCCATTCTGAAACATTTTATGACAGTATTGAAATATTTTGCATCCTTCTGTTTTAGCTGTCTCCCTTTCTCAGATTCCTTTTAGGCAAATGTTGGATGTTCTGGTGCAGTCTTCTAACTTTCTTATCAGGGGACATTTCTCTCTTTGTTTTTTTTGTTCTGCTTTCGGGAGACTTTCTCGGTTTCAGCTCCAAACTTTTCTATTGACTTTTTCGTTTCTGTTTTCATGCGTTTAATCTTCCTAGAACTCTTTTCGGTTCTCCAAATGATGTGTTCTTTGGTAGTAGTGTCTTATTCTTTTTTAAATCGATGCATTGCCTTCTGTAATCTCTCTAGGTAAATTAATGATTTGGGAGTTGAAAATATTTTGGGAGACTTTAAGGTTTTTGTTTGTTCGTTTTTCCTGTGTAATCTATTTCCCTCAAGGTTGCTTTATTTGTTTGCTTATTTTAGATAGAAAATTTTAGATAGAAAGATAGAAATCTTTCATGTTAGAGGCTTTTCCTGGATACGTGGACATGCTGTCTCTTCACATTTAGGATGAGGGAGTAATCAGCTGAATGGGAGCTTCACGAATGGATGGCGCTTGACGATTTTGAGATTTATTGAAGGATGAGCTATGTGGGCCATTTGGTGGAGAATCCTTGTCTCAGTTTTTTTCAGATCTTTTCATTTTCTCCCACCCACCCTCTTCTGTCTGGAAAATAGAGACAAGGCTTCAGCACTTTAGGAGATGCAGGAGATCCACATTCAGCAATCACTGGGCATTTGGTCACTTTATCCCCTTGTTTGCAGTCAAGGACTCAAGCGTCTGGTGCCCCTCAGTCCAGAGACTATCTGTCTTACTGGGTTGGCCAAAAAGTGCATTGTGATGGAAATACCTGAACAAACTTTTTGAGCAATCCAATACCTTCTTCAGAAAATGGAAAGATCCAATGTGAAGTGAGGAAGAGGATCTGGAATCTGAGTATTCTTCAAGCATCTTTCCACTAACCCTCGAATTATAGTTAGTACTCATCCTGCATTTCCCAGAGTTCCTGGGATTCCTTTTGCTTTAATCTGATGATGAAGAACCCCTGCCAGCTTAGAATTCAGCTTTCTCAGATTCCCTAAGTCAATTCCTGTGTGTCCTTCTGATTTTCAGCTTGCAAACTTTTGTTGGTATCATCTTCTTTCCTGTTTCTTTGCTCATGTAGATTTATTGGGGGAAAAACACATCAGAAAAAAGGCAAACAAAATATTGGTGACCCAGGAGATAGAAAATAGGACACATGTGTTTTATCTGCCATCTGGAGTCCGTGTTCTTTTCCTCCTACAAAGGCAGCTGAGGTTGCTTGTCTTCCAAAAGCCTTCTCTGACTGTTCCAGAATTGACTCCCTGCTCCCAAGTCCTCTCACAGGGAGGAGCAGAAGCAAGTTTAGTACCTAATGGTATTCAGCCTTGTTTCATTTTCTCCTCTTTACTCCAGCTTCCTAAGCAGACTGGACACTCCTTGAAAGCCAGGTTGAGGTCTTGTCCTGCTTCAGTAGACCTCACTCTGGGAAGACAAGGCTCAGCTCCAGCAGTCACCTGCATGCTTTATTGCTTGTCCTTCTGCTTTACAATGAGTAAGCTCCCCCTGACCATGCTGTAATGTACTTTCCCCTTTCCTCACTGAATCTCTCTCCAAAGATGCTCAGAACTGCATTTCAGTAAAGCAGAACGTGATCCCCTAGAACATCTTAGGCAAATGCCCTTTTCTAACTTTGTCTTAAAATCATGCTTCTTTTCCACGTTGCTATTCACTATTTCTCTTATTTGTTCAAGGAAGCCATTGTTCTCCCAACCCTCCACATTAAGCCTTTCCAACCTCCTTACCTTTAAAACATCTGATCTGTAGTATAATAAAGGGCCTTCTTCCCTTTTCTAGATAATAGAGGAACATCATTTTTATGTTGCATGGGAAATGTTTTAGATGGAGAAGGGAGGAACAAGTAAGAAACCACGATAATCATATTATGCATGAGAAATTGTTTATGGGAGTTTTAATGACAAGTCATAAATCCTCCATAGGCAATACAGCAGGCTGAAGATGGGCTAAAGGAATTAGATGCAGGGATCATTGACTTAAAAAGGCGTGCTGACAAGTTGCAGATTGAGCAGCCTTCCATGCAAGAACTCTCCAAACTCCAGGTACAGTTTTCTACTAATGGCATTCAGCTTCAATGGTACATCCTAATTGGAAATCAAGAAAAAATAAAAATTATTTTCTCCATTTTTGTCATGTTTTCTGTAAAATTCATGTCATTTAGGCCCTAATTTTTTCCCAAGTAACTCTTAGAACATTTTCTAAAACATTTATCATATCAATATTTAGTACAATAAAATAAATGGACACATTTTGAGATTTACTGAAGGGTAGTCTGTGTGGGCTATTTGTTGGAGAACTTTGTGTCAAATCATTAGGTCTTTTCTTGTATTTTTCTTGTAGTCTTATGCTTCTAAGATTTTTTTGTGTGTGTGTTATTATTATTCTGATGGTTAAGCATCATGGTATAATTTATTTATTGCCTATTGCTTTCTACTCCAGAAAATTTATTAATTGGCAATCTTATTAGATAACCTAGAAAACCCTGTATTGTACCATAGCCAAAAAAAGTTTTTAAGGAAAAAATACATAAGCTGATACCTTTTAGAAAGTGTATTTTCTCAAGTGTTCAGAATTATAGTTTATATTTCATACATGGTTGAATGGAAAAGAGACATTGTTTCAATTCTAGAATGACAAAAAATTAAGCTAGAAGGTAGCTGAAATCCAAAACGACTCCCCCAGCATCTTCCAGGAGAAGAGAATGACACTTTGAATTGGTGTTTTTAAATCTGGTACCTAGGCAGATCGCTGGTATCAGATTGGTAGGAAGATAATGAGATAGTAAAGCCAATGAAGTGTCGCATCTGATAACACAGATAGTTTATATTAAGAAAAAAATGTGCATGTATTAGTTTCTCTGCACTGTTGAGTACAATATAGGGTCACAAATTCTTCTGAGAAAATAAAATACCTCTTATTTTAAAAGAACATTTTTATTTCAGCTGTCTCATTCCATTATCTAAGATTTCATAATGTGATGAGCCCACGGCCCCACTCTGTCCTTCTGAGATAGTTTTCCGACAGTACTCAAATGTCAGGTGTAAGAGTCAAGCGTCATAGCTGTAAATAGGCATTAAAGTTGAACTTTTCCAGATTGAGCCATTTTGGCCTACTCAACCTTAATATGATACATTAATCAGGTCCATATGGCTGAAATAAATTTTGTTTTTGGTGTATCATCGTCCACTAAAATGTCTTTCCAGTTAAATAGTTATTTATTTACTCCACCACATTTGGCAAAAACCAGAAAACATTGCCTTTTTAAGTTTTAAAGTCTTTCTGCTCACTTGAAACTGCTGTTTCTGGAGCTCTTTATTTAAGGAATAGTCTCAGATCTGATTATTACTTAAGCAGACCCAATGTTAAGGATACTCTATTCAGTTACTTCAAAATTAGAAAATTTGAGAGCATGATAAAAATTAGAACTGCATTCTCCATGACATGTCCCTTAGCTGCAAGAACAGCTTTTCAGCATTTTAAACCTCTATCAATTATTGACATTCTGTGAGGACAGGTGTCAGACATACCCCGTATAGAGTGAGTTTGAATTGAACATGAGTTTTATCTGTTTCATAGGACATGTATGATGAACTCATGATGACTATTGGCTCCCGGCGGAGCGGGTTGAACCAAAATCTTGCCCTCAAGAGTCAGTATGAAAGAGCCTTGCAGGATCTGGCCGACCTACTGGAAACAGGACGAGAAAAGACGGCAGGAGACCAGAAAATTATCGTGTCTTCCAAAGAGGAAATCCAACAACTACTTGATAAACATAAGGTTATATATATATATATTAAAAAAAAAAAAAAAACAGAAAATGTCCTTAAATACGTGCTCTTCTGGTTGCTGTAGTCCTTATGAGTTTCCTCCTGGGGACAACAAGTGCTTTTACTACATAACCAAACTTGGTAGACCTGAGATTGTTCCACCAGTATGTACAATAACCAACCTCAGGTTAGACCCTGTTCCCTTCATACTAAGCACAGGCTTAGTATGCGTGTGCGCTGTCATGCCCAACACTTTGCGACCCCATGGACCATAGACTGTCAGGCTCCTCTGTCCGCGGAATGCCTGTTTAATTCAGAAACACAAATTGCATTATTAGTAACATTACAAAAATAAAGGTTTTGCCACTTCAAAGACTCAACTTCCCAGACAGTGGAAATTTCTCATAGGGGAACTTTTAAAATGGTTAAACTTATAGATGGTTTTAAACTTATAGATGGTTAACATTCTACCTTTATGTAGCTCTTTGGTGACTTATAAAGGTAGATTTGGGTTTCGGGGTGGGGGCAGAGAACTATACTTCGTGCTATTTTTCCCAGAGGTTTTTGTCCAAAACTTCGTAATTTATTAAAGCCTTATCATTTGGCTTTGAAAACAGTGCTTTAAAGTCAACAGCTGGTTTTTCTCAAATCTTTGACCATAGCAATAAAATATCATCCTGAGTTATTCCAGAGGGGAAATTGGGATCAATGAGTATAAATAACAAAGAAATAAAGCTCAATAGATGAAGAACTCTAAAAGGATAGGCTGCCATTGAACAGATAGCCCTCCTGGCCAGAAGTCCGTCCAAGGCTGTCGGGGGAGATGGAGTTGTGAAACAAGTATCAGCTTTCTGCTAATGTTGGGCTAAGTGACCTCCAGGTTCTCTTCCAACTTGGAGATTCTATGATATCATAACTGTCCGTTAAAAATAATGGTTCTAATAATGGTTCCTCTTGACCAGACCATTTTCTGAGGGAGATCTCTGTGTGAGTGGCTCAGAGTCTGAAAATGGGAAATTAAAACTACCTCCCTCTTAGGGCTGTGATAAGGATTCAACAAGTTACTCACTGGAGTGTTTATATTGCCCAGCACATAGTACACACTCAGCGTTAGCTGATGTTGTCAATTCCCAGTCGTAGTTCCATCCTTGGTGCTGGGAACAGGAAATGGGATAGCCCTCTCCTATCCTCTGGGGGAGCTTCCCAGGTGGCACTCGTAAAGAAACTGCCTGCCAATACAGGAGACATAAAAGATGTGAGTTTGATCCCTGGGTCAGGAAGATCCCCTGGAGGAGGGCATGAAAATCTACTCCAGTATTCTTGCCTGGAGAATCCGATGGACGGAGGAGCCTGGTGGGCTACGGTCCATAGGGTCACAAAGAGTCGGACACAATTGAAGTTACTTAGCACACAACCTCTGGGGACATGTCCGTATAGAAAGTAACATTTTGAAATGCATTTGTAGGGCTGTGCAAGGCCTACAGTTCTACTGTGTGTAGGCATTTTATGAGGGAAATTTAAATATATTGATGCCAATCAGTGTGTGTCCAGTTAAGCTTGGCATTGAGTATAAAGTACAACAAATGCTCTGAGAATTCAAAGGGACAGAGCCCCAGCCCCACCCCGGAGGAAGGAAAGTCGTGACATTGTCAGGGGTGGGCATTGCAGGAAGCAGAGCATGAGCAGAGGCTGAAGGTGGGGGATAGGTGCTGATGTGTCCCAGGGCCAAGGGAGGCTGGTCTGTGTGGTGGCAGAAGCGAGTGTCCACCCAGGTGGTCCAGTGACTAGGAGCTGAGAGGGCGGCTGTGTTTTCTAGCAGCTGCTCGTATGTGACGGGCTCTGTTTGGGGGCCAGAGTACCTGCAGCTCATGACTGTGTAGGTGCTTTGAGTGAGGGCCCGGGAGAGGCCAATCAGGAGACTAGAGCTCCCCCGTCCCTGCACAAGGCTGTGGACGCCTGGGTGAGTGGAGGCCAGCAGGGGAGGACCACCGTTGCCCAGGGATTAGCTGAGCTCCAGCAGCTTCTGGGTTTGAAGCAGTTTTTATCATTAGGTAGTAAACGCATGAGTTGCTGACCCCTTTCTATCTGAAAAATTGCAGGAATACTTTCAGGGTCTGGAATCTCACATGATCTTGACCGAAACCCTCTTCAGAAAGATCATCAGCTTTGCAGTGCCACGGGAAACTCAGTTCCACACAGACCTGATGGCGCAGGCTTCTGCTGTCCTCAAAGGGGCTCACAAGAGGGGTGTGGAGCTGGAGTACATCCTCGAGGTGAGACCTCCCCTTCAGCTGCTCCAGCTGCTCAGCAGCCCCTGCCGGCGAGATGTCTTCATCCCTGCGATTTGTCTCTTATGACCCAGAGACATCACAGACTGGGCAGCACATGTTGTGTGTGCCCCTCGTGTTTCCTGTTTATGTTTAGGTAAAGGCTGTGCCTTTCTGTAAGTTCAGTCAGAAGAAGACTGATTCCATAATGGGCACGGTGATATTTATAGTCTTGATAGACTTGCCTTTGATATAAATTATTGAAGAAGACTTCACATGATTAAAAATTTTTTTTTCCAATTTTAAATACAAAAATAATTTTAGGATAAGTGATTTGAAATTTCTTCTTAATAGACTGTCTATACTGTATACATTTCTTAACTCTCTCTGTCGGTTTTTTATCTGCAAATGTGAAGTATTTAGTTCACTTACTCTGGGAAGTTAACAAGCCTGTTCCTTTCACTTAAGTCATTGATTTATCCTCACTGCGGGGAAGGATGAAACTGTGCATTTCAGATGCCCACTGTGTTTAGACGTGCTGCATATATTATTCTCTTTAATCCTCACAATGAACAAGACTGTTAGTATTGTCACCATTTCTTTAATGTTGAAAGTGAGGTTCAGAGATGTGCAGTAATTTGCCCAGGTCTTACAGCAGCTTAGCTGCAGTGGTGAGAGCCATGCGCGGTGCTTTGCAGGGTGACTTTCTGATGACTTCCTTCAAAGCCATCTTTTGCTTCCGAGAGCAAAGCCCCGACGCAGGCACCTCGGACGTGTCTTTGAAGGACTCCGTCAGGTGCCTGTGTGCACACAGAAAGGATGCTGTTCCTTAATGAGGGTCTTCAGCCCACACACTGATGTCATGTTTCTAGACATGGTCCCAGCTGGAAAAGGAGCACTGGGAGCTTAGCCGGCAGCTGGAGGCGGTGGAGAGCAACACCCCAAGCGTGGGTTTGGTGGAGGAGAGCGAAGACAGGCTTATCGACCGGATTGCACTCTACCAGGTCAGTGTCCAGATGATAGCGGGATGTAAGAAGTTGCCACATCGCTTTTTGAAGCTTTCCCGTGGTTTTAACAGATCTACTCAAACTTTCAATACAATATTTTGTTAAGTACTTTTACTTTCGGTGTTTGTTTCATAATAGAACATAAAAAGATCTTTTTCTTTTTTTAAATGAGAGCCCCTTTTGAAAATGTAGCCTTCAGCAAGTGTTTCCACTTGTTATGCTGAAGGCTCACTGTCTTGAAATAATTACAGATGGTTGTTTTATGATAGAGCATCAAAAAGCACCCCCACTTTTTTTTCTCATTTTTAATGAGAGAGTGCTCTTTTTGAAAATGCACCCTCCACCAAGCATTACTTTGAATTTTTTCGTTGGTGTCACACTATTCTTAAAATAATGATACGTCAATAGTTTTAAGTACCCCCAAAGTTATATACTTAGATATAGAAACATCATGAAGTAGAAAGTTCAGTGTAAACAGTTGAAATCTGACTAATGGGTAAGGGGAACATTATGGAGAAATTATAATCTTTAGGGTGAAAAATTGCATTATCTGAACTTTGACCTGGTATTTTCAATCATTTTAGCATTTGAAATCCAGCCTTAATGAATACCAGCCCAAATTATATCAGGTAATAGATGATGGAAAACGACTTCTGATATCTGTTAGCTGCTCAGATCTGGAAAGCCAGCTAAATCAACTTGGAGAACACTGGTTAAATGATACCAACAAAGTGTCTAAGGAACTTCACAGATTGGAAACAATATTGAAACACTGGACCAGGTAATACTTGGGCAAATTTTAAAATTACTGCTGCAGTGTTTATAAGGCTGTTGGGCCTCCAAGTTGAAAAAGATGTGGTCCCTCAAGGAACATACCACAGAGTTTGGAAAAGAAAGGCAAACACAAAGCTTCCAATTGGATTCTTGCATAATTGTATAAACATGTACTTAAAAAAAGGGTGAGGGAGGCAGGCATTATGCAATACATCTAACCTTTGAGCTGTCATCTCCCCTGCCTATCGATGCACATGGGTGGTCACAGTAAATCTTAGAAGGAGAGAAAGAAGAGAGAGTGTGTTTTGAAAAGATAGAGTTTTCCTTGAGGGCAATAGAAGGTAGTCAAGAGAGGTGGAAGGTTGATTTTATATAACGAATCCTTGTTTTTATGCCACTTTTACGTCTAAGAACTTTAACAATCATCTAAAATTTTCTAGTAGGTAACCTCAATGTGAAGGAGTAGGAGAAAGATATTTTTTAATTTTCAGCTTAGACTTGGGAAGACTGAAACACAGAGAGACTGACCCTCTTAAGGTATAGACATTAAGAGAAGGGAATTTGAGAGTGTCAGCCCAGGGCAAGATTCTCCCAAATCCTGACCTGTCTCCTTTTAAAATTAGCATTGGTGAATAACAGAGGTTAGCGTAAAGTTGGGATTGGATGTTTACTTAATAGGCTTATTATTATCCTTACAGATATCAAAGTGAATCTGCAGATCTAATCCACTGGTTACAGTCTGCAAAAGACAGGCTAGAATTTTGGACTCAACAGTCTGTGACAGTCCCACAAGAACTGGAAATGGTCCGTGATCACCTGAATGGTTTTCTGGTAAGCTTAAGAATCCAAAGCATTTGATTAAGTTTTACTGTATTCAGGCCTTTAGGGAAAACCTGGCTTAACACCAGTAAAAAGATCAGCTTTCAACGGATATAGTAGTAAATCAAGCTATAGAGAATTTGTCATTGTTAACTCTGTGTGTTCAATAATTCTGCAAAATGCTAAGCCTCCACATGGCCTCTTTAGAGTAGTATCTAAGGGAGGTTGGCTTTCATTCAGGGCAAGGGTCTGTTGCTTTTATTTTCCTCAGAGTGCTTCATATCACCACTCTCCTTCAAGATGGAAAGAAAAAACTTTATGTAATAAGTTAATCTCTTTCTGTAAATGTAAGGTCTGGCTACTTAATCCTGATTTGACTGTTGGTACTTCTTCTAGGAGTTTTCCAAAGAGGTGGATGCCAAGTCCACGCTAAAATCGTCTGTTCTGAGCACTGGAAATCAGCTTCTTCGATTAAAGAAAGTGGACACAGCTGCCTTGCGTTCTGAGCTGTCCCACATTGATGGCCAGTGGAATGACCTGCTGACAAATATTCCAGCCGTACAGGAAAAGCTTCACCAGGTACAGAAATAATCATCACTTTAATTGTTCATAACTGATGTAAGTGGTATTAGATGGAAAAGTATATTTATCTGCTTTTGCTCACAAATTTAAATCAGCTATGTCTTGGACACCCTGTCTTTTATGCCTTCCCTTATATTGCATATTAGTATTGCTGTACATAAAATAGATAACCAAAAAGAACCTACAATATAGCACAGAGAACCTCACTGAATATTCTGTAATGACCTGTATGGAAAGAATCTAAAAAAGAGTTGAATGAGTTATCTGTATAACTGACTCACTTTGCTTTTCAGTAGACGGTACCACAACAACATTGTAAATCAATGTGCCCCACACCCCCCAAAAAGAAAAGAGTGAATGATTCTACAAATGCCCAATCTACAAATTCCCTGTCTTCCAGTGGCTTCTTTATTGTGTGTCTCTCTGTGTTAGAATCCTTGTCTGTCCATGTTTAAATTATTTGTTTTCTCATACATAAAATGAGGGTGACCATACGTCTCTCAAAAAGTAAGTAGTTGTGAAGATTTAATAATAGTATATGTGAAAGTGAAAGTCGCTCAGTTGAGTCTGACTCTTTGCGACCCCATGGACTATACAGTCCCTGGAATTCTCCAGGCTAGAATACTGGAGTGGATAGCTGTTCCCTTCTTCAGGGATTGAACCCAGGTCTCCCGCATTGCAGGTGGATTCTTTACCAGCTAGGCGAGAAGGGAAGCCCAATAGTATATGTAAAAGACCTATAATCTTACCTACAATAGAGCTGACATGCAACAAATAGCGTAAGGAAAAGTAAGCAGTTTCCTTATCTGGAAATAGGCTTCTTAGCGCTGACCTCCCAGCTATTTTATCCGTATCTCTCTTTGACATTCATCACTGTGTAAAAGGTGTGTTTCATATAAATGTCTCATCCCTCCTAATCAGCGGCTGAACATTTCTAGAGGGCAGAAAACATCTCACATTGACTTCTATATCTTTCTGCACTACCTAGAAGTCCATAAATATTTTAAATGATTGCTTTTGTCCCCCCAGTCCTTCTAAGTATTTGCATAAATGTTTGATATGTTAAGGAAGATTCAGGATTCTAAGTATATTTTAGTGAAAGATGGAGGAAATTGGCTATACTCTTCGGAACAAATATCAGAGTGCCAAAAATCTAGAAAATGATAGTTTGTCGTGTGGTGGTATTTTTCTTCCTTCTTTGAACATTCCTGAGTTGTAATACACAGAGATTTTACAAGATAATTAATAAAATACATCTGTTGAATGTTTCGTAGTTACGTTTTTTAATACTCATAAAACTAGCTATAAAATAAGAATAATATTTTCTTCTTGCTGGTGTTTTGATTAATTAGGTAGTGTTAATGCAATGTTTATAGAATTCAATGTCAAGTGAACATAAGAGGGCTATTATTGTTTAGCGTTTGCCTGATGTTTAATTTCCAGCTTCTAAGGAGGTTAATATCCAAAAATGTCATTAAGAAGTGTTATTCTGTTGGTACTTTAGTAGGAATTAATAGAATTTTAAGTTAACAGAAATCAGTTTGAATTTTAACACTGTGACTCGTTCTATCTCTGACATGGGCAGCTCCAAATGGATAAACTGCCTTCTCGCCACGCCATTTCTGAAGTCATGACTTGGATTTCTCTTATGGAAAGTGTTATTCAAAAGGATGAAGAGAATATTAAAAATTCCATCGGTTACAAGACAATTCATGAGTACCTTCAGAAATATAAGGTAATTAAACATTCTTGTTTGTTTCTGGCTTTTTGTGTTTTAGGACTGCTTTATTGGAAGAAACTCAAAAACTCAAGTTATAGAAATCAGTTCTGAAATATAGTGACCAGAGAGGTTTCCGATAGTAAGAAAACTGCCTCCCTCGTTATAGGCATAGGAGCATCATCCGGTATTAGGACAAAATTTTGAATAAGATTTTGTGTCATTTTAAGAAGTCATAAAAATAAATACAGTAATTTATTTATATTATATAGTGTGATTATGTAGTTTGTCCAATTCTATTTACTCTTCCTAAAAAATATATATATTTATACTCAGGTTTTCCCTGATGGCCTAGATGGTAAAGAATCTGTCTGCAATGTAGGAGACCTGGGTTCCATCCCTGGGTTGGGAATATCCTTTGGAGAAGGGCATGGCAACCCATTCCAGTATCTTCACCTGGAGATTTCCATGGACAGAAGAGCCTGGTGGGCTACAGTCCATGGGGTCGCAAAAAGTCAGACACCACTGAGCAACTAACACACACACACATATTTATACTCAATATATCTATATGTTCAACTTTTCACAAATTTAAATTCGATATATTTATACATTCAAAATGTATTAAATCAATTTATATGCAGTATATTCATATGTTGCATATTTACATATATATTCAACTTCTAAAAATAATAGATTATATTGATATATGTAGACTGTGCCATTTGGACTAAAATCATGGAAGTGATAATATTCATCTTGAGCTTGCTTAAGGCTTTCCAACTCCTGGTAAAATATAAAAAAGTGAAAGTCACATCCAACTCTTTGCAACCACATGGGCTATATGGTCCATGGAATTCTCAGCCAGAATACTGGAGTGGGTAGCCTTTTCCTTCTCCAGGGGATCTTCCCAACCCAGGGATCAAACCCAGGTCTCCCGCATTGCAGGTGGAGTCTTTACCAGCTGAGCCACAAGGGAAGCCCAAGAATACTGAAATGGGTATCCCATCCCTTCTCCAGCGGATCTTCCCAACCCAGGAATTGAACCAGGGTCTCTTGCATTGCAGGTGGATTCTTTACCAGGAAGCTGATATGTATAAAATCATATAAGAAATGTCGACATATAACCTTATTTTCTTACTTTTTCCTCTCCCTTTTCAGGGTTTTCAGATTGACATTAACTGTAAGCAGCTGACTGTTGATTTTGTGAACCAGTCTGTGCTACAGATCAGCAGTCAGGATGTGGAAAGTAAACGCAGCGACAAGACTGACTTTGCTGAGCGACTTGGAGCAATGAATAAAAGCTGGCAAATCCTGCAGGGTCTGGTCACTGAGAAGGTGAGCCAAGCATTCCTTGTTGCCCATGTTTCATGAAAACTCTAGGAACAGGTGTACTCGGTAGAGAAAACTCATTCTACAAAGTAGTATGGTTCCATTGGGCATAGGACTGCTTCTGAAGGGATAGATCCTGGAGGTTCTCATTTTAACTGTTCTTCAGCCTTGTTCATTATTTTGTCTCTGTACCCTCTTCTCTTTGAATATTTTATATTGTTTTCCTTTATTTAAGGTCTTAATATCTTTTTCCTTTGCTTCAAAGTTGACTTAAGTTCTTTACTTGTTTACCAATAATAGTCATTGATGTACACTCTTTAACATTCATTCTTAATCATAGATACAATGGACTGTTTTTTTTTAAGAATTCTTAATCTGGAGGAAATAGTGATCTGCCAATAATTGGATTCTAAAACAAAATTTCAAATTTTGTTACGTTTGTTCAGATTCAGTTGTTGGAAGGCTTATTGGAATCTTGGTCAGAGTATGAAAATAACGTGCAGTGTCTGAAAACGTGGTTTGAAACCCAGGAAAAGAGACTGAAACAACAACATCGCATTGGAGACCAGGCTTCAGTTCAGAACGCGATGAAAGACTGTCAGGTAACTTGTCTGAGTGGCGGACAAGCACCCTTCACAGTTTGATGGCATACGCCAAATTTGCAAGTCATGACAATTGAGAGTTACATATTAAAAAAGGCAGCATTTGGTAACAAATTTCTCTGATTACATGAATTATAATGGTTTTCCACCCAGTAGGTTTTTTCCACCTGTTTTTATAAATTTGAATTTATAAATAGAGAATGGTTCTAACCCCCCATACTGATCATTCGGGCTTCCCAGGTGGCGCAGTGGCAAAGAATCCACCTGCCAGGGCAGGGACACAGGAGACACGGATTTGATGCCTGGGTCGGAAGGATCCCCTGGAGTGGGAAGTGGCAACCCATGCCAGTTTTCTTGCTTGGAAAATTCCATGGACAAAGGAGCAGGGCAGGCTACAGTCCCTGGGGTCACAAAGAGTATCGGGTAGGACTGAAGCGACTGAACACGCACACGCACACTTCCTTAAGAAGCGCTCCTCCCACCTGTCTTTCCTGTATAAATGGAAGTCAGCATTAGAGGCTTGATTGAATTCTGGTTCAACTCCAGTGAGCCAGTGCTTCCCAGGGGACAGTGTTGCCCCCCTACTGCGTCCCATCAGAAAGACCAGACAGCGCCTGCTCATTCCGCAGTTCGTGATAAGGATGTTGGTTCAGGTGGAGTGGGCTAACTAAATGTTTTCCAGTGACTTGGGACTCCTTAATATTTCCTTAGGGGTTCTTGTTTATATGAAAGAAATATAAGCTATTACAGGTAATGCTGTAATTAAAAAAAAAAATTCAGTAATTTATGTGTTACAGATTAGCTGTGATGGTTCTCTATAGTATTTCCTAAGGACAGTTGAAGACTAAAATGTGAAGCAATTCTACAGAAATGCTCCTTACCCTAAATCTGTTTTTCTATTTCAGCTTTCAAAAAGAAAGGCCTTTCCTAATGATCTTCCCTTGAAACAATGTGTTTTCTTCAGGGGGTATATGTAAAGAGATATATTTAAGCTCTCAATCAAAGCCTTTTGGTTCAGAAAAGAGCACAGGCTTTTGTACTGGGCTGACAAGCTAATGAAGTACAATTCTGAGGGTGCATGAAAATGGCAAAGGAAACTATCATATAGAGAAATAGTTTGGAAAAAAAAAAAACAACTTCACATCATAAGATGGGTGTGTAGGGACTTCCTTGGTGGTTCAGTGATTCCACTGCAGGGGACACTGACTGGTTCCATCCCTGGGTAAGGAACTAAAGTCACACATGCCTTGTGGCATGCCCCCACACCCCCCACACACCCCTCTCCCTGCAAAATAAGATGGTTGTGTAAAAGATGGAAGACCAAAACCATGCATTAGCTAGTCTCATTGCCTTTCCAATTTTCCAGGGTCCAGTAGTGTTTTTAACTTAGGCTATCAATTCTAAAATGTACAAGTAAGCCAGAGTTTCAGAATTTTACTTTGAAGGATGACTTCCTCAATTAAAGTGTTTTTGTTAAAATTAAAACATAATTTCAGAATGAATACGAGAAAGATGAGTGCTTCCTCGTGACCTTGTAATAAACTTGACTATGAAAAGGCTGAAATTATAGGTTAGCTTTCCCTTTCTCCTTTGTTTTTCCTTCTTCCTTCTCCTTGTTTATTTTTTTCTTTCTTGCTATTTTTTATTCTCCTTAATGTACTTTTCTTCTGCCATTTTCCATTTTCTTTTTATGTAATGTCTTCTGTTTAACAGAGAGAGAGGGGAGATTGCTAGATGGAAAATACAGCAGAAACTTGACCAAGTTTTACTCCTTTTCCAACCCAAATTTTAGTCTCCCAGAGGGTCACACCAGGCAGTGTCAGAAAGAAAGCTTCATGTGTGGTTGAAAGGACTTCACCCCAGTGCCAATTCATGATTTCAAATGAAAAGTCATTAAAAAAAAAACAAACCAGAATTAAAGTAGCCCACATTTATTTTGGGGTGTCACAGATAAATCACAGTAGCCTAACTGGCAAGTTCTACTGACAGCACCACAAACGGTGGTGAAAATTTATTGTCATTCTTGAGAAATTTTTCCTCTGGACCAAAGTATAGAATTCAAGCCAGCATACTTACATTGGTGACTGGATTCAAGCTTTATTTTGTTTAAAAGGTCTTGGATATTTTTTTACTTTTCCAGGAGTAATTTATGAACTCAAACCAACCTAAAAACTGATATTTCTGAATTAGCCCAAGTTAAGAATCATTTATTATAGCAAAAAATGTTAGTTTTGGCTTTTCCCTTCATTGATCAGAAACAGGATAATCCTTTAATTATTATTGGAGAGAAATGAAAACCTACCTTTGTTTTGCACAAAATGTATATTTCATTCCTGTTTCTCTCCTGGGTTGTGCTTTTATGCCAACATAAATGCGCAGGACACGATGTGTTTCTAAGCAATGGATCATGTATTTAATATTGCTCACTTAAAACACTAACATCTATGGATAAGTGAGAATAAGTTTAATTCTAGTGGTTGAATTTTAGAATAATACTAAAGACATGTTGGAAGGATTATTTGGTTATGTAATCCTTTAGAGAAGTAGAGAAAAAAAAAATCCTTAAATAGTAAAGTTAATTATGTTTTCTTCACTGTATATAGGACCTGTAACCCTACTAATCATTATGTTCATTCTCAGGTTAATTATCAAAGCTGTCAACAGATTGGAAAAATTATAAATCGTAAATAAAAGACCAGTTATTAAAAACAAAAATTATCTCTTTAGGCTACTAACTGCAAGAACTTCTAATTAATACATCAAGACAAAAATAGCTTCCTAATAGTTAAAGAGAGAAAAATAAATAAATTTGCACTGAAGCAAGGCAAATTACCAAATGGCTAAATAAAATAATACTCTTACATTTGCCTAGTTTTTAACAGCTTTAAAGGGATTTCATAGATATATTTATCCAGTGTTATCTCTTTGAGGTGAGCCAAATGTATTGTTTTTCCTGTTTTGTACATAAGGTCGAGGGCTTCCCAGGTGGCAGGAGACATAGGAGACTTAGGTTCAGTCCCTGAGTCAGGAATATCCCCTGGAGGAGGGCATGGCAACCTACTCTAGTATTCTTACCTGAAAAACTGCATGGATAGGGGAGCCTGCAAAGAGCTGGACATGACTGAGCAACTGGGCACACACACACACAGACACACAGAGAGTGATGAAAAGATTGGACCACACAGAAACAAAAACTAAGGGGCACATTTAAAGTAAAACAGAGACCAGTACGTTACCCTACCCATACCCATACCACCACCCAAGACTGATAGAGTGATCCATGTGTGGATCATGACAGGGAGGTAGAAATCTTTTTCACAGAATTGAGAGCTTAAAATATTTTTCAATTTTCTTCATTCTGAGCCCCAAGGCCTACACATCTGCATACCTAGTGCTGGGGCTGTGCTTCTGAATATGATCATATAACCAGGTCTCCATTTACTACAGCTGCTCACATCACCCCAACATAGGTTTACACCTTCTCCATGACTCCTATCCAATAGCTTACCTTCAACACTGATCTGGGAGTCAGTAAGCTCAAAAGTCCTGGGTTCTAATTCCGCTTCTGGCCTTTCTGTGACCTGAGACAGGTTGTATCACTTAAATCTCTCACTTATTCATCCATAAAATGTTGATAGCAGTCTCAACCTGGCTCAAGGTGCTTTCAAAATTTTCTAATGAATTTAAAATATGAGTTAGGATTATGGTTAATTATGATCTCTATATCATCATCTCATTTTCTTTTTAGAACATTTCATGGTGGTGGTGGACATGGTTTAGTTGCTAAGTCATGTCTGATTCTTATGAACCCATGGACTATAGCCCACCAGGCTCCTCTGTTCATGAAACTTTTCAGGCAAGAATACTGGACTGGGTTGCCATTTCCTTCTCCAGGGGATCTTCCTGACCCAGGGATTGAACCAGAATCTCCTACATTGCAGGCAGTCTCCTACACTGTAGGCCGATTCTTTACCAACTGAGCTACCAGGGAAGCCCGGACATTTCATGCTGACCGTTATAAATGCAAATCCTAAGGAAGATGAGGATTTGACTCTTGAAAAAAAGCCCATAAATCTGAATCACTTGAATCAGAGTATTTTAGGGAGAAAGGGAGGTTAATGGAGACTCTTGTTTTTTTCATTTGAAGAAACTGAGACCCTATGGGAGTTTCTTACTTTCATGAAGTGGCTCAACTTAATGGTCACAGACGTGGAAGTAAATCTCAGATACTGGGGTCCAGAACACCATTCTATCGCATTTCATTCCAGAGGCTAGGACTGTGAAACTTTTCCAATAGCAAGATAAATGAATCTAAGGATATAAGTCATGTTACCATTTCCAACATATATTTCCTTCCTTGTAGCTTGTTGAAAAAAAATTCCATATTGCCATTTCGTTATCTATTATGTAATAAAATTTTGTATTTTTTAAGTTACACTCACCTCTCATGGAATGAGAAGAGAATTTAAAAAATTTAAATGTAGGGAGAAGTATCATACTGGCAACCCTCTCCTGAGAACAATAAGCTTTTTGGATTAGTAAAAGGTTTTTTGGTTATGAGACTATCATGGCTCAATTTCAGTGCACCCCAGAGTTCCATGATAGAATAATTTAAGATGACTATTTCTTCATCTTTCAGGATCTGGAAGACTTGATTAAAGCAAAAGAGAAGGAGGTAGAGAAAATTGAGCAGAATGGACTTGTTTTGGTTCAGAACAAGAAAGAAGAAGTCTCTGGCATTGTCAGGAGCACGCTTCAGGAGCTCAACCAAACTTGGGCAAATTTAGACCACATGGTAATGTTGCTTGTGGAGAGCTGGCTCCAAGGCCGCACTTACCATCTTGTGGCCAAATGTGAATGTGACGTGGGCTTTGATTTTCGTAAAGTAACTGAAGAAATAATCACTGAATCTAAACAGCACGTATTTATACTGTTAAGTCCACTTTGTTACCCTTTCAAAAAGAGTCTAGCTTCAGATGTTTCCTATAATTAACATTATTATGGACATTCCTTGCTCAATAATCTTATCTATTCCGGGTCTATCAATACCATTTAGGCACAGATGGTTCTCAAATGTGTATACTCAGTCAGGTTGCACTTCTCCCCTAAACTCGGTCAGAGACAGACACAGAGAGTCCTCTATCAACGTCTCCACTCACATGGCTCGCAGACATCTCAAGCTTCCTGCCCAGCTCCCATCAGTCCCCCTCAAACCTATGCTTTCTGCCATCTCAGTTCATGACACCTCTACCCATTCAGGAGCATGGGCTGAAACCCTTGGAGTCGTTCTTCATTCCCCTCTTTCTCTCAGACCCACCTCTAGTCCATCAGCAATCTTGCCAGCACTATTTCAGGACAGACTAGAATCTGACCTCTGTCCCTACCTGCAGCTAACACCTAGATCTAAGTCACCTCTTCATCCCTCAGTTTCCTCATCTATAAGATGAGTTAAGATTCCATCTACCTCAAAGGTTGTTACCAGGATAAAATGGGTTAATGAATTTAAAACACTCAGTTAATATGTTTCCTAAATGGTGGTACTAAATATATTGATCTTTTATCAGTTATATATATATATATTTTATAAACAATATATATAACATATATATTATAAATATATANTACAAAATTCAGACTCAAATTGAAGAAAGTAGGGAAAACCATTAGACCATTCAAATGTGATCTAAATCAAATCCCTTATAATTATACAGTGGAAGTGACAAATAGATTCAATGGATTAGATCTGATAGAGTGCCTGAAGAACTATGGATGGAGGTTTGTCACATTGTACAGGAGGTGGTGACCAAAACCATCCCCAAGAAAAAAATATACAAAAAGGCAAGATAGTTGTCTGAGGAGGCCTTACAAATAGCTGAGTAAAGAAGAGATCAAAAGGCAAAGGAGAAAAGGAAAGACACACCCATCTGAATGCAGAGGTCCAAAGAATAGCAAGGAGAGATAAGAAAACCTTCCTCAGTGATCACGGCAAAGCTATAGAGGAAAACAGTACAATGGGGAAGACTAGAGATCTCTTTAAGAAAATTAGGGATACCAAGGGAACATTTCATACAAAGAATAAAGACAGAAACAGTATGGACCCGACAGAAGCACAAGATATTAAGAAGAGAACTATACAAAGAATACGCCTATCCAAACTATACAAGAATACACCAAAGAACTATACAGAAAAGATCTTCATGACCCAGGTAACCATGATGGTGTGATCACTCACCTAGAGCCAGACATCCTGGAATGTGAAGTCAAGTGGGCCTTAGGAGGCAACACTACGAACAAAGCTAGTGGAGGTGATGGAATTCCAGTTGAGCTCTTTCAAATCCTGAAAGATGATGCTGTGAAAGTGCTGCACTCAATATGCCAGCAAATTTGGAAACCTCAGCAGTGGCCACAGGACTGGAAAAGGTCAGTTTTCATTCCACTACCAAAGAAAGGCAAAACCAAAGAATGTTCAAACTACCACACAATTGCGCTCATCTCACACACTAGTAAAGTAATGCTCAAAATTCTCCAAGCAAGGCTTCAACAATATGTAAACTGAGAACTTCCAGATGTTCAAGCTGGTTTTAGAAAAGGCAGAGGAACCAGAGATCAAATTGCCAACATCCATTGGATCACAGAAAAAGCGAGAGAGTTCCAGAAAAACATCTGCTTTATTGACTACACCAGAGCCTTTGACTGTGCGGATCACTACAAACTGTGGAAAATTCTTCAAGAGACGGGAATACCAGACCACCTTACATGCCTCTTGAGAAATCTGTATTCAGGTCAAGAAGCAACAGTTAGAACCTGACATGAAACAACAGACTGGTTCCACATTGAAAAAGGAATACATCAGGTCTGTATAGTGTCCTCTGCTTATTTACCTTAAGTGCAGAGTACATCATGCAAAAGTGTGGACTGGATGAAGCACAAGCTGGAATTGAGATTGCGGGGAGAAATATGAATAACCTCAGATATGCAAATGACACCACCCTTATGGCAGAAAGTGAAGAGGAAGTGAAGAGTCTCTTGATGAAAGTGAAAGAGGAGAGTTAAAAATCTGGCTTAAAACTCACCATTTAGAAAATAAAGATCATGTCATCCAGTCCATCATTTCATGGCAAATAGATTGGAAAATAGTGGAAACAGTGACAAGACTTTATTTCTTGGGCTCCAAAATCACTGCAGATGGTGATTGTAGCCATGAAATTAAAAAACGCTTGCTCCTTGGAAGAAAACCTATGACCAACCTAGACGGCATATTAAAAAGCAGACACATTAATTTGCCAACAAAGGTCCATCTAGTCAAAGCTGTCGTTTTTCCAGTAATCATGTATGGATGTGAAAGTTGGACCATAAAGAAAGCTGAGCACCAAAGAATCGATGCTTTTGAACTGTGGTGTTGGAGAAGACTCTTGAGAGTCCCTTGGACTGCAAGGAAATCAAACCGGTCAATCCTCAAGGAAATCAGTCCTGAATATTCATTGGAAGGACTGATGCTGAAGCTCCAATACTTTGGCCACCTGATGCAAAGAACTGACTCATTTGAAAAGACCCTGATGTTGGGTAAGATTGAAGGCAGGAGAAGGTAATGACAGAGGATGAGATGGTTGGATGACATCACCAACTCAATGGACTTGAGTTTGAGCAAGCTCCAGGAGTTGGCGATAGACAGGGAAGCCTGGTGTGCTGCAGTCCATGGGGTTGCAAAGAGTCGGACATGACTGAGCAACTGAACTGAACTGATACTATAGGTCAAGGTTATATGTGTAACCTTTTTAAGCATTTTAATTTAGACTATGTGATCACATGTATGAAAGGCTTAAATTTCAACATTGCTACATTTTTACTTTAAAAACATATTTTATAACTTTTTGTTTTAATGTACAGTTTTTTTAATTTGAGTTTACTTGCAATGCCTGAAACCCCGCTGAAGTTCTTAAATGTTAATATCTTTTCCATCAAAAGAATATATATTTTATCATGTAAAATAGTATGCAATTATAAGAAATCTCTGTCTTCTGAAAGGTTGGCCAACTCAAGATCCTGTTGAAATCTGTGCTTGACCAGTGGAGCCACCATAAAGTGGCGTTTGATGAGATAAACAGTTGCCTCATGGAGGCCCGATACTCTCTTTCTCGATTCTGTCTGCTCACTGGCTCTTTAGAAGCTGTGCAAGTTCAGGTGGACAATCTTCAGGTAAGGAGTGATTGACCCCATCCTTAGCATTCTTTTTAATTAGAGAAATTTTTTTTTGAAGTGAACAAGTTCAAACATCATGCTGGAATGTTGGTCTATATTGTTTGTATTTAATTATTTTCAAAATATTCAAAATTAATTTTACTTGCTTTATTTGTTACATAATCAAGCTTGCCTGTGGATACCAGATTTTGGAATAGCTGGTATATAACTAAATGATTTTTTTACATTATATAAATATCCTGATGGATGTATTTTATCAAATGACTTTATACCCAAATCCATCTTCTGTATCTATTATCACTGCCTTTTACGTCTTCCCTTTCTCTTTTTTTTAATCCTGCTTTTCTAAACATATTCTAAGGGATTTAAAAGAACACAGAAAGAAAAATAGCTAGAGAGTAAAATTGTAAACCATTCAGTTATTTTCTTTGCATTCAGCAGAATGTCAGTGGTCTCTCCAACGCGTACACATCATCCCCATTTTCTAGCACTTGCTGCTTTGTTTCCTGTGTGTCTGTTATCATGTCCTTCATCCAGAAGGATGTGGTTGTTGTTGGACTTAAACAGCACAATCTCCTCACTCGGGTCACTGCCCTCAGTTGATTGTTACCCTCATCCCCTATGTTCCTGGGCACTGGGCACTCTTCACCTGCTGCTGATCTTTCTCCCTGGCTGAATAGTGCAGCCAATGGCTTGGGCATGGCAGGCCTAAGGGATGAGGGGTCAGCAAGAGCCCAGCATGGACCCTCCTTGCCTCGGCTCACATCCCTTACTTGGCAATCACAGTTTATATGTTGCTGATCTATCTGATGTGCAGATTTACTGAAGAGAATGCCCTTTTTTCAGGTGAGGCAGGAGGCAGGAAGGATAAAATGAGTTATGTATAGTTACATGAAACCTTCAATAATTATTGTAAATACTAAAAATCATTAAAACTTATTTTGAGACTGCTGCTGCTGCTGCTAAGTCGCTTCAGTCGTGTCTGACTCTGTGCGACCCCATAGACGGCAGCTCACCAGGCTCCCCCGTCTGGAGTGGGTTGCCATTTCCTTCTCCAGTGCATGAAAATGAAAAGTGAAAGTGAAGTCACTCAGTCGTGTCCGATTCTTCATGACTCCATGGACTGCAGCCTACCAGGCTCCTCCGCCCATGAGATTTTCCAGGCAAGAGTACCGGAGTGGGTTGCCATTGCCTTCTCCAATTTTGAGACTAGTAAGTTTAAAAACATTCTATACCTTTGAGGAGAAATACCTTTTAATTTAGCCTACTCTGTGTTTTACCTCTTCTATCTTAAGATATGAAAGGACTCGGGGTCTATTCCTCATGTGTTTTGATTTGATGGCAACCAGAAAGCAGTGTCAGGTAGGGGTGGATTTTTGCAGCCTGATTTACCTGAGAAGTTTTACTAAGAACTGAATCTGTCACTTCAGCATTTCCTGAGAAATATCCTTCTTCACTGGTTCTTGGTAGAAGACTCTGCCAAGCCTATAACCTGTGTAATAAAGATTCTTTGCAAGGAAGAACACTCAGAGCTAGAACTAAGATGGTACTCAGAAGAGCTATGGGGCTTCCTGGGCAGCTCAGTGGGTAAAGAATTTGCCTGCAATGCTGGTGACACAGGAGACTCAGGTTTGATCCTTGGGTGGAGAAGATCCCCTGGAGGACGGCATGGCAACCCACTCCAGTATTCTTGCCTGGAGAATCCCCTGGACAGAAGAATGTGACGGACTACAGTCCACAGGGTCGCAAAAAGTCAGACTGTCATGACTGAAGCAACTGAGCATGCACGCATGCAGAAAAGCTATGATATCTTAAACTGTCATTATCAGAAGTTTCTGGTAGAGCAGCTCTCGGTAAGTGATAGAATACAGATCTGGATTTTGATCTTGAGCAGCAAAGAGAACCACGAAGTGCCGGGTTGCACACCCACCAGCCCCACGGCTTCCTCCTGGATGATGAACAGGGGCTCCCTGTGTGAACTTTCCTGGCAGAATTACCCGTCCCATTCCAAGGCTCAACTGTTAAGAGTCCCTCCTCACACCCACAAGAAGAAACTTATTAAAAAGGAAAGATGATTATCTAAGGAAACCTATGAAACATTGGGGTAAAAGTCACAGTTTATGTATTTGTATGTGCATATTTTCATATTGTGTGAAAGCAGCTATATTACTTTAAAATCTGATCATTAGAATTTTCAGACCCTAGCATGTCATCTGTGGCCTTTTCTTTGGGCAGACTCTTCAAGATGATCTAGAAAAACAGGAAAAAAGCTTGCAGAAATTTGGCTCTGTGACCAATCAACTTTTAAAAGAGTGTCACCCACCCGTGACAGAAACTCTTACTAATACACTAAAAGAAGTCAATATGAGGTATGGAATATGCTGGTTTTACAGTGTTGCTCATTATTCATATCACGGTCTAATTATAAATAATGACACAATTAAAACCCTAGCATTTTGAACTCGAGCCTTATAGGCTCTATTCTATTAATATTTTTATTTTCACAAAATGAATTTAAGGAGAAACAAATGTAATGAAGATGGGGCTTCTCAGGTGACTCATTGGTAAAAAAAATCTGCCTATAGTGTGGGAGACCTGGGTTCAATCCCTGGGTCGGGAAGATCCCCTGGAGAAGGAAATGGCAACCCACTCCAATATTCTTGCCTGGGAAATTGCGTGGACATAGGAGCCTGGCGGGCTATGACTACACACACACACACACACACACACACACACACACACACACTCTCTCTCTCTCTCTCTCTCTCTCTCACGCACACACACACACACACACACACACACACAGATGCAGTGAAGACATTTGGAAAGGAATTATAACCGCAATATACCCCAAGATTGACCCCTTTTCTACTATCTACCCTTGAAATATGAGTGTGAAATGTTACTTTTTATTATGTTAAATAGAAATGAGACATCTGCATTATTTCCATATTCACATGAACCAGGATCATGAAAAATAAAATAGCAAATAACAGCATTTGGTGTGAGGTGGGAATCCACCCATGAGTGTTGGCTGTCGTTTCCAGATGGAATAACTTGCTGGAAGAGATTGCCGAGCAGCTGCGTGCCAGCAAGGCCCTACTTCAGCTTTGGCAGAGATACAAGGACTACTTCAAACAGTGTGCTGCTACAGTTCAACAACAGGAGGGACGAANGAGATGCCATGGAAAAGGATGGAGTCCGCTCTTGCTGCTGCTCACAGAGCCGTACCTAGGCTTCCGAGCCCACCGGCCAGGGAGGAGGGTACTGTAACCCCTATGGTGTGACCACACACGCAGCTCCTCCCTTGTGTGTCAATATTAAGTCTTAGAAGGTAAAATGTAGCACTGGATTTTCAACTTGATGTCAATTACATGAAGAGGCAAGGGAAAAAAACAACAAAACTGCCAAAAATTTCTAGTTATTGGCTCTACTTGTAGATAATTTTTTTTCTTCTTGATATAAGTTTTTCTGCATTTCCTCTATGTCTTACAAGGAACCTATGTGGCTTTTATAATCAGAATAGCACTTTTTAAATGTTAATACACACGTTTTTAAAAATGGAATTCAATTCTTGATTTCCCCCCCCTGCAGGGGGAGGTTATTTAGTGTAATAATTGGACAAATAAGAATGATTGTCTGTAATTGTTTACAATAATGAGTACACTTAACTTGTTGTTTCATGATGAGCATATTTTCGTCTTCTGTAGGACCTCCTCAAAGGATTGGGGCCGATTCAGGATTCTCTTGTAGTTCTTCATGAGCTGGGAGGGCAACTCAAGCAACAAGTGGATGCTTCCGCAGCATCAGCCATTCAATCCGATTGGCTCTCTTTGAGGCAACAGTTACATGCCCTAGAACAGGCACTCTGCAAACAGCAGACTGTGTTACAGGTACAGAGCTTATATTCAGCGGGTGTTGTGAATTAGACATCCTGTACAACCTGGGCGTAAATAGGAAAAGGAGAACTTTCATCATCAAAACAGTGCTTCCTTCAAGACCAAAAAATTTAAAAATAAATTTGAAAGTTCCAGTGGGGTCAAGGAAAGCTGGGAGTCTTGCCCTGTTCTCTACCATATAATTTCGCCCTAAAATCAGTGATTTGCTCCATGGTAAAATGTGTTCAATTAATAAATGTTAAGTAACTTTAATGTTAACACTCATGTTTACATCAGCTTTTGCAAGAATCAATATATCTCTCTTGATAATGTATTTTACAAAACTTTAATTGGTTAATTAATGGTACATAGAAGTAATTCTAAGCTTTAGGAAAATTACATTAATACAAAGAAGAAAGTGTAAATCATGGCAACGTTGCTTTTTTAGAAATGACACCTGGAGAATGGCAATTTGACGCAAGAATATGAAAAATAATTTTAACACCCACTTGCCCTTTCACTAGGTTTCTAAATACCAATTTTCTTTTGTGGCAACAAAGGCTGGCGTTCTTGACTATGAAACCTTTACCAAGAGTTTAGAAGCTTTGGAGACCTGGATAGTAGAAGCTGAAGAAATACTACAAGGGCAGGACCCTAGCCACTCATCTGACCTCTCGACCATCCAGGAAAGGATGGAGGAGCTGAAGGTAAGTGTGTTCAAATCCTCGTCCCAGATCTAGCTTCTGCTTCTTCTTTTTTTTATTTTGGCCAAACATGTGCATTTTAATTGTTTAAAATTTTACTTCCTCTACCAGGGAATCGAGCCCATGCCCCCTGGAGTGAAGTCGCAGAGTCTTAATCACTGGTGTGCCAGGGAAGTCCCCCAGGTTGCTATGCTCAGAATCGTAAGGGTGACTCAGAACTCCTGACATAGGCCTGCTGTTTGTTCCCAAGAGAGCTCTTGCCAGCTCTGCTTTGCTGTTCTCTTGAGAGGGCTGATGTCTGTGAGCACAGCGGATGTCATGGTCTGTGATGAGGGACCCCAGGAGCAATGCATGTCTGCATCTCCTCTTCTTCCTCCTCCCTCCGGCCCCTCCTCACACCTAGTCCATGACCTCCGTCAATGTTCTTAAACCTTTCAGCTTCATCGTTACCTTCATCCGCTCCTAGTTCAAGTTGCCCAGTCTCTCTCAGGGGCCAAGGCCAAGCTTCAACCTCCATGGACCTCCTTGAATCTCTCTCTCTCCCTCCAACCCATAATGCTACAATGATCTTTTCCTTTTACAGGGATTTATTTATTAACTATATTAAAGTAAGTCAAATAATACAATAGACATGACCACTTTTATTATTATATTATACCTCTGCTTAAACCCTCTATGGCTTCCCATTGCTCTCAGCGTAAAGATGTGGTGAAGTATCTAGACTGGAAATACCCAACTTCCACCCTCCTAAGGATCTCATCTTCACCATCGTCCATGTCACTCTCCAGCCACTTGGGAGCTGCGATGTTTCCCAGCGTCTCTGGGGCAGATGTGCCCTGGCTTCCTGGAATTCATTCCTTATCCCCACCAATTCTGTGCCCACCAAAAGGAATCAGCTCCTGGTCCTTCTGTTCAATGGTGCTCTCAGAAAGCCTCCCCTTCTGTCCATGATCAGGCTCCCCAGCAACACACTGTCAGACCTACTGTTCTTTTTCTTCAGAGTTTCATTGTATCTTCTAATGATGCTCATGAGATTAACTGAATTCTGTTCTCTCCACTACTGGAATAGTGTCTTACACTCTGTGAGCACCATGTCAGTTTTGTTCACTGCTGATACGTACCTGTGGAAATTCTGGCATCTAACAGGTTGCTTTTGGCTTTGACAGTTGGAAAGATTTATTCTCTCTCGGAGTTATGAGCCTTTTTTCAGAGCACATAAAGTGGAAACACACACAGCCAAAGGTAGCCTGACCTTTTCTTCTTCCTATAGCCAGTTTCCTTGATGGAATTAAGAATGCCCATAGGAAAAGGCAGGACAGGCAGCTTTGTCCTGTGTGTGGAGGGACAAAAGAGACCAGAAAGCATAAACTGCTTTCTCAGTTGAGTCTCACCAACTTTGGGGTTGGGGTCAAGAAACTAAAGCTGAAGCTCTTGAGATGACACATGGTAATTTCAGAGCTTAAGTGAGTTTGTGTTGTATCCAGGGAGAACCCATCAAGTGTTGCTTATCTGGCTCTCTCACAAGCTGGGTGGTCTTAAGCAATTTCCTTAAATTTCCTTTCTGTGCCTCATATTTCTTGTTGTAAATCAGGAATAGTATTGGTTCTTACCTTACAGAATTGTTTTGAGGATAAAACAAGTTATTATCTGTAAAGCTCTTGCAACTGTGCTTAGTTGATAAGGGCTCAAAAAATGTTAGCTATTACCATTATTATTATTAAATAATAATGGAGCAGATTAACACAGATAAATGACATATAAAGGGTAGGAAATAAGTTTTTTCAGTCATCAACACAATTTTCATCCTTTATCAGTTCAAGCAAGCATTACTGCTGAGTAAATGTTGCAAGTAAATAACACACGTAAACTACTAAGCTTTCAATAAAGGACAGCGAGTGGCTGTGCAGCAGTAGCAGCAGCAGCGCTGAAAGCTGTTGGGGAGATGCTCTTTTGCTTTCTTTGTGACTCTGGAGATGGCAAGAGGATGCCTAGAAACGTAGAGGAGACCAAAGACCAGCTTCTCCCTGAAATCAGAAGTTCACTGTCCACTCTGAAAGTCCTCAGCCTTTTCTGACTGTGGTGCTAAACCTACTTTTGCTTCCAGGGACAGATGCTGAAATTCAGCAGCATGGTCCCAGATTTAGACCGTCTGAATGAGCTTGGATACAGGCTGCCCCTGAACGATAAAGAAATCAAAAGGATGCAGAATCTGAATCGGCAATGGGCTCTGATCTCCTCCCAGACTACGGAAAGATTCAGGTAGCGTAACCCAGAGATGTTTTGGCCACTCTGAAATATCCGTACAGATAAGTTCATGATTTGTGTATATTTATACATTCTAGGTCTTTCCAGTGATACAAAATTTGAACTAAAAATGGGCAACTCAAATTGTGATAGTTTCCCATGTTGAATGTACTGAAGAATATTTAATCTTGTTTTTATCAAAAAATAAAGCTTTTATATATGCTTTACCCTCTGAGCCACCAGGGAAGCCCTTTATATAAGAATATGTAAAAGATATATAATATTATCATTAAAATATTTTTCTTCAATTTTCTTTTTATTTTTTAAAACACTTTACTACCTCATGGGAGAGCTTTGTAGAGGTCAAATTAAAATTGGAGGCAGAAAATATTTAATCTAGTTTTATGTGCTACTGGCATAAGAAAAAAGCGGCAACATCGTCATTCTTTTTCTTTCATTCTGTCAGTAAGTTACAGTCATTTTTGCTACAACATCAGACTTTCTTGGAAAAATGTGAAACTTGGATGGAATTCCTAGTTCAAACGGAACAAAAGTTAGCAGTAGAGATTTCAGGCAATTATCAGCATCTTTTGGAGCAGCAGAGAGCACATGAGGTAAGTTATGCCAGTACTGTTTTGGCTGATAAAACAGTGTTAGGCCTTTGGAAGGTGCTGCAAAATCCTGTGTGGAAGAACGTCCTGTGCTGTGCGCTGAGTCTGCTCAAACGCATGCAATGTTTTTGTCGTCTTTTTTAAGCTTAAAGTTTTGATATCTTAATCCCAAAAATGTAGTTGGTTATAAGCATGGGACAGGCTTAAATACCCTTCAAGGTATCATGTCAGAATTATGGTAAGATAATTTCCAAGGTGAGTGGCAGACTACAATAGTATTTCTGAGGCTAGTTGCTTAGAGATTACACTTTGATCAAAAATCTTTAATAAATTAAAATTGTGAGTTCTTTAAAAAGCACTTACATATTTTATACTAGAAAATCAAGCTACCAAACATCTCCCAGTGTACTTCCTGATCAAATTGCATTATAATTCTTTCTCGAGAAACATCTAGAGAGAATTAGATCCAGAAAGCAAATTAATAAATTTGCTGTTAGTCTCTATTTTGCTGTTTATTGGTGTAACTAAGTTGCTCCATGTGTTTATGAAATATACACAAATGGAGATCCAGGATTCCTAGGGCAGAGAAAAGCTAAAAGCTGGAAACTTGCTAATGAGTATGGAGCTTTGGGAGGGGATTGTGAAACACTCTAAAATTGATTGTGGTGATAGCTATATAACTGTAAATATAAGAAAAATTATTGCACACCTTATTCAGGTGAATTATATGATATATAATTCTATCTCAATAAACCTGTTTAAAAAACAGTGAAAATTTGAAAGTCTTAGCGGTGAAACAATTTTATTAACTAAGCTAAATTGAAAAACAGTGAGTTTATTAAAAATGGTTGATTTTTTCCATTCTTCAACTTTTTAAAAGGTTTTAGAACTATTCTGTCTAAAAATGGACCATATTCTGCATATAAAATAAACCAGAATACAAATTATGTATTAACTAACTTTATTGGGTGATTTTGAAAGAAAGAAGGGAAACATAGTTATACTTTTAGTCACAGTCTTAGTAAACAAAAACTAAACTGTATCTTTAAGTTTATCTTAACAGATAGTTTTTTAAATGTTCTTACATTGCAGGATTTTTTATATTAATACAGCCTGATTCATCTGGAAGTGTTTTTCATAGTCTTGCTTAAACCAGAATTTTTGGAAAGTTTTTGGAGAACTGGTCACTAAAATTAGGAACTCTAAATTATGTTTTTCTTTTTTTTTTTTAAATAACAGTTGTTTCAAGCAGAGATGTTCAGCCGTCAGCAGATTTTGCACTCAATCATTTTTGATGGACAGCACCTTCTAGAACAAGGTCAAGTCGATGACAGGTAGGATCTTTGATATTGTATCACAAAGAAAGGTTCCAGTAAAGTAGTCATTTTCTTTGAGCAGATTAGAGAACCTAAAGCAAGTGTCCTGCAAAGGACCCTCAGTAATTGGAGGAAGGACTTGTCTGAACCGCTGAAATGACTGAGTATGGAATCTTTTTAAAGAACCGCTGTTGTGTTATATGAAGGACATAGAGTAATGGGAAATCACCTAGCCAACTTTTGCTAGTGGTCTGGAGGAGACTGGAATTAAAATAGATCAGAATGAACTGTGTCAGTGATGTGTCAACAGATGCTGGTAAGATTCTCATACAGTTGCAGAAATTTTATTCCTCAGAGGAGCACAGAGGTCACTAGAGCATCTCTCTTACTTACAAATGAAAAATTGAGGCCCAGAAACGTGAACTCATTTGACCAAGGTCAGATAACTAAGTAGCAACAGAACCAAGCCTAGCCCTCATGTACCTGGTTTTTACTCAGGAAAAGCCAGGTTTCCCTTACCATGATTTGGAAATGGTTTGCTGCCTTAAGTCAGATTACACTCAGTCTGAAACTCTGCTTTCTCTGTATTACGTAGCAAAGTATCTCTGTATTAAAAATGCAGGGGTAAAATCTAGCCCCTTTTTAGATTTATGGTATGTGAATTGGCAGCTTCGTCCTATGTTACCTTTCCTAGGAACAATATTTACTCTACCCAATCAATTTTCTATGGTGATATTTGGAATACAAACCTCATTTCTTTTATCACATTTGTATGTCTTTTCCATAATTAGGACCAGTTCAGTTCAGTTCAGTCGCTCAGTCATGTCTGACTCTTTGCGACCCCATGAATTGCAGCATGCCAGGCCTCCCTGTCCATCACTAACTCCCGGAATTCACCCAAACTCTTGTCCATCGAGTTCGTGATGCCATCCAGCCATCTCATCCTCTGTCGTCCCCTTCTCCTCCTGCCCCCAATCCCTCCCAGCATCAGGGTCTTTTCCAATGAGTCAACTCTTTGCATGAGGTGGCCAAAATATTGGAGTTTCAGCTTTAGCATCATTCCTTCCAAAGAACACCCAGGACTGATCTCCTTTAGAATGGACTGGTTGGATCTCCTTGCAGTCCAAGGGACTCTCAAGAGTCTAGTTGTGATTATAATTAACTTAGTACCCCCCCCCCTGCCCAAAATAGAAAAGAAATCATTATTTTGATTAAGAGTGTGGTTTTTTTTTTCATGTTTTGGAACCAATTTTAGTCTTAAGTGGATATTTCTTTGGAAGTACATGAAAGATTTTCATGGTTAAACTTGGAACAACAAAATTTGATGCCATATTTATTCCAAGGAAGCCAAACTTAAATGTGAGCTTAACTAAGAATTTAAGGCCTTTAGAATAAGGAATATTCAAATGCAATCAACTTATCTTTTGCTTTATCCTCCCTTCTCTGTGATAATAATATAAAACCTCACATCATTAAGTAATATAAATTTAAAATTCATGTGCAAGCCAACATCTATTAATTTTGAATGTTAGCAGGGAAAAACACCAAGGAGATGAAAATATGAGGATTGGACCTGAGGATAATTTTGAACGTTGCTAGTGGGAAAAAAAAAAATTCAGATGAGAGCATGTTGACAAATAAGAGAGGTCCTAGATTACCAATGTATTGTGTTTTTAAGGTTTGTTCATACGTTTTGTTTCTGAGAGTTCAGGTGCAGCACTGAGCCCCGTGTCATGTTTTGAGTAGTTCCTCGTGCTGTCAGATAGCTCCGGACAGCTTGGTTCTACGAAGTGAAGCAAAGGCTCCAGAGAGACCGTGAACGCTAGCAGATAGGGAAACAATATGTATGGTGCTCTTCATTTTTACAGAACATCCTCAAGTCCCGGAGATGTTGTCAGAGATGACGGATGCTTGCATCGTTTAAGGAAGTGTCATGGACTTAATTCATCATATTTGACCTTACAGATATGTCCACCTATTCTGATACACTCACTGTTTGCAAACACTGAGAGTTTAACTGTTATTACTTTTTTTAATTCATCATATTTAGTTCTATTGCAAATAGATTATAAACGTCTGAATTTTCTTTCAGAAACAGAAGCACTGAATAACACATTTGGTTTCAAAATCAAAGTTTTTAGTGTGTGTGTTAGTTGCTCGGTCATGTCCAATTCTTTGTGACCCCATGGGCTGTAGCCCTCCAGGCTCCTCTGTCCATGGAGTTCTCCCAGCAAGAATACTGGAGTGAGTAGTCACTCCGTTTTCCAGGGGATCATCCCAACCCAGAAATGGAACCCATGTCTCTTAAACCTCCTGCATTGGCTGGTGGGTTCTTTACTGTCTGAGCCACTAGGGAAACCCAAGTTTATAGTAGCTCTAGGTAATACATCAAGAATATAGGAGTCCAGAATAATAAATCTAATTCAGATTAGAACCCATCCATAAGAGGAAAGAAAAGCAAAATGAGTGAAATAGAGAAAGAGCAAGTAATGTTACACTTTAGTACTAAAAAGTGTGACTAGCACTATAATCTACTACAGTCTATTTGATACTGGACAAACCAGTTCTAGAGCAACAGTTGGCTGCTAAAGAAAACATAAAAAAAAAAAAAAAAAGAAAAACTACCAACATTTTTTAAAGTTAGGAAACACCGAGGTAGGAAGAAGCAACTAAAAGTTCTGAGATTAGTCAGCCTGATATTGAGAAAGCTTAAATAAAATTTAATGTCTCTAAGTATATGGACAATCTTTATTCAAAAATGATGACTAGACAGTTTACATTTTTCTAAGAATGAGTAAAGTGGGCTTAAAATGTAGAAGGGATGTTTTAGAATGTGAAATAATTTGCTAAAGATTAGGGCTGTCTGTTGTGAGGGAATAGTGAGAGTTTATGGAGTACAGTTTTTTAAGTATTTTTAAACAACATAATTTTTTTTAAGTGGTTTATGATTTCTAGCTAAAATAACCCAGTTTTGTTCATCCAAAGCGGTTTATAATTGTAGCTGGAGACGGAGGTTGTAAATAAGCTGGTCTCTTCATTCTGCTGCTGTGGCATACACAGGATTCTGACACGTGCTGCGTACGTTGTGATGGGCGTGTCCAGGGGGTCATTCCCACTGAAGCTGCTCTCTTATGTTCTGTCCCCTCTCATGCACTCAGCGTGAATGACAGTAACCTTACAGATACGTCTACCTGTTCTGACACACTGACTGTCTGCAAACTGATAAAGGGAAAGTGAAGTCGCTCAGTCGTGTCTGACTCTTTGCAACCCCATGGTCTGTAGCCCACCAGGCTCCTCCGTCCATGGGATTCTCCAGGCAAGAGTGAATACTGGAATGGGTAGCCATTTCCTTCTCCAGGAGATCTTCCCAACCCAGGGATTGAACCTGGGTCTCCCGCATTGTAGGCAGACGCTTTACCATCTGAGCCACCAGGGAAGCCCTGGTGGACTGATAGTTTGACTGTTTTTAAATTTTTTTAATTACATTCCGTAGAGCTCACAGTAGGTCATAGCATGATATATGAAGACCTCTGTCCTAGACAGGGCTTCCCTGGGGGCCCAGATGGTAAAGAAGCTGCCTTCTGTGCGAGATACCTGGGTTTGATCCCTGAGCCAGGAAGATCCCCTAGAGAAGGGAATGGCTACACACTCCAGTATTCTTGCCTGGAGAATTCCATGGACAGAGGAGCCTGGTGGGCCACAGTCCATGTGGTGGCAAAGAGTTGGACATGACTGAGCGGCTAACACTTTTACAATGCTTTCATCAGGATAACAGTGGTTTTCCTTACGTAATTATTTCTTCACCAGGGATGAGTTCAACCTGAAATTGACCCTCCTCAGTAATCAGTGGCAGGGGGTGATCCGCCGGGCCCAGCAGAGGCGGGGCATCATCGACAGCCAGACCCGCCAGTGGCAGCGCTACAGGGAGATGGCAGAAAAGCTCCGTAAATGGCTGGTGGAGATGTCCTGTCTGCCCGTGAGCGGTCTGGGCAGTGTGCGGATACCACTGCAGCAAGCGAGGGCCCTCTTTGATCAAGTGCAGGTAAGGTACAAAGCAGGCAAGTTTTAAACCTCTTCTGTGTGTTCGCTGCATGCTTTCCCCTAACCCCGGTTCTGCAGGATTCTAGAGTGACACTGGAGTGACAACAAGCATTGTTCTCAAATGTCCACAGAAATATACAACATGATCCATTACAGAGTCCATATTTAACAACGAAATTCCCAGCTTCTTCAAAAACTTCCTGCACTTCAACCCCAAAGCCCTCTCGGCAGCTCAGTGAGTCCCAGTGTGGATGGAAATAGTGGCAAGGACAGGAAAACCTGGCATTGATGATACATATTTCACTCATGAGCCATTTAAACATGAGCCTTTAAATATTCCAGAAAAGGTGAAAGGGTCAGCCCTGGGTGGGCTGTTTGTCCATTCCCCTTACTTTCACCACCTGGGAGTTTGGGACTCCAGCCTCGTAAATAGAGACCTCCTCATCCTCTTATCCGTCCCTCCCAGGATATTTCGTGGGCTTCTCTTTCTTAAAGGTCATTCTCTGCTTCCTGTCTCCTCCTCGATTCTCTGGGAAACCCCATCTCTGCACATGGCTTCTGCTACTCTCTACCAGCAGAGAAGGGCCACTTTGGATCTTCTGGTCACATTCACCTCCTGAGCCTCCAACTCATGCATCCAGCCGCCTTTTAGCTTTATCTGCATCACAGACATAAGATACTTGGTGGGTTCCAATAGCATCTATGATCCCTGAACCAACCACTCTCCATCAATCCATTCCATGTGTCCAAACCGAGGAAATGTCATCACTGGTCTATATCCATCAGCAACCCTAGAGTCCCTTCTTTTTTCTCATGCTTCTTGCGTCTTATATCCCTCAAGTCTTCACCCCAACTGCCACGGCCTTAGATTAGCTAGTCATGATTTCTTCCCTAGATAGGCAAGCGCTTCCTAACCCATCTTTGTTATTGTTAAGTCTCTAAATCATGCTGACTCACTCTCTTGCAACTCCATTACTGGGGTTCACCAGGCTCCTCTGTCCATAGAATTCTCTAGGCAGGAATACTGGAGTGGACTGCTGTTTCCTTCTCGAGGGGATCTTCCCGACCCAGGGATCAAACCTGCATCCCCTGTATCGGCAGGCACTTCTCTTCACCACTGAGCCACGAGAGAAACCCTAACGTGTCTTAGGGTATCCGCTATATGACCTTCTTCCACTCCATTTTCTACCTGATGGCTTAATAGTCTTCCATGAATCTCAGTCACTTTTACTATAAAAGTCGATCTCCTCTTCAAGGTCTGGTCTGGCCTTATCTTACACCACTCACTTACAGACATCTTACATTCTAGCCACTGATAACTGAGTCCAGTGTCCCGAACTCCTCATAATTTATCCTGTCGAGCGAGTTTGCCCATCCTCATTTCTCTATGTGGAAGGTGTTCTCTCCCTGACTCCTGGCCTCATCACACCAGATCTTTCTTCGTCTGGTTGTATCCCTGTGTCTTTCAAGACTCGTGAAGCTTTTGCCTCTTGAAGAAGCCTCACTGTGCCCTCCAAGTGGGTCAGACGTCCCTCTGTGTCTCTTTGCCTTAGCCTCATAGAGAAGTCTTCCTGTTGCATCATGACTGTTTAAAAGTTGGCAACAGAAATTAAGCACTGTCTGTGGAATTCTCATTTATTTATATGTTCCTTCACTCGGGCCCAAAGTATAAGGTCAGTAAAGCTTTGAGGGGAAAAAGGCATGTTATGGATGCAGAAATTTAGGATTATTTAAAAACACTTATAATGGGGATATGGTGAAGAGAAGAATGAGAAAGTCAAAAATCTCCGGTTCCTTTCAGTTCAAAGAAAAAGTGTTCCTGCGGCAACAAGGCAGCTACATCCTCACCGTGGAGGCTGGCAAGCAGCTTCTGCTTTCGGCCGACAGCGGGGCTGAGGCCACCCTGCAGGCCGAACTCGCTGAGATCCAAGAGAAATGGAAGTCAGCAAGTGTGTGTCTGGAGGAGCAGAAGAAAAAACTGGCCGGCTTGCTGCAGGTAAGTTCAGCTCTTCCCTCCTATGGGCCTCATGGGGTTTAAAACGCCCTCGTAATAGTTGTGCTGCTTCCTCAATGTCATTTTCCTGTGAATCAAATAATGCTGATCATTACATCAGACCTTGCAGTATTCTGATCCCCTGTGTCTCGTTTAAGACTTTGTCCTATCTTGCCTCAACGGGAAAAGTTTCCCAATCTTTAGCAGTTTGTCTCTCAGGAAAATCTCCCCAAAAAGTAGTTTTAAATCTAATAAGATCGTCCAAGTGATGAACTCTTGATTCATGGTCAGTGCTAAGCCAGAAGCCATGAGATGACTTTATAAATCCAGACAAGAATGCAAAGAGCAGATTCCACTCCCTAATCTAAGACTCTAAAGTGGTTTTCGAGATTGCTATCTCTTTTTTTATAGCAAGGGAAAAAGTATCCAAGAAGACACTCTTGATTTGATCTTAGCTTATCCAAGCAAGTTTCTGTAAGATAAAATCGCCAGGAGGTACATTAAGCCTGTAGTTGGATACAGACAGCATGCTGATCATACAGAAGGTTTAGGGAAATGCAGTTTTATCAGGCCTCCCTCAATGTGCTTTTCTCCCTCACTTCCCAATTCTTTGCATAAGACACAATTAAATCAGCAGTTGAATGAAGGTATGGGGCTCTAAACTCAGATAAACCCAAGTTAAAACCATAAGAAACGAGGTAACCTGGCGAACTCAACCTATCAAAGCCTCAGTTTCCTAATCTGTAGAGTGGGTATGATCACATCTCTTTCATAAGACATTGTGAAGATTTAATGAAATAATGAAAGTGAATTATGTATCAAAATACTTGGTACATACTGAGTACTCAACAAATGATGGTAATTATTGCTGATATTATTAACATTTTGAAACGGAACATGACTAAATACCAAAGTTTTATATACGTTGATAATCACCAGCACTTTAATGAGATCATTTATTAAATTTGGCCTGTTCATTTTTGGATCAAAGGTAATAATAATAAAGTTAATAAAACACATTTTGCTTTTTTTTCTCTGAATACTTAATGTTTGCACAACTCATTTTTTTTTCTACTGAATTTTATTGAATAATATATTACCTTCTGTGCAGGAAGCAATGAACCAAAAATGCCACCCAACATATGTTGGAGAATCATTATTTGCACACAGCACAATTCATCAGTAATACAATATGCCTAATTCTTTTTTCTTCTTTTTTGGCTTTCAGTAAAGGATTTAAAACATTGTAAATCATTCTGTAGAGAGCATGTTAATCATATATTTTTTCTTTGTTTGAGATTGACTTTTGGACACATTTCTAAGACTTACTAAGATGAGATGGCTGAGTCATTTCATTTGCTTTCCTTGTCTGTTGTCCGTTGGCATATAAAATATCTGCTTTGATAAATGTTTGCAGACCATAACATTTAGTTATTTCCTTATAATTCATTTAGTAAAACTCTTGGTTATAGCTTTAGCATCTAATCCATCTTTGGGAAGGGGAATCCCTATTCTCTTGTTAAAGTTGTATTTTTTATTTTTGGATCATACGTTAGATCCTATTTGCCTAAGAAAGAATTTATGGAGCTAAATTCTAATGTTTATACAGTCTCATGTTACTGTATCTTTTCACCACAGCCATGATGCTTACCTATTTTCGCTTTTAATTGAATGCTGAGTAAATACGCCAGAAATACAGTCATCATAATTCTATGCCCTGTGTGTTGACCACCTTCACTATTACCTCTTAATTCCATTATGAAGAATAAAAGCTGACCTTTTCTCTTTTTAGATCAGTGAACATTTCTTGCCCACATGTTGAGAGATTTCAGAATGTGAGATGATTTAATTGAGAATGTTGTTCAGCTTAAGCAGAAAGAAAGTTTGTTATCTGCTCTAACGGTGCTTAGCGTTGATGAACTAAGCATAGCCTGGGAATACCAAGATATTTTAATAAAGGGGAATTGGAACAATTCTGTTCAAAACAGACAGCTGGGACTTTGGGGTTTTGTTTTTGTTCTTTCTGGTGAATGGGAAGAAGGAATGTGGTTATATACTCTAGGAAGTTCCCTGAAGAAATTTTTTTTTTTTAAATGAAAAGTTTGGGCCAAACTGTCAGTTCATTTAGAAACCAAAAGACATTATGAGCAAGGAGGTAAGGTGGCCATTATGTCTCAAAGAAGACAGTTGAAATAGCAACTGCGTGTTGCTATGGTGAAAATAAGGCATCAGGAGAAAACATAGAAAGAACTCGGACGGGAAAAGACTGGTGATGAAAGATAGTCCAAAGAATAATGTGAAGAGAAATGTAGCAGAATTTGGCACTAGGCTGATGACTAAAAACAACTCAAGTTGTCTGTGGAACTCAGTAATTTAAGTTGTGAGAGAGGGAGGGGAGGCCAAGAGTGTAGTATCAGACAAACTGAAGGAGATTTGTTGAGTTGAATTTGATTGCACAGAGACCCCAGATGTGGGCTATTTGTAGATACGGTGCTATAAAGAATCAGGTCTCCATCATGGTTGCTCTCGCTCTCTCTCTTTTTTTTCTTTTACTCTTTTTTTAATTACCCAAGAAGTCATGTGTCTGAAAAAAAATTCAGGTAAGAACTGAAGTACAGAGAGTACACGACTGAGCGACTTCACTTTCACTTTTCACTTTCATGCACTGGAGAAGGAAATGGCAACCCACTCCAGTGTTCTTGCCTGGAGAATCCCAAGGACAGGGGAGCCTGGTGGGCTGCAGTCTATGGGGCTGCACAGAGTCGGACACGACTGACACGGCTTAGCAGCAGCAGCAGCAGAGATCTACCGCATTCCTTACCACCATGTTCTTAGCTCTTTTTTTTTTTAAATTAATTAATTAATTTGGTTGCTCTGGGTCTTAGTTGCTAGATCTTCAATCTTTGTTGCAGCATGCGGATCTTTAGCTGTGGCATGCAGGATCTAGTTCCTGACCAGGAATCAAACCTGGGCCCCTTGCATTGGGAGCAGAGAGTCTTATCCCCTAGACTACCAGGGAAGTCCCAATACTCTACCTCTTTACCTGTTACATTCTCCTTCAGAGTACTGATCCATACTGACATATAAGATGTACATTTAAAAAATTTGAATTCTCTCTTCCTTTACCTTTTTTGCTTTAGTTCATACAGTTTATGTATTGAACTGAATCAGAGCCAGGTTTATATTACCTTTACATTTCATATCACTTTTCTTACCTAACATGTATTTTCACCCTGGAAGAGATTCCATATACCCCTTATAGTGTGTTGAGATAATAGAGACATGAGTGCAGTTATGGGTGGGCTTAGGAGAGAGGCAAAGTAGTGTGTTTATACTCTTACCTCTGCAGACAGATTTGGATGCAGAAAACATTTCTGAAAACTCATAATATTGTCCTTAACATCTTGACACCTATTGTTTCTTTGCATTCTCTCACAATTTTTGAGAGTTTGTGTTATTTCGGTTTTTGTAAGGGACACTGAGACATAGCGCCTCAACTGCTTGAAGTCACACAGATAATGAGAAAAGTTTAGAGCTCAGCTCTTCTGCTACTGATTGCCATGGCTATGGATGTGGATGCCTTTGCAGTACTCATCAGTGTAACTTTAATCCATTGTCTGGGAGTTGAGAAGAGAGTTTTTCTTGTTTTCTAACTTCCTATTCCTTAAAATTTCTTTCTCTGCCCATTCTAGGACTGGGAAAAATGTGAGAATGGAATAGCTGATTCTCTGGAGAAACTACGAACTTTCAAAAAGAGGCTTTCCCAGCCTCTCCCAGATCATCACGAAGAGCTCCACGCGGAGCAGATGTGCTGCAAGGTAAGCCACTGGACTAAGCTTTTAACTGTCACCTACCTGTGCTTCTGGGCTTCCCTGGTGGCTCAGATGTTAAAGCATCTGCCTGCAATGCAGGAGACCAGGGGTCAATCCCTGAGTTGGGAAGATGCCCTGGAGAAGCAAATGGCTACACACTCTAGTATTCTTGCTTTGAGAATTCCATGGACAGAGCCTGGCAGGCTATGATCCCTGGGGTCACAAAGAGACAGACACAACTGAGTGACTAACACTTCCACTTTCTTGTGCTTCTAGTGTGATGCCTTTGAGAGCATGATTCAGTTGAGCTCCTGGAACTGTCTACCTGTAGGTGCAAGTTTCTGGTATCTTGCCTTAGGGCAGGCAACTCTGGTGAAACTTGCTTATTGATTTATTGCAGTTGATGAAATTATAGACTAGTTTATGGATTACCATGAGTGAGTCAATGAAAATGTAAAATACGACGTTAAAAGATATTTAAAACCTAGATTAAGAGCAGTAAAGACAATCCTTCTAAACCATCCACACTGGACAGTCATTCAGCAGAATAGTCTAGTTCACATATAGAAGAGTAAGGCTCAGCAACATGGAAATTCTGTAGACCATGGCCCTTGGAGAAACACAACCTCCCCTCTAGGCTCTTTTCTGTAAGAAAAACAGGAACTATAAGTAGCTGATTTCACTTACTGCATTGAGACACACAGTCCTTTGTATCTTCAGGGCCCTATCAATTTAGAGACTGTGATCAACACCTCAAATGGCACTTGGAAGCCAGTCCGTAGCTAACACAGGCTGCTCCCTGCGCGGGGCGCTCAATGAGACCAACATGATTTAGTGTCGGTAGGATTCGTTCCTTTCACTCCTGTGTAGCCAAGTCAAGTGCCAAGACAGCAGTTCTCTGCTGAGCAATATGCAGATCAAAATAAAGTTATCTTTAAAGATGCTTTTTTCCTCCAATGAAACATGTCCTCTTGTTCTCCAAGTCATTTGTAAATTACTGCACCAGAGTGACTTTGTTTAAAACTTCACACAGATATAAATGATTTAGACTTTGATCAGAAGTTCTCTGTTTCACTTTGTCTATGAAGTCAGAAGCCTTTAAGAAAGATTAATTAAAAAAAAAAGAAGATTTAGTTATTTATTTGGCTGCACCAGATCTTAGTTGCCACACACAGGATCTCTATTTGCGGCATGTAGAATCTAGTTCCCTGACCAGGGATCGAACCCAGGTCCCCTGCATTGGGAGCTCAGAGTCTTAGCCACTGGACCACCAGGGAAGTCCCAAGAAAGATTAATTTTTAAAGAAGTCCAGAAATCATTAAAACAGTAGATATAAGAATTTTTCTTCAGTATTAAAATGTGAAGATGATATTTGAAATTGAAAAGAGGCAGATTTAGGAAAAACAAAGGTAGTGTACTTTATGTCATGGATGATAAGGGAGTGAAATAATATCTAGAGATGTAAAGTCAGTACTATGCAAAGGTTAAAAAATATTTAAGTCTTTGACTGTAAATCTATGACAAATGATTAAAGAAAACTTTCAACAGGCAGGAATGGGCTAGTGGGCCCCTGTATGCCCATGGCTGACCAGTGTTATCTCAGTTGGCATGAACACAAAGCTCCTGAGGATAGCCTGTTATTTCCCTTCTACAGATATGGAAAATGAAGTTTAATAACTTTTCAAATATGGTAATTATCAGAGTTTCCTGAATCCAAAGGCTATATTTTTATCACACAAACATCTGAAATGGAATCCATGAGCCTGTAATGGTTGGTCCCTGGTGGTGGTGTTTCTTTTTTAAACCCATACACCAAATCTGATATTTGAATTTGGAGTGGAGTTGGAAATTGGTATAAAAAAGAAGAAAATCTTTACATCGATATGGCAGTTTAATATGACTACAGATATAAACAGAAAGGCTGCAAAAATAATACTCCCGGATGGTTTGGTCTTTCAGCCAAACACTGTTACCATGGGACCTTGGGTCCCAAAATACACAACAGTTACAAACACGCCCAGCTCTTAAGTTTGGAGATTAGAAGGATGCATTTCGGTCCAGCTTTCTGCTACTCTTTTCCCCAAACCACCTTAGCAGCAAAACAAAGCAATTACCTAGAAAATTCTGGCTAAAACCTAGTTTGCTTAAATTGCCTGAGAATAGCCTCAGACTACCGTTAATTGCCTTTGCCTTTGGAAACTTGTCTCCTGTTTGATGAGACAAAAGAGAAGGTAAAAGCCATGTGAAATATTCTATTCACGAACAAAATTAACTGGAATCTAAAAACATCAACAGCTGGCAAAAAGCAAGAGCTATACAAATTGTAAAACTAGTCATCTGTTCAAAGCATTGTAAAAACTGTTGAAAAAACATTCAAATATTGTTATATGGATTTTTTTTCCTGAAATTATTCCCAAAAAGGACAAAAATACATATTTTACCAGTAACTGAACAATCTCTCTTCTTCTGCAGTAAACATATTCAGTTCATTATTTTAAATCAAGTGATACCAGCAACACATCTTTTTAGCTACAGTGTATCAATAAGTCTGTAGCAATTGATAGTGTTTGAAGATGAGCGTTAAATCTAGTAGTTTGGATTTTTAAAAAGTATTTCACAAACATGATCGGTCACTAGAGACAAAGGTAAAGGACTTTATAAAGCTGATTTTAAAAGTAAGATCAATACAGTGATAAAACTTGAACTAGGAAAGACAATCAAAAGTGGCCAGTGAAGTGGAAAATAGATCTCCATTTCCAGTTAGGAAAGATTCTGCAAGCAACCTGGTACTGTATCAGAAGAACCTGGCAAATTATCAGATTATGTAGGAAGCAAATAGAGTGTTGAGTTGGCCAAAAAGTTCATTCAGGTTTTTTCATAACATCTGATGGAAAAACCTGAATGATCTTTTTGACCAACCCAATAGATACCAGTTTGGGTGTTCACATAGAATGGAACGGAAAGGTAATGACATCAAGCGCCAGTGACAAAGCACTTTCGTTGTGTCCGACTCTTTGCGACCCTGTGGACTCTAGCCTGCCAGACTCCTCTGTCCGTGGCATTCTCCAGGCAAGAATACAGGGTTGACATGCCCTCCTCCAGGGGATATTTCTGACCCAGGGATCAAACCCGAGCCTCATAACTGCTGCATTCTCAGGTGCCACCTGGAAGCCCAGAGACACCAAGAGGGGATTTCAAGTACACTTGAGAAATTGGTGATGATAGATGCCCATGGGTATTCAAGTTGTGTGCTTTCCTTTAAAAAAAAAAAATCTAGGAATTGGAGACCGCAGTTGGGAGCTGGACAGATGACTTGGCACAGCTGACACTGCTGAAGAAGGCTCTCTGTGCTTACATCAGCGCAGATGATATCTCCATCCTTAACGAACGCATGGAGCTTCTGCAGAGGCAGTGGGAAGAACTCTGCCACCAGGTGAGACAAACTCTAGACACTCAGCATCCGCTCAGCAAGGCTGAGAACTCGCAGATTATTTGAAATGTCTGTGGCTGTGTCCACATTTGGACCCATCCCATTTGGATAGAGGAAAACTCTGGGCTTATTATGACAATGCTTCAAATTTAGACAATTATTTCTTAACACTCTATTTTAAATGTATCCAAACTGGATTCTCTTGCTCTTTCTTTTACTGGCTGTCAAAATATTTTTAAAAGGAAGTACAGTTATGTGGTACGGAGATGTGGTTTTGCTAGGTAGATATTGGTGGCCCCTTTCATACTTAAAACAGGTAAAAAAGCATGGTTTTATTTGCAGTTTTAGCTGATGCTATGAGTGGTTTGTATGTGTATGCATGCTCAGTCACTTCAGTCGTTTCCAACTCTTTGCAACCAGCCGTCATGGTCATCATGGTCCACCAGCCGTCTCTGTCCATGGGATTTTCCTGGCAAAAATACTGGAGTGGGTTTCCATGCCCTTCTCCAGGCAATATTCCTGACCCCGAGATCAAACCCATATCTCCTGCATACAGGAAGGTTCTTTACTGCTGAGCAACTGGGGAGGCTCGATTTTGTACATTTAACATTTCTTATTGCTCTGGATTTGTGATAGTTGTTTCCTCACAATTCATAGGTATATGACATTTTTAGCCATACTTGACTCATTTAATAAGTGCATTCAAAGGGTGTACAGGGTAAGTCACTTCAGTTCAGTTCAGTTCAGTCACTCAGTCATGTCCGACTCTGCGACCCCATGAATCGCAGCACTCCAGGCCTCCCTGTCCATCACCAACTCCCGGAATTCACTCAGACTCGCGTCCATCGAGTCAGTGATGCCATCCAGCCATTTCATCCTCTGTCATCCGTCACTTCAGCTGTGTCCAACTCTTTGCAACCCTGTGGACTGTAGTTCACCAGGCTCCGCTGTCCATGGAGTTCTCCAGGCAAGAACACTGGAGTGGGCTGCCATGCCCTCCACCAGGGGATCTTCCTGACCCAGGGATTGAACCTGCATGTTTTACATCATCTGCATTGGCAAGTGGGTTCTTTCCCACTAGTGCCCCTGGGAAGCCCACATTCTATGTGCACAATACCTTAAAAGAGATCCCAGAATGGGTTTTGATTTGGAGAAAGAGAAAGATTGCTGGAGTGACAAGGAGTGGACACTCAAGGCAAATAGGAATAATAGGGCCCATAAGTGAAGAATGGCTCTGACTTACAGCCTTGAGATCATACATTTCAGGGAGCGGGAACCGTGTCTGTAGGGTTCCTTACTGTACCTTCATTGCCTTGCCTGGTACAAAATAGGTTACGATGCATATTTGTTAAATGAATCAGTCACATTAATTATTGTGAATTTCACAAGCTATAGTAGATGTCCCTACTGTGTAGTTTACCATTGAGCTGAGACTAACATCGGTTAAAAAGAACTTATACAGTGAAGAGGAAAACCAGGTATAAGTAAAACAATATACAAAATGTAAGCAAACTAAGGACAGTGTGGATTGCAGAGAATAAAGTAAGTGCTTATTGAACTGGATAAATCTTGAATTGAGTGCTGAGATCAGAGTGGAAAAGATGGCTTGGTATAGGGAGAAAAGTAGATGTGTTAGACAAGCTTGGAGCTTGAAAAAGGTACAGGAATAGAGCAGAGAGAGAACCTGGCTGGAGAAAAGTAGCTGTGGGAAGGATGAACTGGAGAAAAATTCTGGAGCACACTTGGCACACATGCGCACGTGCACGCATGTGTGTGCTTTTAAAAGAAAGAATTATAAAAGATGATTTCCGTTAAGCGTGTCAATGATTTGCATTCAAAATTCATTTAGTCACTTTTCCCAGGGTTGTACATTCTCAGGAACCCAGTGAGGAACTTAAATGGAGTGTGTTGATATTCGTCACACTTTATTGTTTTCTGAGTCTTCAATCCAGAATCTATACCATCTAGTAAATTAGTGTATACTTTTTAATGTAAAGATTTTGTCATAGCATATATAAATAAAAGTCATTTGGTGGATATAGTTATTCGAGAATGATCACAGCAATGTTAAGTTACCCTTGTGAGCTTTATTCATCCGTTTTTCTTAAAACTGAGACAAGTCTAGCACTGCTTGCTGACTCAGTACTTTCTAGTAGGTCATGTGAAATGAATTAGACTAGATCCATTTCTCTAGCTAATTGAGGTCTGTGAAGCTTTCAGAGACATAACACTTACTGGCTCCCATAACTTTCCCAAACCTACCATGAAGTCCTCTACCCCAAGATCTTGCTCAGGCCATTCTTCTTGCGTAAACTTCCTGCCTAGACTATTCCTTCCTTCTTTTTTGATTTTCTAATCTGTCCTCTTCTCTTGAATTCCAGCACTCCTGTGCTGCCACTGTTTGAGATGCTCAGACCTCTGTATTTTCCTGTTTCTCTGAACTCCTGACTACCTTTTGGTCTATGCCATCGTGTGTCAGTACACTGTTCTTTTGTTGCTCCCTTCTTCTCATTTTCTTTTTATGTTTGCGACTTGATTTGAAGACTCTGAAGCTCTTGAGGACAAACCTTTTCTTTGCATCTCCAGTACCTAGAACAGCTGAGTGTTCATTTATACTGTTGGTTATCAAGATAGGACTTTAGGACATTTATTTTATTTCTTACGTTACTCTAAATGTAAAATAATGACAAGGTTTCTGAATATTTTGGAGGGTGAGAAGATTATGAGTATGTAATGCTTTTTGGCTTAGGAAGACTAGTACTATGTATGAAAACCATCATGTATAGAGGATGTTCACTTCCAGTTACAAGCTGAGCAAGTTCCAGGAATTTAACGTCCAGCACAGGACTATAGTCAACAGACCAGATTATATACTTTAAAGTTGCTAACAGAGTATACTTAAGTGTTCTCAGTTCAGTTCAGTCGCTCAATCGTGTCCGACTCTTTGCAGCCCCATGAAGCGCAGCACGCCAGGCCTCCCTGTCCATCATAACTCCCAGAGTCTACCCAAACCCATGTCCATTGAGTCGGTGATGCCATCCAACCATCTTATCCTCTGTCGTCCCCTTCTCCTCCTGCCTTCAATCTTTCCCAGCATCAGGATCTTTTCCAATCAGTCAGCTCTTTGCATCAGGTGGCCAAAGTATTGGAGTTTCAGCTTCAACATCAGTCCTTCCAATGAACTCCCAGGGCTGATCTCCTTTAGGATGGGACTGGTTGGATCTCCTTGCAGTCCAAGGTACTCTCAAGAGTCTTCTCCAACACCGCAGTTCAAAAGCATCAATTCTTTGGTGCTCAGCTTTCTTTAAGTGTTCTCATTACACATCAAATAATGGTAATTATGTGAAGTGCTAGAAGTGTTGATTAACCTTGTGGTAATCATTTCATAGTATATATGAGTATCAAATCATCACATTGTACATCTTAAATTTATACAATGTTGTATGTCATCTGTATCTCACTAAAGCTAGAAAAGGAGAAAAAGTTATGTTGTAAAATTTCTCAGCAGACTTACATATAGCTAGGCAACAGTCTGTTTAGAAATACATTCTGAAAGTGCCTGTTGATCATATAACATTCTGTGAAGAGACTAATACCTTGCACCTGTGAGTAGACTAAGACAAGTAAAAAAAAAAGAGGAAGCAGAAACAGTGTGTCTAGAAACCTTCTGTATTGAACGTCTTAAGGCCTGGAGCTGAAGCATACCCTTCTCGCATTGCTTCATTCTAAAGATTCCCTTGTAGCTCAGTCGGTAAAGTATCTGCCTGCAATGCAGGAGATCCAGGTTTGATTCTTGGGTTGGGAAGATCCCCTGGAGAAGGAAATGGTTACCCACTCCAGTATTCTTGCCTGGAGAATCCCATGGACAGAGGAGCCTGGCAGCCTAGAGTCTATGGGGTTGCAAGAGTCAGACACGACACAGACACGGCTAAGCACAGCACACAAACAAATCAGCAAAAGTTTAGTCATGTGTATTCATACCAAAGTTGCCAGGATATAACCGGAAAGAGAAGTATAGACCAGTTACTACTTCTTGAGTTAGTGTTTCCGGAGAACTTCTGTCAAGCATGCAACCACAAAAGGAAACGAGCTTGTGCCGATGTCTCATTTTAAAAAGTTAAAAACTTTAGTGAAGCAAGGCGTAATCCCCTTGTTAAAGACCAAGCAGCGTGTCCATATTGCAATGAAAGCAGCTGGTGAGAAGCACGAACTGACCGGGGCTCCAGAGGAGGAGAGGGCCGCCCTGTGCGTGACCCCTGCAGAGTCAAGGTAATGCAAAAGTGTCCTGCCTCCAAGTAGAACCCCTGAAAGGACTGTTGTGCCTGTAGGTAGTCGTGGCTTCTGCTTGCTTTCATTCCTGCTTTGGTTTGTAGAGCTGTGTGTAATTCCAGCTGAGATATAAATATATCATCATTGTAATTGCTCGGTGTTCTTTCAGATTGTCATGGTAAAAATATTTGAAGCAGAAGAGGATGTGTTTCCTGCTCAGCTGCCTCATGCTCTGGAGGTTTTAGCTGGTGTTTGTCAGCTGTTGGTGGTGCAATGTGTTTAAACCCTTGAGAAAACACAAATATGTGCTAAACTGATAAATAAGTTGAGGGCTTCCACTGGACTCAAAGAACAAACCAAAGGGAAAATGCTGTCCCCATTAGTAATTTAAATTTTTTGGAAAGCTTTTGGCACCAGTTTGTAACCAATGTGTATGGCCTACCTGTTCCTTCTTTCAACTGCTACTCTGTGTAAGCAGGTAAAATGAAAATAACACTTGCATGGTGTGAGAAAAAGACTAGAAACATGTATTCGAGTTGCTTCATGAATACATGTGTGTCAAAGAGAAAAAAGTGTTAAAAACGCAAATTTCGTATATAGTTGTATTACTAGTAGTAATAGTAGTTAAGTAGACTTAACTTTTGTTGGGCTTCCCTGATGGCTCAGGTGGTAAAGTATCCACCTGCAATGCAGGAAGCACCAGAAACTTGGATTCGATCCCAGGATTGGGAAGATCCCCCAGAGGAGGGCATGGCAACCCACTCTAGTATTCTTGCTGGAAAATCTCATGGACAGAGAAGCCTGGTGGTCTATGATCCATGGTGTTGCAAAGAATCGAACACGACTGAAGTGACTGAGCATTTAACTTTTGTTAGCTCTTTAGGATGTACTGGTCACTTTCTTGTTTGAAGAATATATTCTATTATGAGCCTACAGTGTTCCAGTGCATAAGACATTTCATATAGTAGACACATGTTTACTGCAAACCATAAACATTTAATGAAATTTGGGACAAATGGAAAATTAATTTACAAACAATGAAAATAAAGCTTAAGAAAGATGAATAATCTTTCCCTGGTCATAATCAGTAAAAAGTGATAGAGATTGTTTTCGAATCTCATCTGCCTCTGGTATTTGACCATAACATTATATTGCAACGTGTATCAAAAACTCAAGCTTTACTGGTCAACGTGACCCTCAAATGTGTCTAACCTCCTCTCTCCCTGTCTCTGAAAACAGGGTAGGTATTACCCTCTTTTAACCTAATACCTACCTCTCAAAGAAGTAGATAATATTTTCTGTTGCATGGTTGTCTTCCCTGAAGTGTTGTTGCTAAAAGCCCTAGAATTTATTCTTGCTCATGGTCAGGATGCGAGGGAAGACTCAGAGGCACCTCACACAGCAGAGCTACACAGCGTCTGAAGTCTGAAGGGCAGGGATTTTGAAATCTGTATGGAAAACAGTTGCTTTGGGCAATTTCAACTACGAAAATATAGTTTCAGCTTGGATAGCAGTCAAAGCAAAAATCGTAGTGTTAGTGTGATTCTGATATTCTGTGAATGAAAAAGAAAGTTATATACCCCAGAAAGCTCAAAATTTTAGCATTCCAACAGATGGAACTACACTCTGCTGTCAGAGGTTGAGAGGAAACTGGTGCTGGCAGAATCGTGCTCTTCAGGACTGTCTTGGTAGAACTTGATATAGGTGAAATTTGTGTCTAAAACTTTTAATCTGTGTTTTCTTTTTTCCATTCCCATCAATACCCACAACAGGTAAATGCACTATTGTTCTGCCTTGAAGAAAAATTAATGGTTAACTGAATTATACCAATGGGGAAATACTTAATAGATTCATAAGTGTCACCACTTATGAAAAATTTCTACCCAGAGAAATTTTTATTTTAAAATATCATATTAACTCAAAAGAGTGAATTTCTAATGGTAACATTTCAAAACTAATGGCAGGTTGTGGGGTTTGCTCTCTAGGCAGCTTACTAAGCTGGACCTGGCATGAATATCCTGGGTTTATAGTCTAATTCCCAACTTTTTTTTATTTTTGGAGAAAATTCTTCAGTATCTTTTTTCAACCATTTTTTAAATGGAAATATAGTTAATTTACAGTGTTGTGTTAGTTTCAGGCTTTTAGGACAGTGATTCAGAATATGTGTGTGTGTATATAATTTTTCAGATTATTTTCCAGTATCAATTATTATAAGATTGAATATAGTTCTGTGTGCTATACAGTAGGGCATTGTCAGTTATCTATTTTATATATAGTAGTGTATATATGTTAATTCCCTCCCCGCAGTCACTGTTTCTTTTGGTAACCATAAGTTTGTTTTCTATGTCTGTTAATCTACTTTTGTTCTGCAAATAAGATCATTTATATAATTTTTTTTTAGATTCCACATATAAGTGGTATCATATAATATTTTCCTTTCTGTGACTTACTTCACTTAATATGATAATCTCTAAAGCCATTCATGTTACTTCAAAGTCATTATTTTATTATCTTTTATGGCTAAGAATAATTCATCTGTTGATGAACACTTAGGTTTCTTCCATGTCTTGGCTATTCTAAATAGTGCTGCTTTGGACATAGGGGTACATTTATCTTTTTGAATTACATCTATGCCCAGAAGTAGAGTTGCAGGATCATACAGCAACTCTGTTTTTAGTTTTGAAAGAACCTCCATACTGTTCTCCATAGTGGCTACACCAATTTACATTCCCACCAGCAGTGTAGGAAGGATCCTTTTCCATACTTTCTCTAGCATTAATTATTTGTAGACTTTTTGATGATAGTCATTCTGACAAGTATGAGTTGATACCTCATTGCGGTTTTAAATTGTTTTTTCTGCCTGTCAGCCATCTGTATGTCTTCTATAGAGAAATGTCTATTTAGATCTGCTCATTTGTTGATTGAGTTTCTTTCTTTCTTTTTTATTGAGCTGTGTGAGCTGGTCGTATATTTTGGAAATTAATCCCTTGTCAGTTGCATTGTTTACAAATATTTTCTTCTGTAGGTTGCTTTTTCATTTTGTTTATGGTTTCCTTTGCTGTACAAAAGCTCTTAAGTTTAGTTAGGTCCCATTTGTTTATTTTTGTTTTTATTTCCATTACTCTATGCGATGGATTGAAAAAGATATTGCTGGAATTTATGTCAGTAAGTGTTCCACCTGTGTTTTCCTCCAGGTGTTTTTATAGTATTCAGTTTTACATTTAGGTCTTTAATCCATTTTGAGTTGATTTTTGTAGACAGTGTTAGAGAATGTTCTAATTTCATTCCATGTAGCCGCCCTATTTTCCCATCAACATTTATTGAAGAGACTGTCTTTCTGTCTTTTCTCCACTGTATGTTCTTGGCTCCTCTGTTGTAACTTAATTGACCATAGGTGCATGGGTTTACTTCTGGGCTTTCATTGAACCGTGTGCCTGTTTTTGTGCCAGAGCCATACTGTTTTCATTACAGTAGCTTTGTAATATAGTCTGAAGTCAGAGGGCCTGATTCTTCCAGCTTTGTTTTTCTTTCTCAAGCTTTCTTTGACTGTTCAGTCTTTTGTGTTTCCATACGAATTTTGAAATTTTTTGTTCCAGTTGTGTAAAAACTGCCATTGGTGATTTGATAGGGATAACGTTGACTCTGTCGGTTGCTTTGGATAGTATGGTCATTTTAACAGTATCAATTCTTCCAATCCAAGAACACAGTTTTTTTGTTGTTGTTTTTTTTTTATCTCTTTGTATAGTCTTCAATTTCCTTCATCAGCATCTTAACAGTTTTTAGAGTACAGATCTTTTGCTTCCTTATGAAGGTTTATTCCTAGGTATTTTCTTCTTTTTCATGTGATTAGCTCCCACCCTTTTCTAAGAGGCAGAATCACAGAGATTTGGGGCTGTAAGGAACCTTGACTATTATTTACCTAATCAATAACAGAGCCAACCCTGACCAAATTGCTAACGCGGAAGTGTGTAACACCTTAGAAATATTTTCACATTCATTTGAAAAAGAAAATTCATTAAATAATCATTGAAAAGTAAAATAGATATATGGGAAAATGGCATATGTGTATTAAAGCAAAATGTAGCAAAATGTTAACAGTTTTAGTCTAGGGGGTATGTCATAGCTGTTTACCACACGATTCCTTCAACTTTTCTGTATGTCTAATGTTTTTCATAATAAAATGTTTAGTGTAAAAAGGAAAATTGAGAGGTAAGTGTTTAATGCAGTGAGATGAATGGCAGAAGTCTAGCATTATCAACTTGACTGTACAGAATGTCTGCAAAAGTGGATCATCTTCTTGCCACTCAAATAACATTGTATTCTACTAACATGCAGTTTAATTCAACTAGAAGCATTCCATAGTATCTCAACCAGTACTGCAAAGACAAGAGTATTATGAAGTCAGAAAAGTTTAGAATTCTCAAAAGGATCATTCTAGTCCTAGAAATAAGAAAATAAATCCATTGTATCTACAATGTATAAAGAACAAAAAAAAAACTCAGTAATAAAAAAGAAATTAAGAAATCAGCATGGAATTTGACCAGACAGTTCTCCAAAGAAGTCATACAAATGGTAAAGAATATGAAAAGATTCTCAATATCATTAGCCTTCAGGGAAATGCAAATCAAAACCACAGTGAAATGTCACTTTATATCCACTAGGATGACTGTAATCCAAAAGACAGATAATGACAGGTATTGGTGAGGATGTGAAGAAATTGGAGCTCTATTGAGAGTGGGAATGTAAAATGGTATAGGCATTTAGAAAACAATCTGTAGTGTTACTGTACAACTCAGCAAGTCTACTTCTGGGTATATACCCCCAAAGAAATGAAATTTATGTCCAGACAAACACTTGCACTCAAATGTTCATAGCAGCATTATTCACAACAGCCCAAAAGTGGGCACAACTCATATGTTCGTTGGTAGATGAACTGATAAATAATTGTGCTTTGTCCTGTGCTTTCGTCAGTCAGTCGTGTCCAACTCTTTGTGACCCCATGGACTGTAGCCTGCCAGGCTTCTCTGTCCGTGGGGGATTCTCCAGGCAAGAATACTGGAGTGGGTTGCCATGGCCTCCTCCAGGGGATCTTCCCAACCCAGGTCTCCTGCATTCCAGGCATATTCTTTACCAGCTGAGCCACAAGGGAATCCCAAAATATGTGCTATACCCACATGAAAAAAATATATTCTGCAATTAAAAGGAATGAGGTACTGATGCATGTTCCAATATGGATGAACGTTAAAACCATTATGCAAAGCGAAAGAAGCCAGTCACAAAGATCACATATCAGTTGATTCTGATTATATGAAATGTCCAGAATAGATAAATGCATAGAGATTCAGTTCAGTTCAGTAGCTCAGTCATGTCTGACTCTTTGCAACCCCATGAAATGCAGCACGCCAGGCCTCCCTGTCCATCACCAACTCCCGGAGTCCACCCAAACTCATTTCCATTGACTCAGTGATACCATCCAACCATCTCATCCTCTGTCGTCCCTTTCTCCTGCCCTCAATCTTTCCCAGCATCAGGGTCTTTTCAAATGAGTCAGCCCTTTGCATCAGGTGGCCAAAGTATTGGACTTTCAGCTTCAGTATCAGTCCTTCCAATGAATACCCAGGACTGACCTCCTTTAGGATGAACTGATTGGATGTCCTTACAGTCCAAGGGACTCTCAAGAGCCTTCTCCAACACCACAGTTCAAAAGCATCAATTCTTCGGTGCTAAGCTTTCTTTATAGTCCAACTCAAACATCCATACATGACCACTGGAAAAATCATAGCCTTGACTAGACGGACCTTTGTTGGCAAAGTTATGTCTCAGCTTTTAAATATGCTGTCTAGGTTGGTCATAACTTTCCTTCCAAGGAATAAGCATTTTTTAATTTCATGGCTGCAATCACTGTCTGGAGTGATTTTTGAGCCCCCCCAAAATAAAGTCTGGCACTGTTTCCACTGTTTCCCCATCTATTTGCCATGAAGTGATGAGACCAGATGCCATGATCTTCATTTTCTGAATGTTGAGCTTTAAGCCAACTTTTTCACTCTCCTCTTTCACTTTCATCAAGAGGCTCTTTAGTTCCCCTTCACTTTCTGCCATAAGGGTGGTGTCATCTGCATATCTGAGGTGATTGATATTTTCTCCCTGCAATCTTGATTCCAGCTTGTGCTTCTTCCAGCCCAGCATTTCTCATGATGTACTCTGCATATAAGTTAAATACTCAGGGTGACAATATACAGCCTTGACGGACTCCTTTTCCTGTTTGGAACCAGTCTGTTGTTCCATGTCCAGTTCTAACTTGCTTCCTGACCTGCATACAGGTTTCTCAAGAGGCAGATCAGGTGGTCTGGTATTCCCATCTCTTTCAGAATTTTCCACAGTTTATTGTGATCCACACAGTCAAAGGCTTTGGCATAGTCAATAAAGCAGGAATAGATGTTTTTCTGGAACTCTCTTGCTTTTTCGATGATCAAGAGGATGTTGGCAATTTGATCTCTGGTTCCTCTGCCTTTTCTAAAACCAGCCTGAACATCAGGAAGTTCACGGTTCAAGTATTGCTGAAGCCTGGCTTGGAGAATTTTGAGCATTACTTTACTAGCATGTGAGATGAGTGCAATTGTGCGGTAGTTTGAGCATTCTTTGGCATTGCTTTTCTTTGAGATTGGAATGAAAACTGACCTTTTCCAGTCCTTTGGCCAACTACTGAGTTTTCCAAATTTGCTAGAAAGTAGATTAAGGTTGGGAGGAAGATGCTGGGGTAGGCAAGGGAGTGAGTTCTGATGGGTACGGGATGGGGCAGGGGCCGGATGTTGTATTGATGAAAATCTTACAACATTGCTTGTGCTGGTAGTTGTAAAACTGTTAATAAATGAAAAAACCACTGAGTTGTACACTTTATAAACAGACAAATTGTATGGTGTGGAAATTACATCTCAGTAAGGCTGTTATATTAAAAAGAAACAAGGATACATAAATAAACAAGAAAACCAACAGGGATATAAAAGAATTTGCTCAAAGTAAAGTGGTCAGGATAGAGCTGATCAGGAACTGAGCTCTCCTACTGTGTCCCTTGGTCCACCCTCTTCAGACACCTGACACTCAACTCATTCTTCCTTCTTTCCTTCCTTCCCTATTTTTCTTTCTTTTCCCTTTTCCTTCCTTCTTTTGTCTTTTCTTTTTTTTTTCCTGCCCATTCCCTTCCCCCTTTTCTTATTCTTTCTTTGTTTCTTGTTTATATATTTTTTTAGTTAAAGTACATTCGCTGATCCCGTATCATAGCTACAGAACCAACTATAGTGAGAAGCTGGATTGTTCAGAACCTTTTATAAGAGAACGAGCATGTGGCTCTTGGGAGGGAAGTAGAGGATTCAGTGTCTCCCACTCATACTTAATAGCAAATCCTGGTTGTGAAACTCACTAGGCTAGAGCAGTGTCCTGGGACTGAGCCTCCGGGAACAGTGGCCTAAAGAGAAGCACAACCACTGCTTGTCCACCCAACAAACTTCGTTTGCGTCTTCCCTCAGGCTATGATTTCCACTCTGATTATCCTGTTGCGTTTTCTCCCATTTTGAACTTTTCAGCTCTCCTTAAGGCGACAGCAAGTAAGTGAGAGGTTGAATGAGTGGGCCGTCTTCAGTGAAAAGAACAAGGAGCTTTGCGAATGGCTGACTCAGATGGAAAGCAAGGTTTCTCAGAATGGAGACATTCTCATTGAAGAAATGATTGAGAAGCTCAGGAAGGTAACAGATGTGTGGCTACATACGTTTCACTCTCTGTAGTGTTTAGGCATTGGTACAGAAGATGGCCTTACTCCTAGCTATTTTCCTGACAAAGGAGCACTCTGTTACAAACACTTCATCTTTTTGATATAAAATTAATGTGCCTGGAAAGGCTTCCTTGACATATAAATTATATAGAATATTTTCAATTTGTGATGAAATAGATTGTCTGCTGATAGATAACATTCAGTTTTTGGATTTCATCTGCCTGTTCAGTAGGAATTATTTATATGTACTCGTTTTCTTTGTTTTTAATCAGAGTATAATTGATTTATTGTTTGTTTTTAAAGAGGTAAAAATCACTAGAGAGGAACTAAAAGAAAAACTTCATAGGATCCATTAAACTGACATTTTCTCTATAAAACATGATTTATAGACAGTTACAGGAATGAGGACTTTTCTGGGAATTTTAGCTTCATCTTAATTTCAAGTTATATATGATGATGAGAGTATTTTTTTATGTTCAAATGTATCCAGAATGTTTTTCATGTCTATATAGGATTGGTCAGATTTAATAGCATTTTAAAATGTTTTTGATGGTTCCAGTGGTGTTTCCACACTGCATTTGAACAATTAATCATTTAAATTTTATATTTCTCTTAAGCACATATTGCCATCTGAAATACAGTGCATGTTCCTGATTTACTTGTTTGTTATCCGTCTACACTGGAAGCCCCACTGGACTGTAAGCTTTATGGGAACAGAAACTTCGTCAGTTTTGTTCACTGCTATAGCTCCTGACTTCTCAGAAGTACTCAGCCATTATTTATTGAATAAATAAATAATAGCTTTACTCATTCTGAAAAAAATATATAAATAAGTATTAGGAAAAATTCTCTTTGTCTATGAAGTTATTTATATGTTGGCTTTGGGAATTGTATTTTTTTTTTCTCTATGGGTGTGCACAGGCACATATACAGAAAAACAAAAACTCCGAAGCCAAGATGTGATATTAATAACGTTATAGGTTTACACTTAAAAGTGCAAGTTCTAAGCATCAGCATTTCTATTGGGTCCGAGTAACCCAATAGAACATCTTATGGAAAAACACAAATGAACTTTTTGACTAACTCAATATATTTAATATTGTAAAGCTTTAAAATGTGGACTGAGACAATACATATTTCATTTAAGCATCTGTAACAGTTCTACCCTTTGCTGGTTTATGGGTGTCAGAGAATGTTCGATTAGACATGATTAATGTGATAGGTCTTATAGTGAAATTGCTATAGAATAAATTTTGACCAAGCGTATTTATACTCCAGTTGATTTTATCATGAAATTTAAGATCAATGTTTTGGGGCTATGGAAAAAACTGTCTCTTGAGCAAAATGCAATCATAATTTAAAATTTAGAAAAACTGTACCTTGACACACAAATAATTTTGTTATATTGTTAATAATATTTGAAATATCAACTATACCATTTTATATACATATATAATAAGTTATGGACTCTAAAAAAATCTTCATGAGCTTGCACTGTGTGGTGTCTCTTTTGTAAAGAAAAATAATAATCTTGGTAATTTTTTCAACTTAGGGTAAAGAAATTAATAAACAGACTGTAACTATGATATGGGTGCCTACTGGCATTAACACTCAGCATTTTGCTTTAAAAGACAACGTAGGCAGATTATTTTACTATAAATACTGTTCTAGGGTTAGAGTAATTCCATTGACATTAAACGTTTCTCAGTAAAATGATCTCAAATTTGTAATGGCATATTGTAACTATTAATAAGCATTCATTTCATTGGTCTTTGACTCCCACAGGGTTAAAGTAACATAGAAAGGTGAGTGGGTGGGGTACTGAGCGTGAGGACAGCATTCAACCCTGAATAGAATGAAATTTCACTGGCTCCTCCCATTCTTTGGGGGCCCTTTTTACTGACTTGAAAAGGTAGCCCTGTTCCCAAGGTAATTTTAGAGCAATAGAAGGTTGAAATCCCCATATCCTTATAATACCTGTGTTTGTATATTATTTTCATGAGAAAATATTTGCTGTCTGCCTAACAGAGGCTTAAACCAAAAATGAAAAACTTGATTCTAAATTTTGGATGCTGTCACTATGGCAAGAAACTAAGAGGACCATTGGTCCAGAGGCTCGGGGGAGGGAAGAGGGCCACAGATAGGGGTCAAGAGGAGATGGCCTTTATCAACCCTTAAATCATACTGTTCAGTGGTCTATCTCAGTGACCTTACTATAGACCATATTGAGAGCCTGTCCTGCTTACCTAAAACAGTCTTTCGGAGGAGCTCCTATAGAAACTGGGTAAATGAGGGAGATTTGAGGCCCACTGACCCTCTAAGAGGAGACTTATGTCAATGATTTATGGGTTGTAAAATCAGTATTTTACACTGTATAGAGGATAGCTCCTTAAAATGAAAGTAATCTTTTACAACATTCTGCACAAGTAACAATTGACATTCACACACAGAGGCACACAGGTATATATATTTAGATGTACATACCTGCAGAAAAATCTTATAAGCCTCTTGGCAGTTAACTTGTAGGAGGATTGATTCTAAATATAACATGTGGTTGGTGATTACAGCAATAAGGTATAACTTCCCAGCATTGAAATTCTTCAAGTTTTGTCTTTTGTTTCTATATATATGCTTACATTTTTAAATGCCTATTTTAAGTAAAAAGAAAGCCCCCCTTTAAGAACATCTATTCCCTTTAAAAACGTCTATATAAAAATTCAATCTACACTTTGCCTACGTACTGAAAATCTGGATTTTGCCTAAATGCTGAAAATAGCAGGTGCCTTTACTTCCTGTGTACTAGGACTCATGTTCACATAGCGTTCCCTATGCCCAAACTATTTCCAAGCCGTAGAAGACTGTAATTACCCTGTTTCTAGTAGAGCTAGGCTGAATACATCAAGAACATGCTTTCTGACCTCTGTGATTGCTATTTATTACACAGGATTATCAAGAGGAAATTGCAATTGCCCAAGAGAACAAAATACAGCTCCAGCAAATGGGAGAACGGCTGGCCCGAGCCAGCCATGAAAGCAAAGCATCTGAGATTGAGTACAAACTTGGCAAGATCAATGACCGGTGGCAGCACCTTCTGGACCTCATGGCAGCCAGGTAAAAAGGACCCCTGTCAACAGGACACATGTGCAAAGTCTCAGCACCTTCAGGCCACCGTCCATTTCAGCTGCAAGTCATCTGATAACTCTCTGCGTTCCTCATCCCACCACTTTAGTCCATGTTTGTCTCATAAACGTCACTTTCATTAACTTTAAAATTCCCCTTCTTGCTTCACAAATTCAGTGGTGTTTTCATTTAACTAAAAGAAAGAAAGTCATATCCAAACAAAATCCGTTCCCGAGGGAAAAGTCTTTATTCTGAGGCTTCATAGTCCTCAAATTCCTATAAGAAAGAGAGTGAAACCGCTGACAAGTATCTGTGGAGGGTGTGTTTGTCTGAAGTGGCAAAAAATATATATACATATATATTATATTATATGTACAGTGTGTATTTATATATTATATATATTTATAAAATATATAAAATTATATTCCTACTATATTTCTTATTAGTAAGAGGTGGGAATGAAGCTAATTATTGTCACTTTGCTTAGATGTAAAAATAACCTGCTGCATTACTGTATTTTGTACTTAGCTTTAGTGATATCTGTAAGTGTCTGCTTTATGTCTGAGAGGAATATTACATCAATTTTTATTTTGGAAATGTTACTGAAAGGGTGAAAAGGAAAGTTTGCTTTATTTCAGATGCCGCCAACTTGGGGAGGTGGGGTGGACGTCTGTCCAAAGACCAATTCCCCCCGCACCACCACCACCACACACACACACGCACACACACACAGCAACTGAGGGGCAAGAGCTTTTATAGATAGAAGGAGGGGGCTTCATGCAGAAACAGCACAGTCAGCTCTGACAGTCATCTTCAGATTGGTCATCGGTGGTCTGACCAGTGTCATTTTGATTGTTTTAGGTACAGTTAATCTTCAGTTCCAAGGTCCATTTATTCCCATTTCTTTGTGGCCAGTTCTCAGAATTGTGACAACTCATGTTCTGGGTACAGTCTGATCATCATGTAGTCAACTTTTCCACCAGGTGTTTTGGTATCTATAAGACAGCTCACAGGATATGGCTCAGAATATTGTCTATAGCCCTTGAGAAAGGACTGAAGGTCCTTGACTATGCTTAATGACCACATTATTATTATTTAGTCTCCTCTAACTGTTTTCCTTTGTTTCTATATTTCTTACTTCTCTGATTAAACTTATTCTTTGACTAAGGTTTTCCAAAGATGAAAGGCAGGCAGAGGCCATGGGTGGGAGGTGGGGGTGTGGAAGGACCATAGGGTTCTGCTCCATTTCAGAAGGCAGAGTGAGAGAAATATACAAGTCAAAAAGAAAAAATAATATCTGAGAAACTTTACTAGCAGTATAAAAGTCTGATTTGCTTGAATGAACTATGATGTTATTTGACATAAGGGTTATTTTTAAAGGGAAAAGCTGGATAGATGAACTTTGCTTCATGTGGGACTACAGCCTCCGTGAGGGCAGGCGTCTTTGTCCATTCTGTTCACTGGCTGTCTATCACCAGCACCAGAAACAATGTCTGAACACAGTTTGGACTCAGTAAATATTTGCATGAGTGTATGAATGAATATCTGAATGGACAGTCTTCTTTATAGAAGTTACAAGAGTTAGAATGTCACAAATGCTTCTGATTCACAGTTGTTTTGGAGCCATCCCACAATACACTTTATAAAAAATCTGGATTATTTCCCCTAACAATGAAGGTAGATGTGAAATAGTGCCTTTTGATACTGTGTGCCCCTAAAAACTGCATATGGGCATGACAATTCCATATGTTGATTTTGAAAACATTTAGTTTAGGTTTTTTATAAGGGAATTATCAATAAGGGTCTAATTTATGAAGCAGATGAGGCTAGAATTTTAGTAAGAATATAATAAAAAGGGAACAAGTGTTACGCAGGTTTTAAAATGTTAGACAGTAGGACTCTAATAGCTAACACTGAACCTGTAGCTTGTCCCAGTGACCACGCTACAGGCTTCATGTGCATCTTCTTGTCTGTTTACAACATCCTTTGAGATGGGTACTATTGTTATACCCATTTTCCAGGCGTGGAATACTGAGGCTCAGGCTTGCTCCTGGTCATGCGCATACTGAGTGGCAGAGTCTGCATTCTTTGACTCTACAGCCCATGCCCTGCACAGTTCTGCCTGCCAAGTTTGTGACTTCTTTGTCCCTGTTCTAGAGAATGCCATTAAAAGGAAATTAGGTTGTTATTTATTTCTACAGGACTTCCTGGTGCCTTAGTGATAAAGAACCCACCTGCCAATGCAGGAGACGTGAGTTCAGTCCCTGGGTCAGGAAGATCACTTGAAGAAGAAATGGCAACCCACCCCAGTATTCTTGCCTGGGAAATCCCATGGACAGAGAAGCTTGTCAGGCTGCAGTCCATGGGGTCTCAAGAGTCAGACTGATTTAGTGGCTGAACAATGACAACAATAACTTATTTCTATAACCGAACTTTCCGGTTCTATTTGTAAAGGACTGATAGTGACTGTGAGAGATTTCGGGGATACAAAGACAGAGGCCCCTTTCTTCAAGTGGGCATATAGACATGCAAAGAAATCAAGTAAAATGACTCACTAAATGCCCTGATAAAACTATATAAAGAGATGGAAACTTAACAGTTCAGCTTAAACTACTTGAAGTATTCAGGCATATGTAGGTTTTAGAACCTCAATACCATGTTTAGCCTCACTTCTCAGGCACTGATAACCAAACTTTATTTCAGAGGGAGGCTCTGAAACCTTTGTGCTAAAAAATACCCTTCTTTGGGAAGCCACCTACTTGGTAAACATCCCTGGATTTTTTTTGGTCGGATTATGACTCAGAGATTGATTTGCATTGCCATGTAATCCATGGTAATTTGCAATGCCATGTTAAAGTAGCTAATATTCTTTTCCAATTTTTAGTGCTTCAATGCTGTGGAATATGGAGCTGCATGAAATCAAAATTTTTTTAATTTAATAAAATTTAATCACAAGCAATTAGTTTAGTGTATGCCCAGCTGCTGGCCAACATTATATACAATGAACTAGGTGTTTACTCCTCAAAGTCATGCTTATTTATAACTTTTCTGTCTGGTATTTGTTTGTTCATTTTTGTTTTGAGGGGTATTTTTGGCCACACAACATGGCCTGTGGGATCTTAGTTCCCCTACCAGGAACTGAACCTTTACCCCTGCATTGGAGGGGAAGAGTCTTAACCACTGGACTGCTTAGGAAGTCCTCTGTATAGTTTATTCAATCAAGAATTTTTTTAGATATTACTTATTCTTCCAAAGACATATTAGTAAATTTGAATCAATTGAATACAGGGTATGCAGGCTTCCTAGGTGGCCCAGTAAAGTATCCACCTGTGATGCAGGAGACTCAAGAGACATGGGTTCAATCCCTGGGTTGGGAAGATCCCCTAGGGTAGGAAATGGCAACCCACTCCAGTATTCTTGCCTGGAGAACCTCATGGACAGAGGAGCCGGGTGGGCTACAGTCCATGGGGTCACCAAGAGTCTGACATGACTGATACACAGATGTAATACATATTGTCCATTTCTAATTGTCTCTTTCCAACATGGACGGTATGACATCCTGACTGTTGGTTTGTCCTGAGGTTTAGTGCCACGCTGAATTCATAGTTCTTGGAGTGTCTCCTAAATGGCTCCCAGCCATCACATTTGCTTTCTTTCCATTGTTTGGTTTACTGGCATTTCGCTAGTGCACAGGCTAGATGCCCATCTCCCACACCCGTCTTCAACTGTGACCTGCCAGTTGAAATACTAAGTTTCTATGATTCAGTCTCATTCCATCTGCCTCCCTCTTCTAAAAAAATGTTTTAACATTGATTCATTAAAGCAGAACATAACTTGTCTTTTGATATTTTTATGTTGTTTTGGTGCCTTTTGGGGAATAGAGAAGTTGTTATTGAAGATGATCATATTTTCAGGTGAACAGCTTTCCAGCTAACAGAAAATGGGAAAAAAGAAAGAAAGAAGATTCACAGATAATAACCTGTTATGTACGAATAGAACGCATAACTTTGAGTCAGCTTCCTATTACTAGTTGATTAGCTAGTTTAGACCATTCTAAGTGCACAGTAGGTGTGTTTTGCATTGAATTTTTAAACTGTCACCAAGCATTGTCAGCTTTTTAAGATAACAAAAAAATTTGCAGTTATTTTTAGGTCTCAATGGATAGTGTTCCAGTATGCTTTCTAGTCCTACTCAGTCCAACGTAACAGTGACTGGCTTACATGCTATTTAATGGCTATTTAAATGAGCTGGAATGGAATACAATTCATTTAGAATTTAATTTTAATTATGGTCAGTTGCACAAGGCACATTTCCAGTGCTCAGAAACCACACAAGGATAATGGCCAGTTTATTGGATACTACAGACACAGAACATTTTCATCATCCCAGAAAGCTCTGTTGGTCAGTGCTAGCCTAGACAAAAGCATTTCTGAGCTTTCACCTTTAATTAAGAGTAGTGTAATTAATAGTCATCAGTGTAACTGATCATTTCTGTAATACTGTCTTCAAGGATTCTAGCTCTCATTTTTGAACCCAGTGCAAAAACCCAAATGGCAATTTTCCAGAGCCTGGACTGACAGAAAATGTCCTGCAGTCTTAGTTGTTCAGAGCTTCTAATAAATAGAGAATGCTGTATTCAACATTGCCCATCTTGGTATCTAGGAAGGTCAGATTCAAGTCGTTTACTCTGTTGTGATGACTTTTCTTTTTTTAGTTAACTGGACTCTCCAATAGAAAGATATTCTTCTTTCCTCACCAAACCTAAAATACTCATTACCAAAACAAAGCACACATTAGTTATGTGTTACTTTAATAATGAAATTGTTAGTCCCCCAACTCTTTGAGATCCTATGGACAGTTGCCCTCCAGGCTCCTCTGTCCATGGGATTTCTCAGGCAAGAATACTGGAGTGGCTTGCCATTTCCTACTTCAGGGGATCTTTCCAACCTAGGAATCAAACCCAGGTCTCCTGCATTGCAGGCAGATTCTTTACCATCTGAGTTACCAGGGAATCCAGTAAAGTTGTTATTTTAATAATAGCTTTATTGAGATATAATTCACATACCATACAACTTATCTATCAAAAGTATTCAATTCAGTGATTTTTAGTATGTTCACAGAACTCTGCATCTTTCATCATTGTTGTTGCTTAGTCACTAAGTTGTGTCCAACTCTTTGGGACCCCATGAACTGCAACACACCTGATAGTCCTTCACTACCTCCGAGTTTGTTCAAATTCACATCCGTTGAGTTGGTAATGCCATCCAACCATCTCATCCTCTGTTGCTCGCTTCTCCTTTTGCCGTCAATCTTTCCCAACATCAAGGTCTTTTCCAATGAGTCAGCTCTTCGAATCAAGTAGCCAAAGGATTGGAGCTTCAACATCAGTCCTCCCAGTGAATATTCAGGGTTGATTTCATTTAGGATTGATTGGTTTGATTTCCTTGCTGTCCAAGGGACTCTCAAGAGTCTTCTCCAGCACCACAGTTCCTAAGCATTAAATTCTTCAGCACTCAGCCTTCTTTATTGCCCAACTCTCACATATGTACATCACTACTGAAAAAAATCATAGCTCTGACTATATGGACCTTTGTTGGCAAAGTAATGTCTCTGCTTTTTAATAGGATATCTAGGTTTGTCATAGCTTTCTTTCCAAGGAGCAAGTGTCTTTTAATTTCATGCCTGTAGTCACTACCCGCAGTGATTTTAGAGCCCAAGAAAATAAAATCTCTCAGTAGTTCCATCTTTTCCCTTTCTATTTGCCATGAAGTGATGAAACAAGGTGCCATGATCTTAGTTCTTTGAATGATGAGTTTTAAGCCATCTTTTTCACTCCCTCATTCACCCTCAACAAGAGTCTCTTGAGTTCCTCTTCACTTTCTGCCACTAGGGTGGTATCATCTGCATATCTGAGGTTGTTGATATTTCTCCTGGCAATCTTAATTCCATTTTATGATTCATCCGGCCTAGCATTTCATATGATGTACTCTGCACATAAGTTAAATAAACAGGACAACAATATACAGCCTTGTCGTACTCCTTTCCCAATTTTGAACCAGTCCATTGTTCCATGTTCAGTTTTAACTGTTGCTTCTTGACCTGCATACACATTTCTCAGGAGACAGGTGAGGTGCTCTGGTATTCCCATCTCTTTAAGAATTTTCCACAGTTTGTTGTGATCCGCACCATTAAAGGCTTTAATGTAGTCGATGAAGCAGAAGTAAATGTTTTTCTGGAATTCCCCTGATTTCTCTATGATCCAGCATATGTTGGCAATTTGATTTCTGCCTTTTCTAAACCCAGCTTGTACATCTGCAAGTTCTCAGTTCACATAGTGCTGAAGCCTAGCTTGAAGGATTTTGAGCATAACCTTACTAGTGTGTGAAATGAGCACAATTGTTCGGTAGTTAGACCATTCTTTGGCACTGCCATTCTTTGAGATTAGAATGCAAATTGACCTTTTCCAGTCCTGTGGCCACTCATTGCTGAGTTTTCCAAATTTTCTTGCATATTGAATGCAGCACTTTTATAGCATTCTGTTTTAGAAGTTTTAAATAGCTCAACTGGAATTCCATCACTTCCACTAGCCTTGTTTGTAGTGATACTTCCTAAGGCCCACTTGACTTCAGACTCCAGGATGTCTGGCTCTAGGTGAGTGACCACACCTTCATGGTTATCTGGGTCATTAAGACCTTTTTTGTAAATTTCTTCTGTGTATTCTTACCACCTCTTCTTAAGCTCTTTTGCTTTTGTTCAGTTCAGTTCAGTTCAGTCGCTCAGTCATGTCCGACTCTTTGCAACCCCATGAATCGCAGCACGCCAGGCCTCCCTGTCCATCACCATCTCCCGGAGTTCACTCAGACTCACGTCCATCGAGTCCGTGATGCCATCCAGCCATCTCATCCTCGGTCGTCCCCTTCTCCTCCTGCCCCCAATCCCTCCCAGCATCAGAGTCTTTTCCAATGAGTCAACTCTTCGCATCAGGTGTCCAAAGTACTGGAGCTTCAGCTTTAGCATCATTCCTTCCAAAGAAATCCCAGGGCTAATCTCCTTCAGAATGGACTGGTTGGATCTCATTGCAGTCCAAGGGACTCTCAAGAGTCTCCTCCAACACCACAGTTCAAAAGCATCAATTCTTCGGTGCTCAGCCTTCTTCACAGTCCAACTCTCACATCCGTACATGACCACAGGAAAAACCATAGCCTTGACTAGACGGACCTTAGTCGGCAAAGTCATGTCTCTGCTTTTGAATATACTATCTAGGTTGGTCATAACTTTTCTTCCAAGCAGTGAGCGTCTTTTAATTTCATGGCTGCAATCACCATCTGCAGATTTTGGACCCCCCAAAAATAAAGTCTGACACTGTTTCTACCGTTTCCCTGTTAGGTCCATACTGTTTCTGTCCTTTATTGTGCCCATCCTTGCATGAAATGTTCCCTTGATATCTCCAATTTTCTAGAAGAGATCACTAGTTTCCTTTTCTATTGTTTTCCTCTACTTCTTTGCACTGTTCATTTAAGAAGACCTTCTTATCTCTCCCTGCTGTTCTCTAGAACTATGCATTCAGTTGGGTATATCTTTCCCTTTCTCCCTTGCCTTTCGCTTCTCTTCTTTTTCAGTTATTTTTGTAAGGCCTCCACTTTGCTTTGCATTTCTTTTTCTTTGGGATCGTTTTGGTCACCTCCTTTACAATGTCACGAACCTCTGTCCATAGTTCTTCAGGCACTCTTTCTATCAGATCTCCTCCCTTGAATCTATTTGTTGCCTCCACTGTGTAATCATAAGGAATTTGATTTAGGTCATACCTGAATCACATAGTGGTTTTTCCTACTTTCTTCAATTTAAGCCTGAATTTTACAATAAGGAGCTGAGCCACAGTCAGCTCCGGGTCTTGTTCTTGCTGACTATATAGAATTTCTCCATCTTTAACTGCAAAGAATATAGTCAGTCTCATTTTGGTATTGACCATCCGGTGATGTCCATGTGTAGAGACTTCTCTTGTATTGTTGGAAGAGGATGTTTGCTATGATCAATGTGTTCTCTTGACAAAACTCTGTTAGCCTTTGCCCTGCTTCATTTTGTACTCCAAGACCAAACTTGCCTGTTACTCCAGGTATCTTTGACTTCCTACTTTTGCAGTCCAATCCCCTGTGATGAAAACGACATTGTTTTTCGTGTCATTCTAGAAGATCTTGTAGGTCTTCATAGAACCAGTCAACTAAGCTTCTTCGGCATTTGTGTTTGGGGCACAGACTTGGGTTACTTATGATACTGAATGATTGGCCTTGGAACCAAACTAAAACCGTTCTGTTATTTTAGAGATTGCACCCAAGCACTGAATTTTGGACTCTTGTTAACTACAAGAGCTACTTCATTTTTTCTAGGGGATTCTTGCCCATAGTGGAGAAGGCAATGGCACCCCAGTCAGTACTCTTGCCTAGAAAATCCCATGGACAGAGGAGCCTGGTAGCAGTCCATGGGGTCGCAACGAGTTGGACATGGCTGAGTGACTTCGCTTTCATTTTTCACTTTCCTGCATTGGAGAAGGAAATGGCAGCCTACTCCAGTGTTCTTGCCTGGAGAATCCCAGGAACGGGGGAACCTGGTGGGCTGCCCGTCTATGGGGTCTCACAGAATCCGACACAACTGAAGCAACTTAGCAGCAGCAGCAGCTTGCCCATAGTAATGGATGTAATGGTCATCTGAATTAAATTCACCTATTCCCATCCATTTTAGTTTACTGATTCCTAAGATGTCGATGTTCACTCTGTCCATCTCCTGCTTGATCATGTCCACTTTACCATAATTCATGGGTCTCAAAAACAGGAAAAACAAATACAATTTTTAAAAACTATGGAATGCCTCCTGTATACAAAAGTGTATAAAGTATTAATACTTCCTCTGCATATTGCCACATGGCAGAAGCTGCAAACTCTCTCAGGACTGCATTACTATATGACTAATATTCAAGGCTTTGTGGGCAGAACAGCCTCTGACAAAGCCCCCTGCCGAAAAATCCCAAAAGCAGCCTTAGGCAGTGTGTAGAGAAACATAATAGATTCCAGTAACATCTAATTACCAAAGCAGGTAGTCAGGCATAGTTTCCAGACACCTCTGGGGATATAAAGATGAAAAAGAAAAGGATTCCCCAAACATAAGAGTGATAAAGCAAGGATACAGGGCTCCTCACCTGAGAGCCTCCCCTCTTCTGTTTCATCTTCCTGCCCTCTCTCTCTGTCTGGACCAGCCAGCTCCTAATTCTTCTTCATGTTCTTCCTTTTCTCCAGATTAGATCACACCTTTCTTATCTAGGCTTTCTGTACACAGTCGGTAGCAGTTCCCTTGTTTATAATAAATATCCCATTTTGAAGATTATTGAAAGTTTTTTTTCCTCTGTTGAAATGTTCAGTGTATCAAACTTGATGACCACAGTAACCCCAGAACGTAATGTAGTTCTTTCCATGTAGTAGTCCCTCCAGTATTTTGCTGAGCTTCTCAGCCTGAGACACAGCATGTGAAAAGTACCCTACATGCAGATTGTAATATAGCAGAGCCTCGGCTTGGGGCTTCACTTGCCTGAATTATAAAATGTTTCTGCTTCACCTGCACTATGATATTTGATGAATTACTCATCCTCTCAGTACTTCAATTATATGGTGTAAAAGGTTATCAGGAGGATTAAATGAGGTGGTACCTGTAAACCACTTAGCACAGTGAAGCCTCAGTCAATAAATGTCAGCTCTCATCCTAGAGGGAGTTTAGAGGCTCATGGAGAATAAGGAGGGCTTTGCAAAGTTGAAGCAGCTGCCCCCACTAGGGATTTCAGGCCAGTGGGAGCTCTGCCCAAACTAGAAGAAAAAGAAAAAGTAATTCTTGGAATTTGTGGCTGGTATTACCTCGTGGTGATCCATTCAGAAAAGTCAAGCCAGAATCGGAAATGCTTTGATGCAGCAAGCTCAGAAATGACACCATCTTAGCTTTAGTTCACCTTGCTCTGGCTGTGTGACCTAGGGCTTACTGTATAATCTCTCTGAGTCCCGGATTCCTCATTTTCAAAATGTTCATTAAAATAACTGCCACTTCTCCAGTGAGACAACACAGGGGAAAGGATCATGTATACTTTCATATACTATATGTGCCAATTTTATTCTTTTAGATCATTCTATAGTTTTATATAATGTGATTTATCTAGTAATTTCCCTACTGATGAAACTTTATATTATTGTCATTTTTTGCTACTACAATAATTGTGTCTGTAAAGCCTTGCCTTATTTTTAGTTCACTGGAATAAATATATTGTGCTAAGAATACTGAACATGGGGGAAAAAAAAAATTAACCCATGGAAAAATGCAAGTATAGTAAAAGGGAATTAATCTAAGGAAATAATGGCAATAACAAATTTTAAAGATCTCAGTTTTTTTTAATGTTGGTAGTAATCAAGAAAAAACAAATTTACCTTCTATTATGGAATTACAACCAATATTTTCCATCTTGATGAAAATAATATATCAGTGGAGTGATTGTTTTATAAAGAATAAAAATATTATATCTTTAATAGCATTTAAAAAATAATTTTATTTTTAA